>CM024612.1:4072001-4161977 GCA_014182575.1 Eucalyptus decipiens
AACCTCATCCCCACCGACGCTATTCCTTTGAGACTTCAACTTGGCATCATCCAAATAATGTTGGTACACATAAGAAGCGAACCCCCAAATGGCCAAGATCATAGCCATCACCTTGATCCCATCCATCCTCTCCCCAAAGAACACGGCCGCGAAAATGGGCACAATTGGCAACCCCACTGCACTAATCGAGTTCGAGAACAAAGACGACACGTCTAATATCAACCCCATCATGCCGATCCTGAACACTTGCCAAGCAACTGCTATCCCGACCAAGTTAATCACATAGCTCACCTTCCCAAGCTCATACCCATTCATCTCTCTCCCTAAATGCTCCCACTCACCACTCCCAAACAATCCTGCCATTATAATCACACTAGCCACTAAAGATTGGCACACAAGCATGCCCAAAACTGCCCTAAATGTCTCCTTCTTGATGACCCTCCTAAAGCAAAATTGGGTCAAGGATAGTAAAAGACCATAACTAACTGATGCCCCGATGGTGCACACAAACCCCAGTGCATATTTCGCTTTGGAGACCCCCTTGGTGTCTTCTAAATTCGATTGGCACACAAGGAGGGTTGAGGAGATTGTCAGGAGGACTAGGGAATTGGCGATGTATGGGGTGAACTTTTGGGCATTTAGGAAGAAGGAGAACAGGGCACTGAAGACCAATTGGGAGGAGCAAACGAGGGAGTAGGTTGAGACAGGGAGGTACAGGAGTCCAAGTGAGTATAAATAGCAATGTAGGGCCAGAATTATGCCTAGAGAGAGGTACACGAGAGCAAGTCTCTTGAGAGAGGGTGATTCGGATTGAGATTGAGCTTGTGGGTGTGGGTGTGGGCGTGTTTCCATGTGAGGGTTACTGGGGTTTCTAGGTGTGGGGATGAAGTAGAGGAGGAGGAGGATTGGGAAGCCCACTTGTGGGACAAGTGTGGCAAGCCACTTGCTGTTGCCTCCTTTGTTGTAGTAGAGCCTCCCAAGAAGTGTGCCCACCGATTGGCCAGAGAGCACAAAGAATGAGCAAAGAGCCACTCTAATCCACCACCAGAAGTTCTTGGTTTGAGGGGTTATTGTTGCTTGATTATTGTTAATGATGCTTGTGGGGTGGGATGAGTTCTCTCCTTTGTTTTCTGCATCACCTGGTCATAAATTGAATTGCAATTCAATTAAGGATTTTAATTAGTAAGAGAAAAAGAAGGTAAATGGCATATAAACGGAATTGGGTCCAAATAAATTTGATGACTAGTCACAATAAATCAAAAGGCGTTACTATTCTGTCTACAATCTGGTTCACTATTTAGTGAGCACATTATATCTTCCATCAAACGCATGAATTAGTTAGTCATATACTTGTAATATATGAGCAAGCAAAGTAACATGCATCAAAACTAGGCAATCGTAATTGATGAATGATTACGAGCTTTCTCGTCAAATGCCAGCCTGATATATATATTTATATCTACCAAAAATTTCAGATCATTGCCATATAAAGTGAAAGCACATATACTATATTGTAGACATGTGCGTGTACTATGCATTTATGTATAAATGACGTATAATTGGAAATATATATTTATAGTAGAGAGAATATATCGTTCAATTCTAGTGAAATAATATAATAAAGGTTACCTATACGAATAAATCAATTTTATTTGCCATGCGACCCCAAATTTAAGGGCTTTGGTATAAGAACCATCTACGAGTTTACCTTGATCATGCAAAAAGGATGGCATTTGCTGCGGAAATGACGACGCAAAGGAAATCACTTTCCCGAAAGACTTTCTAATCAGTTGGCAGAGTCAACATGTAAAGGGTATTTATCAAATTATCATAATGAATATTGATCGTTAATAAGTCTATGATGCTAATCTTAGTTTCATCCATTTGGAATAAAATAATGGGCAAATGATTATGTGTTAATTAAATTTGACATACTTTGAGACAAACTGTAACTTTAAAATTGTCAATCATGCATTCTAACTCTTTTAACTGAGTTTAGTCTTTTACTTTAACAATGAGAAAGCCTACCTTCCTTCTATAGTCTCAAACCATGAACTATTGAATGGAAATCAAAGATACATAAGACTCGAGTACCCATGAAAATGGCCCAAAAATAAAATTATTTATATTTAATGTTGTCGAAAATCAAGTCCGTACCATGGCCTACCCATAATACATCATGTATAATTTTCTTGAACTGATATAGAAGTTGAGGTTGGTCGGCAATAATAGTCTGAAAAATTGTCACTTCCTATCAATTTTGAGTTAAATCATGTTGTGTCAAGTAATATATTGAAAATGATTCATTCGGAAGTTCATACAAAATATCAACAAAATTGCATAAAAACCAAGATAAGAAATTAAAGGAAGACGGTTCACTGGACAACCTACCTAGGACCCACCCTAGAGATCTATGAGAAAGCAATGAAACAGTATAGTAGGCACACATGGTTGATAAAAGGCACTTGTATTTTGGCTTGTCCAGGCGAAGAAGCAGGAGTTAAAAGTCCGACGATTCATCAGAAGTCCAGGAGTAGAAGCTCATGGTGTTGACGGGATTAGCTCGTTCAAATTTTCAAACATTAGTAAATTCTTCAAGAGTTGGACTTACCCACGATGTGGAGTTGCAGTTCTTGAGGACGATGATGAGCTAACTCTCCCATGAGAACCCAGAAGAGAGCGATAAGATATTATGGAAGCTGAGAGAGGGTTAAAGCAGAATCCGACGAGAGATGAAAGAAGAAGAGGTGATTTATACATGCCTGATAATTATTTTGTTTCGTCAAGGAAAAAAAATTATTAATCAGTCAAAGGGATAATGAAACTCGTATCTCCTTTACTACTAGTCGCTTTTTACGGAAACGTACAAACTTCAGAATTGTTAGGTGAAACATTCAAGCTGCACATGCACTGTGATTAACTTATGGTAGTGACCCTCGATAGTTAAAGAATGACTGCACCATGTGAACATTGTGAAGTCAGCCCATAATAGCCTAAAAGGGCTGCATTTAGTAGTCCCAAGTTCAATCCAGATAAGATAACAAATATCTGGTGTTTGTCGATGTTTTTCACGCTGGATATTCTTGAATAAAATGCTATATAAGAATCTCAGAATAAGAGTGGGACAAATCTGGATTGGATAAAAAAATCTCAAAAATATATTAACAAATTATGTTATCATCCGACATGGAGTGACAGAGTGAAGCTTCCAGCTAACATCAAGGACCAACCCACAATTGTTGTCACTCTTGCGGATGTTCCTTTGCACTCCAATTGATCTATTGAGGAATCTTCAGTCATTCTTAACCCGCTTGCGTTCTTATCAAAACAATTTTGAACCTCTGTGCGACCTTCTCACCAGAATGACCCTCTCCCCCTCCTCCACCAAACCCAATTGACCGTTATGATCGTTCATATCATCAAACTCCTTTGATAAATTGCCGCTATTAATTTTCCCAGATTCCACCCTGTCCTAAACTCCTACATTGTTGTTTTCACCATTGCCGCTGACAGCCCCCACGATGCGATTGTCGTCACCCTAGAGATGCTGAGAGACATGATCGAGAAGAGGGAGGGGGAGACTTTTAATTCCACTTTATCATATAAACTCTAAATTTTAAGCACCAAATAGGATGATATGTATATTGCTCTAAACATTTCATGAAATTTTTTACAACTTGGGAAATGTAATTGATTGGTCATGTTTATTGGTCATGTTTGACAAACCCCATAAACAAATTTTTTATTATAAAAAACCACAAACTATTTTTTTTTTGTTATGCAGAGAGAGGGTGGAAAGGAGAAGGAATGGAAAAAGAGAAAGTAAGTATGGAACGTCCAAAATAAACGAACTAACATATCAAATCTGAAATGATTAATATCCATATCTTTCAACTTTTCAATAGTCATGTGTGTTGGAGAAATATCTCAAAGAATTTTGATGATCCCAAAACTATCGTTAGTATAATATTTATTATGAGACTTGCAGATGTTCGTGATAGTATGTAAAAATAGAAGTGATATCTAAGAAGGAGCAAAGATCACAAATCTGTTCGGTTCATAAACAGCATCAACGGACTAAAAGATCAGTTGATGACAATATTTATGTCAATATTATAGATATCATGCCATTGGTGATGTTGGAGCAACGACCATTCCAAATGATTGTTGCATAAATCCAATATAGCCATTGTCATTTGAAGATGCACACCAAAAGAACCGAAAGATGTTAGAGAACTAGAAACAAGCTTTCTGTCACACTTGTTAGAGCCATTAGCAATGGGACAGTAGCAAAAGCTATTTCAAGCAAGCTTGCAAATGTTTAAGAAAAAGGACTATAGGGGCAATTGTAACTCTGAACAACATCACTAATAGAACTCTAATAGCTCTTTACTTCTGTAAGAAATCTCCAACGGGAAGATTGAAGATGGCTATATAATAGAAGATCCTTCAAACCAAAATGTGAGATGTGCAATATAAAAAATCCAAAATTCTTTTGAAAGTTGTGTTCTTAACAAAAAGCGTTTCATTTAAGATATTAACTATAGTGTTCTCATGTGACATCTTGAAATTTGCAATTCTGTTTTCAATTTAATAAATCGGGTATTTCATTGACGCGCCTATAGTGCTTTTCTCAGAACTGATCACTCATGAGATAACTAGACTATTTGGGGAAGTCATTAAGGAATTTTAATGCAATAAACTTGAGAATTCGACCATGAATCGATTACTTGACCGTGCTCATCTGCAGAGATCATTACGGCACAGTTGAAAGTCGACTAGAGATCAGAGATGGGTCGATTTGTTTGAGATATGTGGTTAAACGTGGGTGATTTCACCAAATTGAAAATTCTTGTCGATCGGCACTAAACTGATTTTTCTATCAATTTGGTACCCCGTGTCTCGTATTTGAATCATTGAGATTTTCTTGACCACCGAGAGTCGCCAATGTGTCGAAAATGTTCATTGTGGCTCGAAGAAAATCGACCACGGTCATTTGCACAAAAATTTCTGAAAGCTACTCGGTAGCCTAGATCACGCTAAAATCAAGCCAAATTGAAATTAATTGTAAATTTGAATTCGATTTTAGAAATTGAAAGTCATGTCATGTCACGAGTCATTTTAGGAACGTCGACTCAATCTTCGAAGATTTTTCTGCAAACTGAGGTTTTGACGAAAAAAGTCGATATAGGACAGTTTTCGACCAGAAAATGTAGATGACCATTTTTTATCGCAAAATTGAGATGCAAGTGGGATTAATTGATGAGGAAAAATACCAATTGGATTGATGACTCGATAATAGAATTTATAGAAATCGAAATGAGTTGATTCAAGGAGGATTGAATTTCAATTTAAGCCAAAAGCCTTCAAAATTCGTTTGCCCGCCTTGCCCACAACCTATGGACCAACTCAAGACTTCTAGATGAAGCAATTGGTCTGGAAAATCTGAGGGAAGCCAACCATGGTGGTAGGACCCTTCAAGGAGACCGGAGGGATAGGAAGAGAGCACATGGGACCCCCAAAGCAAGCTTGTCCCCTTCTCCCCCTCCTCTCTCCCACCGTCGACCAGCCTCCATTCCAACTGCTGAAGCCTTAAAAAAATCCAGCAAACCGAGCCTCCCTCCTCCCTCCTTCATCGCAGCCACCCGCCGAGCCACCAGACAGCCACCACGAGCCGTCGCGTTGCCGTCACGCCTCACAAGCTAGCCGCTCATTTGTGCCCGTTGTCCTGCCTCTCCGCTCGACGTCCCAGCACCTTTGTCCGTCCTAGTCGCTACCTCAGGCAGTCAAACCACCATACGCCACCGTGAAGCCCTCCCTGGTCTCTGTTGCAGCCTTGTCGTTCATCCCCGCCCATCTCCACCTCCCGAGTCACCGACCGCCTTGTTCGGCCAGCCACATAATCAAACAACGGTGGGTCTCCAAGCCACTATTTGGCTTGTTTTTGTGGCCATCCGGACCTTGAAAGGTGCACCCACTTTGGAGTTTCTCAACCCTCATTTGCGTCCCCATCGTTTTGATCTAAGCGAATCTTTAATCAAGTGAGTTTAACTCACTTTAACTCACTAATCCTCGCTTAGTAAGTTAATAATGTCTAAGGGTTGATTAGTTTAGATTAAGTATGGATTAAATGGATAGTTAGAATAGATTAGCAATTTAATTAATCGTCATTGCATGTTAGGTGGTTAGAGTAGTGTAATTAGAGCCTAGACAAACTCTAGTATTTATCTAGAATGGTTTGAAAATTTTCGGGCTGTCTCGGCTTTTAATTAGATTTTTCCAACCTAAGTTGCTATTTTTGGTATTTAATAATTAATTTCCGTAATTAATTAATTAATTAATTAATTTCCAAATATTAGACCAAGATAGTCGATGACCGGAATTTTATGTTGATTGCAGTGGTGTAATATGTTTATTTAATTGACTGTTATTTTGTGCCAATTGGGTAATGTTTGCAATTTTGGGAAATTATCTTAAAATTTATTAATTTCAGTATTTAATTAGAAAATCACCGGGTGTCGGTTTACAGTGCCAAAATTTTTTTTATTGATTATATAATTAGTGAGATTTAATAAAATAAAGACATTATATATTTTTGGTAGAGGCCAATCGTGTACCCACACACAATTATTTTTATCGAGTATGATAAAAGTGGTGAAATAATTGGTTGGGTAGAATGATGTATTATATCAGCCAGAGGGCTTGATATATTAACTTAGAGTGAGCAGTATACCATAAGTATCGCACATCTTTGGTGAGCAATTAAGTACTGCACAGCTTTGGTGAGCAATTACGTACCGCACAGATTTGGTGAGCATTAGCCGTATACTATATCAGCGTGAGGGCTTAGATATATCAACTTAGAGTGAGCAGTATATGTGGTTGTCAGCTTTTGGTGAGCATTTCTATCTATTTTCAGCTTAGGGTGAGCAGCCTTGATTTGATAAGACCTTATAGATAAACCGAGTGGTTTGACCGAAAAGTGATCATGATGATATGGAATCAACTGAGTTGATTGATTGATTACTCGATTTGATTTGATTGGATGATATGGTTTGTGAGTATTTGAATTAAACTGACTCGCAAGAAGGAGTGGAGGCACAGGTAAATCCTCTGACTCGTGTTTGTGCTTAGCATCCCTTGGGATGTATTTTCTTCCTAGTTGGGACTTAGGGGGTTGAACTCACTGAGATGTTGTCTCACTCCGTTATGGGATAACATTTTCAAGTCCTTAAATGGCAGCTCCTGCTGAGCATTTTGGACAGCCTAAGAAGGTCATAGAACAGAGGTTTTACATTCCACTGTATGGGAGCCCTAAGGGCTGGACCTACGAGCTGGTAAGGTCCATAGTCTGGGTCGATGCGGATCTACCTAAAAAAGTATCCCACCAATATAGATCATGATAGCACTAGGCTTAGGATGGCTAGAGAGAGGGTCATATACCGAAATCTGAGATACCTCTGTATGTACTGGAGGTTGCTTTTGGGAAAGGCACAGCAGATCCTTCCAGAGGTTCGGTGGTAGATGCGATAAACCTGGATCTTGAAGATCCTGGAAGTTTGGTGTACTCAACTACAAGCTCAAATATTAGTGAGGATGTTGTGCAGGAGGAAGATTAGTAGCTGTTTGCAAACCCCCCTTGTTTTGTAGACTTTGCATCTATATATCGGCTTGGTTTGTATATATAAGTGTGTTGTTGGTTTTCAAAATTGTGACCCTACTTTCCTATCTCATCTTGTTGTTGTTTGTGGATTATTTATTTGCTTCTGCATGTGCGTTAAAATGAATGAGTAGGCGATGCGTCGCGGGACGTCGCTATTCAATCGACCACAGAGGGATGGTTACGAGCTTGGAGGATCGGGGGCGTGACATCTCACTAGCTTATAATCGTGTAAAAGATCTCGTGTTTACAATGACAACAACACCTAAAACCTTATAGTGTGATCTATTATGTGATAGCATTGGTGTTTGTTGATTATAACTTGTCTTGTAGATTACTAGTACAATTCATATCGTCTTGTGGTTGTTAGTGTGGATAGCATATGTAGGTTTGAAGGATAAAGTAAAATCACTTTATATTGTTATGTGCAATTATTTCTCTCACTCTTACTTGCACTGGCACTCAACTCTTTCACGATATTTTTAAAATATCTGCTCAACCTAATCCTTAAAGAGTAGCTAACAATTTATGCATAACTATCAAAATATTTCATAACCCATTTACTTGTCTTTTATGTTGCATTGTTAGCCCCAAAAATGTGAAAGTAAAATTTTGCTATAGAATTGATGTGTTAAATAACAAGATGGGCCAAAGGTTGATATTAAACAAGCGGATGATATTCAATCCTTAGTAAAAGTTCGTTAAATTATTCAATTATTAACGTGGTAGGTCAATCATAACTTGCCACCTAGCGTTTCCCTTTATCTATTGTTGCAGCGTTCGAACGTTGAACTAATTTGATAGGACACATTTATAATGTTTGATTTAAAAACTATGTGTATACTTACTAGAATTTTAGGTAAAGTAGAGTGATGTTTCTGAGGTCACGCTCAAACCAAGGGAAATGGACCTCAAAACATGTAATGATCTTGATAGTTGTCTTGTTAGTTCATGTGAGTTGAGATTTACAAGGATATCATTATGCCAAACAGATTTATCCTTTTAATATAAAGATGATCTCAGTAGCTCAAGATTAGACGTTATGTTATGAAAGGTCTGTTAAAATATGTCTCAAGTTTGAGTCCAATGTGATATTTCGAATATTCTGAATTGGATATATTGCAGACGTTCGAAATCGAGCAAATAAGATCCGAAGATCAACTTCTCAAAGTTTGAATCTGCGTTGAAGAGTTTGGCTGCTAAAATAGAAAATTTCAACTTTGACTAGGATTTGGATTTTGTTTAATATATACAGAGATATGTTTTGGATAAGATCGTTTAAGATATGAAACAAAATCCTATGAGAAGTTGGCAAAGGAATAAGGGTTTCACTTTTATATATATAGACTTATAGCCATGGATGAAAGAAGGTTGATTGTGAAGAATTGGTCTTGAAGCGCCATCTCATCGTCAAGTGCTTAGGAGGGATTTTCTTTGTTGTTCTTGTCCGTGAATTACATTTAAGAAAGATTAGTATTTGTAGCCGATTTAAATCTTGTGGTAAGATTTGTGTGTAATTCGTTTTTGAAATTGAGAGATTATTTCTTGAGGAATTTCGAGGTTAAACACTGCATGTGTTATTGGGTATAATTGGGGCTTGGGAAACACTGAGAGAGTGTTTGAGTGACTTGAGTGTGTAATCTCATTGTATTGCTTGATTTATAGTGAAATTCGCTGCTGGTCTCCCCATAGACATAGGTCTTTACGACTGAAACACGTAAATCCGGTGTCCGATTTATTTTTCTTCTATCTATATTATTGTTTGATTGCTCGCCTTTCACAACAAGTGGTATCAAAGCTAGGTTTGGCTGAGTTGAAGCGAATTGATGATGATAGAAGAAGTAAAAGTGAGAATCGACAGATTTGATGGGAAGGATTTTAGTTTCTGGAAGGTGCAGATTGAAGATTATCTTTACCAGATGAAACTACACTTGCCTTATCTGGGGAGAACCTAGAGTCGATGAAGCAAGCTGATTGGAATTTGCTGGATAGACGAGTTATGGGTGTTATTCGGCTGACGTTGGCTCGTAACGTCGCGTTTAACATCCTGAAAGAGAAGGCCACTGCTGATTTGATGCAAGCCCTGTCGAATATATACAAGAAGCCCGTTGCGATCAACAAGGTCTATTTGATGCGACGTATGTTTAATTTGTAGATGAGCGAAGGTGTGTCAGTTACAGATCATATCAATGAATTCAATGTGATTATTAGACAACTGAGTTTAGTTGAGATTGACTTTGAAGATGAGGTACGTGCTTTGATTCTATTATCATCATTGCCTGATAGTTGGAATACTACTGTTACTGCTGTTAGTAATTCCTTTGGGTCAACAAGTTTGACGTTTGATGGGGTTCAAGATTTGATTCTGAGCGAGGACATTCGTAGAAGAAAATCTGGCGAACCTATATCTACTGTTTTAGTAGGTGAAAATAGAGGAAGATTACGTGTGGGTAAGAATAGTACTAATATGAACAAACGTAGTCAATCTAGGATTGCTGGTGTTGTCTGTTGGAGCTGTGGCAAGAAGGGGTATCTTAGAAGGAATTGCCTTAAGCTGAAGAATGAGAAGGGTAGGGGAATTATGGTTGATTATACAGATAATGTTGTAGTTGTAGCAGATAATACTGATTATGGCTTGTCTGTCACTAATGACTCATCGTTTGATGGATGAATTATGGACTCTGGTTGTTCTTTTCATGTCACACCAAATAGAAACTGGTTTATCACTTATCAGTGAATGGGTAGTGGTAAAATCAAGTTAAGGAACAACACTGAATGCGATGTTGTGGGTGTTGGTGACGTTAAAATCAGAATGCATGATGGCATTGTGAGGACATTGACTGGAGTAAGACACATTCCAGAATTGAAAAAGAACTTAATTTCCTCTGATGCCTTAGATTCAGCTGGTTACAGGTATTCTTCAAAAGGTTTAGTTCTGAAGGTTGTTCGAGGTGCTCTAGTGATAATGAAAGGAATCAAGCATGGAGACCTGTATAAACTTCAAGGTGAGACAGCGACAAGTTTCGGCTCGGAGACGTTGGATGCATTTGTTCAAGAGTCTTTTGACTGCTCGAGGAAGACCCGGGTGTTTGTGTCAATGCACAAGTTTGATGCTGGTGTCAGGATCACGTGGTTGAGAGCCTTGATCGAAACGGAGACTGACAAGTGGATCAAGCATGTGCGGATTGACAATAGCATGGATTTCTGTTCAGAGCTAGCAAATAAATTCTGCATGAAAGATGGCATAATGAAACATCACACTAGTGCCGGTAAATCACAACAATTTGCAGAATTGATGAGCATAATATTACTAGAGAGGCCTGAAAAATGCTCTCTAGGGCTAGCATTGCTAAGGGAATCCTAGCTAATGTGCTTAGTACGATAAGCTGCCTAGTGAATAGATCCCCATCAACTGCTATTAAATGACAGACTCCTGAAGAAGTGTGGTCAGGTAACATTGCTGGTTATTCTATTATTAGAATGTTTGGTTGCCCGTGTTATTTTCGAGTGAGTGATGGTAAGCTCAATTGGAGGGCAAGGTGCATATTCCATGGCTATACACAAGGTGAGCGGGGTGATCGGTTGTGGTGCCCAAATATAAATTCACTTGTTAACAGTAGAGAAGTTACCCTTGATGAGTCTCCGATACTTCTGGCTAGGAGTGTTTGTGGTAGTGTTAATACGGATTTGGATGGTGTTAAGCTTGAGGTGGAGTTGTGACCATAAACTCCTGGACTTGGACAATATCTGTGGCGGTTGAGCCCATTGGGGGCTATGGGAAAGTAGCGGTAGAGTTTGAATTTTTTGCAAAATAATTGTGACTTGGCTCAAACGTCGAGCCAATGTGGAGATTGTTAAAATATGTCTCAAGTTTGAGTTCAATTTGAAATTCCGAATATTCCGAATTGGATAGATTGCGGACGTTCGAAATCGAGCAAAGAAGATCCGAAGAGCAACTTCTCAAAGTTTGAATCTGCATTGGAGAGTTTGGCCGCTAAAATAGAAAAGTCCAACTTTGACTAGGACTTGGTTTTTGTTTAAAATATACAGAGATATATGTTGGATAAAATCGTTTAAGATAGCAAACAAAATCCTATATGAAGTTGGCAAAGGAATAAGGGTTTCACTTATATATCTATATAGACTTGTGGCCATGGATGGAAGAAGGTTGATCAAGAAGAATTGGTCTTGAAGCGCCGTCTCATCGTCGAGTGCTTGGGAGGGATTTTCTTTGTCGTTCCTGTCCGTGAATTACATTCAAGAAAGATTAGTGTTTATAGCCGATTTAAATCTTGTGGTAAGATTTGTGTGTAATTCCTTCTTAAAATTGAGATACTATTTTTTGAGGAATTTCGAGGCTAAATACTGTGTGTGTTATTTGGTGTAATTGGGGCTTGGGAAACACCAAGAGAGTGATTGAGTGACTCGAGTGTGTAATCTCCTTGTATTGCTTGATCTATAGTGAGATTCGCTGCTGCTCTCCCCGTGGACATAGGTTTTTACGACTGAACCACGTAAATTCGGTGTCCGATTTATTTTTTTCTTCTGTCTATATTATTATTCAATTGCTCGGAAAAAAGATGCATTTCTGATGAGAGGAAATTCCAACTCATCACTTATGTCCTATCACTGCTGACTTGGTGATCCACATTAGCTAAAAAACCTACGTGACTTAGTGCTCCACTTTCATGGGAGGTTTACATTGAGTCTAGATTTGGTGTTTTATCTAAGGGATCAAACAAGCTCTTAACTATTCGTTTTAGTGCTCTATCCCCTTAGGGGAAGTTGAATCTCTTCCACATCTTCTTGAAAGAGAAAGGTCGCCCTACATTTCAATACTCTATACCCTATTCGGTGTTTCCTCCAAGCAATCAAACAAGCTCTTAAACAATTTGTTTTAGTGTTCTATCCCCTTTGGGAAGTTGAATCCCTTGCACATCTTCTTGAAAGAGAGAGGTCGCCCTTGTATACAGAAAATCGGGTTCTCTAAACTCTAGATCATTGGGAAACCGAGCCCAAAATTATTGTACTCTGTGACAACCCGACCAAGTTCATTCCACAAGGCTGAAACTCATTCTCAAATTGGAGGCAATTTTAATGACATAGTGTAACTTACTTATGCTATTTATAGTTATTATAAGCACTAGTTGAGCACGATCCTTTATGCTCTAATAATGGTTATCTACTGAGAATTGCAACTTTTGTGATCATACATTTGTGTCAATCAATTATATTTCCAACACTCAGCTAAATCTTCCATAGCTGGCTGCCAATGACCTCCATCAACTAGTGAAGGCCCATTTTGATAACTCCTGCGTTATTCACTGTCCTTCGCTTCACTAGCGAGTTGCCGATCCCTTTTAATTTGTCGACTGTTTTATTCATAGATGACTTATTGTTTTGATCAAACTTTGCTTTTATAAACTAATATTTGCTACTTGTCGATAATATTTTTGATAATAACCAAAAGTTAATTATTTTTTAGTGTCAATAGATCCTAACATAGAATTATTCTTGTTAATTCTTTATACATCATGTTAAATTAGTTATTCAGTACATAAAATGCTTATAATGGACTTAAAGTAGGAACAAGTTTTGCTAAGGAAAAATCCAAAACATTTGCTCGTTATCATGTGTGTGGTCCATAAACTTCTTGTTTTTACACAAAATCAGGTCCTACAATTTACCAACAGCTTTTGTAGATGCAGTCTTGTGGTGGGAAATATTTTGTTTTGTTTCGTTTGTTTTGGTCGGTGGTTACGGTATTCGGTGCAATAGCTAAAACTCAAGCAGATTGGATAAAACTTATATTATATTAATTTTTTTTATCTGACCTATCATTTATGTATTTTACAAACTACTGCATGTGTCATGTGCTGTGAATAGGTTGCGAATGATTTTAACTTTTTTTATTATTTTAACTTTTCAAATCTTGCCCTGTACATATTTTGATTTTGTTTTATAGTTAAGCATCTTAAATTTTCACTATATGCAATTGTTTACACATAAGTAGCTTGTAAAATTTTTCCAATTTTTAAATATTTGAATAATATTCTTGATTCTGACAAAAAAAAAAGAAGTAAAAATGTTGTTTTTATAAGTCTAAACAAACAATTGATCGATTATAACTCATATCTCTTGAATTGTAATTCATACGGAATTAGAAAGAACGATGGCTTATTTTTATTTTTTATTTTTACTTATGAGTCTCACATTTTATTTTTAATCTAATAAAAAATACTTGAACCATTTTAAAGTATGCTAATTAATGACTTCGTCAGATGTCAAAAGCCTCAAATTTTTTTATTTATTACGATGCCTTATATTCTAACTTAGAAATAAAAATAAAATGAATCTATCAAATACATTGAATTTATACAATATGGTAGGAGAATATAATAAGTGTTATATTTAAAAGTGTTTATTAATTTCTTGACTTGAAAAATAAATCGTTAAATTTCAAACCAGTCAATTACGTCTTGCACCATCCCTGCTAACTAGTTCAAAATTCAAAACTCTTTGAACTATTCAGATAGTCAAACAAGCTGAAAACAGTGGATTTTAGGGATTAGCAGTTTAGCACTGAAAGTCTTAATTTTTTCATAAAAGTGTAATTAAATACCCAAAATTTATAAAAAGTGTAATCAAATTATAAAATTTATTAAATTAGTGCAATTAAGTCCTCCAATTTACTCCATCCAATTTGATTAATGGAAAATACTAACATGGGTGTTCTATTTATTTTCTTTTTCCTAATAAGGACAAGGTGGCTAAAACAAGAATCATAAGATTGAAACAATATTATTTTGGTCTAAATCTAATTTTTAATGCAATTTTTATTTAAATTAAAAAGAAAAAGAACAAGAAAAAGGATATGGAATTTGTTGTTGCCGCCCCGTCATTGCTTGCAGGCCCTTCCCCACATCTGAGCAAGTGTCCCTAATTTAGATTTGGACCAAAACAATATCGTTTTGTTCTTGGGATTAGAAAAATATTTTAGAATTTGACAAAAAAAAGTTAACGGAAGCGTAATTTAAAATATATTTCTAATCTATCTAATATCAAGAAATATAGTTAACGGAAAGCTTAATTCTAAAAAAGAATTTACAAAAAAAAAAAAATTAAGCTTCCGTTAACTATATTTCTTTGGCTTAGAAATATATTTTAGATTTTGACAAAAAAAAAGGTACTTCTATAATTCTAAACAAAGAATTGATCATTTATAGCCGAGATCTCTTAGTTTTTTTTTTTTTTAATTTCTTTGGGGGGAATTTCATGTGGAACTAAAATGAATTATGACTTTTATATTTAATATTTCACTGGCGAATCTCACATTTTTTTTTTATCTAACTCAAAATACTTGCACCCTTTTGAAAAATGCTAATTAATGAATTCATTAGACGTCAAACGAATTAAGTTCAGGTTTATTGCGAGTGGCTTAATATTCTAACTTAGAAGTAAACTAGATCTATCTAATACATTGAACTTTATAACATCTTAGGGCTATGTACCAGCAGTTGTGTTTAAAAGTTGTTTATTAACTTCGTAACGTGAAATGTAAATCACTAAAAGTTGTTTTCTAAACCAATAAAGTTGGTGGAGTGTTTAAATTTTGTCAACCTGAGGTATTATTAACCTTGCTAGAAAGACGGTACTGTTATTTTCAATCAATAATGGTGGGATTGTGATCACAATAAAAATCGAAAGAAGGACAGTACGAAGAGTTTTGGAAATCGTAAAGTATCTTCATACAATTAAAATGATCAATACTTTTCATGTACTATGAAATATTTGGGAAAATTTTAAATAAGAGTCTCAAATACTCTCATTTTTTTTTTTTTTTCAAATAAGGGCCAAATGTGAATTTTGCCTTAAATAAGAGCCTAAAGTGGCCATAGTTTTTTCAAATAAAGGCCTAAAATGCCCATGATGATTTCAAATATAGGCCTAACCTCACTAGTTGCCAGCTGACTAAATATTCCAAATAGTTAATGTCATTTTCGTCTAATTGTAATTTTAATTTTAAATCAATTTCATTATTTTCATTTCCTTTTCCATTTTTTTTTTGCCCGAATAGGGCTAGCAATTTTCGACAAGGTTGGTCATCAGTAAGGGTGGGCAAGGGCCTACCAACCCTCACCAACTGCACGCGAGGCCATCCTCACGAAATCTAGCTATAGTTGGATTTGCCTGGGGCTAACAAGGGCTTGGCGACGCTCGTCGACCACTGGTAAGGGTGGCCTCACCTAGGGCAAGGGTCGCCTTGCTTGCCTCGCCCAAGCAAGTCAATCCCTCACCAGTCGTAGGCCAGGTGATCCTCACATAGATCTAGTGAGGGGCTGACCTTGCCGATGATTGTGAGGGTGACCTCACCCAGGGCGAAGGTCACCTTGCCTAAACAAGGCCATCTCTCGCTAGCTATTGGCAAGGGCCGACCTCATTGATGGCCGCGAGGGTGACCTCACCTAGCCCTTTACGACAACACCAGTGGCTGGCCAACCACTGGTGAAAGAAATAAAACCAGAAAAAAGGAAAAAAAAAAAAGAAAAAAGGAAAAAATTCAAAAAGAAGGTAAATTACTAAAATGTCCATTACCGGCTAAAAAGTTAAGCCTTTATTTGAAATAGACATAGTTATTTTAAGCTCTTATTTGAAACAAAATATATTTCAAGCCCTTGTTTGAAATAAGGTATACTTTTGTCATTATTTGAGAAAATGAAAACACGTTAGGCCCTTATTTGGAATTTTTCCATTATAAATTAACTTAATATTTTTACAAATGTTTGCGTGCTTAAGGCAAAAATGCTATCACATATAAAAGAATCACATTTGCATGTGATTAACAAAACAAATTTTAAGATGTTTTGCTTTTTAGTTTCGACAGGCAAAATATCGTAAATTAAAAAATGATAAAATGTATTAAACATTTGTATAATGTAGTAAAGTTTGAAAAACCGGTACTCTACGATGTTTTATGCTTGATTGCGGTGAAATGAGTTACGGCCTTCTTTAATATGCCCATAAAAAAAAAAAAAAAAAATCAATGTTTGGCATCTTGCTCCTGACTACTCTATAATGTCAACAAGATCTTGACACGCGGTAACACAATAAATCATCCTAAATTGGATAATAAGCTATCCATGCTTACATATGATTAATCTAGTAATTTGAAAAGGGACATCCATCCCTTATAAATAATGCAATATAAGTTGATGAATTACACATTATTTACACTATTCTTTTGTCTTTTGAGAAAGGTCATGTAGTTTTTTTAATACAAATTTTATGTATTATAATTCATTTCACACTTGAAATTGGCTAGGCTAGGTGGACCCTCACTGGCCCTCACCTATGGTAGGTTGTGAAAGTCAGGCAATCAGCCAGTGACCGACCAAGGAAAAATGGAAGAAAGAAGAAACAAAGAAAGAAACGAAAAAGGAAAAATAATTTTATAAAAAATAAAAATTCAGAAAAATTGAAAAATGTGAAAAAAAATGTTTATATTATCGTTGACCATACTACATAAGACAGATGACATCCACATCAATGATTTATAGCCAAAATTGATTACTAGGACTATATTAGTAAATGGTCAAAAAATGTAAGACTAAATTGGCCAAATTAAAAAGTTTATGATTAAATTGACATATTTACAATAAGATTATGACTCTCTTTTTTTATTATTTATAATTATCCCTAGTTATTTGAAAAGGGACATCCATCCTTTGTAAATAACGCAATATAAGTTGTCGAGTTACACATTAATTATACAATTTTTAGAAACCCACTTAGTTTTTGTTGATACAAAGTTCATGTATTATCAAATTACCTAATTTCAAATAATGGAGGAGAAGGTTCCGTCGCTCCAAAAGCAACGGAGCCAATGTTACTTTCTCATTTACCATGCATTTTACAGAAGCTTAACTTTTTCTTTTTCAATTTGGAAGAGAGAGTGCTTCTCCGCCATGCCACCCCTACGTAGGTTTATTCTCCTAATTTCGACTGCTTTCCTTTTGAGGGACCAATAGTAACCGTAAAGCACCATTATTATTTTTTTTTCCTTTTCCTTTTCTCTTTCTTTTTATGTTTTCCTTGCATTTGAATGGAAGTCCAAAATAACAATTGAAGGTCCTAAAACTTCGAGAGTCTCTTGATTTCAACAATTTTGTTTTAGGAAAAATGATACACGTGATCTTTCAACTTTAGTCCAAATGCAATATCACTCATAAACTTTGAATCTATTCAATATAATCTTTAAATTTACACCAACATACAATGTCATTTCTAGACTTTTAATTTGTCCAATATGATCATTAGACTTTTAATATATATTTAATTTAATCCCTACCTGTATGAAAATGGTAAATGGTATCCTTTCATTAAATATTTCATATAATCTAAGGAATAAATTAAATATGTACCAAAAGTTCATGGCTCATATTAAATAAATTAAAACTTTAAAAATAGGATTAATACCCTAAAAAACCAAAAACTGGTACACTTATGATAAATTTACCCCGACTAACTATAAAAAACCTTAAACTAGTACATTTATGATAAATTTACCATAAAATGGTAAATTTGTGACAAATATACCCTATGCTAAATTGGATTAATACCACAAAAAATCACCAAAATTGTAAACTGTGACAAACGGAGCGTAAAATCCTAAATTGGTATACCGGTCAATTGTCACGTGTCATTTAACTTAATAATTTGAGAATAAAATTTAACGAAAACTAACATAGGGTAAATTTGTTACAAGTGTACCCGTTTGGGGTAAATTTGTCAAATGTATACCAGTTTGGAGTTTTTAGTAGTAAAAAAAATAGTTTGGGATAAATTTGTTACAAGTGTACCAATTTGGGGTTTTTCAGGGTATTAACCCTTAAAAATATATTATACTTCAGATTAAAAGTTCAAGAATCACATTAATAAATTAAAAATTCAAGAATGACATTGCATATTAAGCCAAAGTTCATGAATTATTTTTACAATTATCCCTTGATAATAGTATGTTCAATCAATGGGAAGGACATGTGGAATTTGTTGTGCGAGAAAATAAAAGGATCGGAGATAAACAACACCAATATACAAGAAAAACTCCTAGTTTTTTATTTTTTATTTTTTATAAAGCAATTTAAGTATCTCCTCTGTCCCATATTTAATTTTATAATTCCAATAAACATCAATAAGATGCATTAGCTAGTAATAAATATTAGTCGAATAACACGTAAGTACTCGAATTTTAGAATGAGATTACAAAATGGGCACTAAAGAGAGAATGCCCTTTCTTGTAACTAAAACATAGTGAAGAAAGCAAATATTAGCAACATTTTCAATCTTCTTATTCCGTTCCTTGTTTTTATTCTCCATAAGGTTATGGCGAGAAATTACTCTCTCTACTTAAATTTGGCATAACACAAATTGGAATACTCCAGCAACTTTAATCATCCACCAACTCTTGCAATCGGAGCATTCAGGGGCAATCTCCCACTAACCTCATCCCCACCAACACTATTCCTTTGGGACTTCAACTTGGCATCGTCCAAATAATGTTGGTACACATAAGAAACGAAACCCCAAATAGCCAAGATCATTGCCATCACCTTGACCCCATCCATCCTCTCCCCAAAGAACACGGCTGCGAGAATGGGCACAATTGGCAACCCCACTGCACTAATAGAGTTCGAGAACAAAGATGACACGTCTAAAATCAAACCCAACGTGCCGATCCTGAACACTTGCCAAGCAATTGCTATCCCGACCAAGTTCATCACATAGCTGACCTTCCCAAGCTCATACCCATCCATCTCTCTCCCTAAATGCTCCCACTCACCACTCCCAAACAACCCCACCACTATAATCGCACTAGCCACTAAAGATTGGCACACAAGCATGTCCAAAACTGCCCTAAATGTCTCCTTCCTGATGATCCTCCGAAAACAAAGTTGGGTCAAGGACAGTAAAAGACCAGAACCAGCTGATGCCCCGATGGTGCACACAAACCCCAGAGCATATTTTGCTTTGGAGACCCTCTTGGGGTTTTGTGAATTTGATTGGAACACAAGGAGGGTTGAGGAGATTGTGAGGAGGACTAGGGAGTTGGTGATGCAGGGGGTGAACTTTTGGGCATTTAGGAAGGAGGAGAAGAGGGCATTGAAGGCCAATTGGGAAGAGCAAACGAGGGAGTAGGTTGAGACAGGGAGGTACAAGAGGCCAAGTGAGTATAAATAGCAATCTAGGGCCAAAATTATGCCTATAGGGAGGTACACAAAAGCAAGTCTCTTGAGAAAGAATGATTGGGATTGAGATTGAGCTTGTGGGAGCGGGTGTGCTTCGATGTGGGGGCTACTGGGGTTTCTAGATGTGGGGATGACGTAGAGCAGGAGGAGGATTGGGAAGCCAACTAGCGGGACAAGTGTGGCAAGCCACTTGCTGTTGCCTCCTTTGTTATAGTAGAGCCTCCCAAGGAGTGTGCCCACCGATTGGCCAGAAAGCACAAAGAATGAGCAGAGAGCAACTCTAATCCGCCACCAGAAGTTCTGAGGTCTAGGGGTTATTGTTGCCTGATTGTTGGTAATGATGCTTGTGGGGTGGGATGAATTCTCTCCTTTGTTTTCTGCATCCCCTGGTCATAAATTGAGCAGCAATTGAATTAAGAATTTTAATTTGTAAGAGGAAAAGAAGATGAATGGCACATAAATGGAATTGGGGTCCAAATAAATTTAATGACTAGTGACATTAAATCAAAAGGCGTGACTCTTCCGTCTATAGCCAGGTTCATTATTTGATGAGCACACTACATCTTACATCAAACGTATTAATTTATTAATCATATACTTGTAATATATGAGCAAGCAAAGTAACATGGATCAAAACTCAGTATTTTTTGGGGAAAATAGCTAGGATGTAGACCTTTTATTTTGGGAGAACATGTAGGATCGACAAATGCAATGCCATCTTTACTAGATTCACCACGACGTGTCTATAGAGTCTCATGTGGGACCCTAACCAAGTCCATCTCCAATTATCAGTGATGTCCACCAACGTTGGCAATCTTGGGTGTTTACTTTGCCCACCACAAAGAGTTCTCATCGACATTATAATTGTAATTGATCACGAGCTTTCTCGTCAAATGCCAACCATATGTATCTACCAAAATTCAGATCGTTGCCAAATAAAGTGAAAGCATATATACTATATTGTAGACATGTGTATGTACTATGTATTTATGTAAAAATTACTTATAGTTGGAAATAAATATAGTAGCGAGGATATATAGTTCAACCCTAGTGAAATAATATAATAAAGATCACTTATACGAATAACTCAATTTTATTGGCCATGCCACCCCAAGTTTAGGGGCTTTGGTACAAGAACCTTCTTTGTGAAAAAAAGATGGCATTTGCTGCGGAAATGATGATGCAAAGGAAAACACTTCCCCAAAATACTTTCTAATCGGTTGGCAGAGCTAACATAAAAAGGGTATTTATCAAATTATCATATTGAATATTGATCGTTAATAAGACTATGATGTTAATCTTAGTTCCATCCATTTAGACTAAAATAATGGACAGATGATTATGTGTCAATTCAATTCAGACATATTGTAACTTTAAAATTGTCAATCATGCATGGTTCTAACTCTTTTAAATGGGTTTAAATTTTTACTCAACGATGAGAAAGCCCGCCTTAATTCTATAAATCTCAAACCATGAAATTTCTAATGGAAATCATAGATACGTAAGACTCAAGTCTAGACCCATGAAAATGGCCCAAAAATAAATTTATATTAATGTTGTCCAAAATCAAATCACTACCATGGCCTACCCATAATAGATCATGTATAATTTTCTTGAACTGATATAGAAGTTGAGGTTGGTCGGCAATAATAGTCTGAAAACTTGTCACTTCCTATCAATTTTTGAGTTAAATCATGTTGGGTCGACTCATTTATTGAAAATAATTTATTTGGAACTTCATACAAAATATTAGCAAAAAGGAAAGAAAAGATAAGATATAAAAGAAAGATTGGTTCGTTGGACAACCTACCTAAGCCCCATCACCAACAGCTAGAGATCTGTTGCATCGAAAACTAAAAACAATGAAAGAATATAGTAGGCACACATGGTTGATAAAAGGCACTTTTGAATTTTGGCTTGTCCAGACGAACAAGCAGAAGCTAAAGAAGTCCTAGGATTCATCAGAAGTCCAGGAGTAGGACCTCATGGTATTGAAAGGATTAGCTTGTTCAAATTTTCAGATATTAATTCTTCAAGAGTTGTACTTACCCACGATGTGGAGTTGCAGTTCCTGAGGACGATGATGAGCTAACTCTCCCATATCGGTGAGAAGAGAGACAACCTAGAAGAAGAGAGCGATAAGATATTATGGAGGCTGAGAGAGGGTTAAAGCAGAAACCAACGAGAGATGACAGAAGAGGAGGAGGTTTATGTATCCGTGATATATATCTTATTTCGTCAAGGAAAAATGATATTAATTAGTCAAAGGGAAAATGAAACACGTATCTCCTTTACTGCTAGTCGCTTTCTATGGAAACATACCCAGCTTCCAAATTGTTAGGTGAAACATTGAAGTTGCACATGCACTGTGATTAACTTATGGTAGAAACCCTCTATAGTTAAAGAATAACTGCACCATGTCAACATTGTGAAGTTAACCCATAATACCCTAAATGGGCTATGTTTGGTAGTCTAAATGTTATCTTATCTGGTGTTTGATGATGTCTTTCAAACCAGATATATTTGGATAAAATGCTAGATAATAAAGTCAGAATAAGAGTGGGATAACCCCAGATTGGATGTAAAAAAAAATCTTTAAAATAAATTTACAAATACTGTTATCTTCCAAGATGGAGTGATGGAATGACGCATCTAGCGAACAACACTGACCAACCAACAATTCTTGACACACTTGCATATGTCTCTCTACTCCCTAATTGCTCCACCAAGGAATCCTCAATTGTTCTTAACTTGCTCGTGTTCACATCAAACGATTGCGATTTTGAACCTCCATGCAGTTCAATTGCTCAAAATGGATAATCTATTGAAACGACCTTCTCTCCAGAACGACCCTCTCCTCCTCCACCAGACTCAATTGACCGTTATGAACGTTCACATTGTCAGTCTCCTTTGATAAATTGTCGCTATTAGTTTTCCCCGACTCAACCTCGTCCTATGCTCGTCCATTATTGTTTTCACCATCGCTGCTGATAGCCCCCACCATGTGATTGTCGTCGCCCTGAAGACGCTGAGAGACACGATCAAGAAGAGGGAGGGAGAGAGAGATGGTGCCAACAATTGACACACGATAGACGGGTTGGGATAGAAAGGCTGAAGCTAGTAGGACGGACTAGGCGGCCGGGGGAGTAGAAGTCCGGGCAATCGTAGAGGAAGGAGAGGTTGCAATAGCTCAGACATGAGGCGGTTTGATTTGGCCAAGAGGTCACGAGAGAGTGGAGCTTCCTCTAACTCATCGCCATTAGCGAAATATTGAAGGCCTCGAAGAGTCGAGATGTGAGGACGATCCAAGAGAGAATGAAATTTTTTACCATCCGCACGATATTCAAGAGATTTTTAATTCCACTTTATCATATGAACTCAAAATTTTAAGCACTACATAGGATGAGATGCATATTGCTTGGGAAATATAATTGGTTGGTCATGTGAACCGTGTGAAAGACCCATAAACTTTTTTTTTGGTTATGTAGAGAGAAGGGGGTGGAAAGGAGAAAAAAAAGGGAAAAGGAAAAGTAAGTATGAAACATCGAAAATGAACAGAATTTGAAAGTGCTAGTACAAACACCTAGAGAGGGTAAATAGGTGTTTAAAAATAAACATTGGCAAATAAGGATCTGAGTCTGATTAAATGAGCAACCAGACCTTTGGTAAATGTTCAGAATCTGTTATGCAATGCAATGGACTTCTGAAATAACCTGTAACTATGTAACAGACTTACATACGAAAAGTTAAGGAAAGAGAATGTTGCACATGAAATTTATAGTGGTTCGGCTTAGATCAAGCCTACGTCCACTCTCCTACGCTAATAGCCTTCTGGTTGGATTCTACTATGCAATCAATAAGAGATTACTACTTTGAGTGCAAACACTTAGAGGTAGATCACACTATCTCACTAAGTCACTCTTTTGGTATTTCTCTCATGATCACAAACGTTTAAGCTTAAAAAAAATAAGTGTATAATTGAAGGTTGCTCAGACTTTGGAATTATAAATTCTATGCTCCGTCTCTTACTTGCTCATCAATCCTTGATCTCCTTAAATACTCATCCACTTCCAAACTAGCCGTTGAACAATATCTAAAGGATCGTCTTCCAATCTTCTTATTGGACAGATCTGTATTTAGAAGATTTAGGCCCCATTTGGTTTGGCTTTGGGGGAATGTTCTTGGGGAAATGCAAAGGCATTTAGTCTAAAGGGGTTTAGCGAAATGCAAATGCTGTTTGGTAAACAAAATTGAAAAGATGCCTTGAGATGCAACTTGGGAAAAATGCTGTTTGTAAACACATTACATTTGGAAAGTCCTTTCATGTGCCAATTATTAAAATTTTGCAACTTTAATTTGTTTAAAATCAAAAACGAAAATCAATGACCTTAATTTTATATATTATTTTCAAGTTAAGAATAATGTATAAGAGACATATTAATAACATTTTAAATAAAAAAAATCACATCAAGATCAATTAAAAATAGAGTAATTTTATTACAATAAACATGATAACAACATATGTCCGAAAGAAAGAAAGAAATAGTTAAATATTACAAACATCCTTAATTATTTATCAAGTTCATAGCTATTTCATCATGTAAA
Source organism: Eucalyptus decipiens (assembly GCA_014182575.1). Taxonomy (NCBI): domain Eukaryota; kingdom Viridiplantae; phylum Streptophyta; class Magnoliopsida; order Myrtales; family Myrtaceae; genus Eucalyptus; species Eucalyptus decipiens. The sequence continues at coordinate 4,096,512 of CM024612.1, forward strand.
TGTGCCATGTTAGGGAATGCATTATCATTTGAAGCACTTGTCCACTCATTTACAATATCATGGTCGACTGAATATCCATACTCAGGATCCAAATTTGCTATTTCAAAATTCGTATCAGTTACGACATTTTTTCTTATAAAATTGTGCAAAGCCATTGTAGCTATAACAATTTGCACTTGCTTTTCATAAGGATAGTTTGGCATAGTAGTTAAAATCTTCCACTTCATTTTTAATACGCCAAAGGCTCGTTCAATTTTTAGCGAAGTGAGGAATGTGCACGGTTGAACATTTCTCGATGACCCGTAGGTGTAGGACCTTGTCGAAATTCTAGCAAATGATATCTAACTTCTCTATATGGCCCCAAATAACCCCGTGAGATTTGGATATCCAGCATCTACTAAATAATATTTTCCTACACAAATGTAATATAAATTTAATTAACATATGCCACATAAATATATATATATATATATATATATATATATATGGATACACATAAACCATTAATTAACCAACCTAGAGGTGGATGGGGAAATTGTGCATCACGTCTTCCAATGGCATCATAGAAGACACGAGTATCATGAGCTTGTTCCTCCCAACCAGCACAAATGTAAATAAATTCCATATTAAAATTACATATAGCCAATACATTTTGTGTAGTCTTTTCTTTTCGACCAAAATAGCGAATTTGATCATACGCCAGTAACACTGCTTGAATATGTGTACCATCCATAGCTCTAATGCAATCCTAAAACAAATAATGCAAAAATTACATGATTTAAATTTAGTTTTTGTTTTTATTATACAATCATAACTTACCTTAAAATATGGATAAAATCATCCATCTTTCTTAATCTTCTCTGGAACTTCCCGAAATTGTCGATCAATTGATTGCATCAAATTTTTCCTATATTGCATACTTTATTTAAAACTAAACTAAAATGCTTACTTATAGTTTCCCAAAGTGTTGAAAGCATTCTTGTGCTACCCTATTACCTATGCCATATCTCAACATATAAAGAAACATTCTAACCATTTCTTCAATATAAGTATTCATAGATCCTTTAAGGCCATAGCGTGTTACTAAGTCACGTGTTAAATTATTAAATACATCCCTATGCATTCTAAGCATATTATAGCATCTTATTGGATTAGTATCTTCAGCCATCAACTCTCTCATCCATGCATGACCTGTACATGATGAGGTCATAGAAGGTTGTTTGCTAAAGTGCATTACTTGATAAGCAATTGAAGCATTAGTTATTGAAAGCAAATCAAGGATTTCATCTTCCTCTTGTTCACGATTTTCCTTTTGTTGAGAATCATCCATAATTGCCTAACGTAACAAAATATAGAGTTAGAATAAGAAAAATAATGAATAATATTGACAATCCATTAAGAAAAAAAATAGTGTCAATCAACATATATATGCAAAGTCAACCACCTAAAGCGAACCCCAATTAGAAACAATTCTCACATTAAAAACATTAATATAAATTAGGTTCATACATAATTTAAATAGAGTTCGCAAATAAAAATAAAATAGCATATTCAAGAATTCAAATAAAAAGCTATGACAATATCTTAGTTATGATTAAGTTCTTCCATCTCAAGCTTAAGATACTTCATCCTCAGAGCATTGGTACTCAAGCTTATGAAGACTTGCTTATTGTCCACCCTGTCCCTAAAATGTTTAATTGCAAAAAAGTACAGCTTTTCATCTTGCACAATCTCCGGTATGGCATCCAACATAGATATGAGGTCTTTGTAAGGATCGAATTCCTCATATGCTCGAGAGGCAACAGTATCAGCACTCCCACTAGCACTCCTACTTTCAACAACAAAACAAAGCTTATTAATTTGGCTTCCAAGCAATTGTACCTGACTCAAATTCTTGGCTTTCTTTCCTCGAGTTTCCCTCATTGAAGTCTACACTACTCTTTAACGAGCTTGAGTTTAAATTGGTTTATCAATATTTTCACCTACATCACATTCCAAATTATCATTAGTAGATCCTACGACATCATCAATATTGGGTTGTGTGGCATCAACATTATCATCAACACATAAACCTTGTGCAGGATTTCAAATGATTCCTCTAGTAGCAACCGTATCCCTGAACATTCTATCTAGCAACACTTCAAGATTAGGAGATATGCATTTCGTCCTAAAAACCTTAACCTTAGGATTGGCCTGTTATAAAAAGCGTTTGAGTAAGTTGTATATAATTGAAAATAAGAACTTAACTGAAAAGTAAAAGAACAAATGATAAACACCTAGATTTTGTTCTCCCACCATTCATCACTCATATCGATGGTTTTCTTCCTTGGATCCCATCCTAATTCCGTTTCACTATAAATCAATGTCCTCAATTTTTTCCATTCTTCCTTAAGATTATCCCACTTACTCTTCATTTTAGTTTTACATACTTTTTGCTTCTCAACTCCTCGAACTTATTAATTATGATAGTCCATCCATCTCTCTTGTTGGTTGCCGAATGATTACCCTTATCGATTTGTTCAACACACAACTTACAAAATGTTTCCACGTCTTCAGCGGTCCAATATGCCATTTCCTTTGTTGAACTCGCTATCTTTCAACAATATGAGCATGGACAGATTTGAGAGATATATAATAAAGAAAAAATTCAGCAATTAAATTAGAGCCAAATAAATGTGAACTAGTAAAGAACAAATCAATGTTATATTGTATTAGGTATCAACACAAAAAACAAGAAAAAAAAAAAACTAACAACATATTAGTTCGGGGCTGTACAAGATACAAGGTGGTGGTTTTCCCACTATAGAGGCAGAGGATCCACCAAAAAAAAGAAGGAAAAAGTAAACTTTCGATGTAAAGATAAGATCAAGAAATAGCTCCACATCTCTTCACACCAGAAAAATATTAACTAAGCCCCAACATTAGAAATTGAAATAGACAACATAGCCTCGAAACCAAATTTCTAAAACTTAGACGATAAGAATGAAGTCACTACCGCCATAAAAGCAGGAAATGGGACTCAGGAGAGCGAAAGTGCGAGATCATAAGGCAAATGTATATGTCTAACAAAAGCAAAAAAACTTGAATTCATAATGGCCTCAAAATAACCAATCAACCACCAAACTCCCATCAAATTCAGAATTTTGTATACTGAAAATGCAGTTAAACTGATTGGAAGATAATTAAGTTCGATGGGCAACCGTGGATTGAGAAAATCTGACCTGGACAGAAGTGAGCTCAAGCGCGAGCGTGACAGGAGCGCTTGAGGGTAGCGAGCGTGAAGGAGTGACGCGAGGAAGAGAACTCAAACCCATGCACATACAATAAGGTACAAAATCTTGAGAAGTACTTTTTTTCACAAGCAACAACCATTCAAATGTGCATTTGCATGTTAGTGAAGAAACAAAATTTTAGGTGACATCTGCTAACTGATTACTGTCCTCCAACAATTATCAAAGACTGGCATGTTTTCCATGCTCTTGGACAGACTTTTTCATGAGATTATTTAACTCTAGACGTGAATTTTGAACTCAAATTCCGCTTCGTGATTTCATGAACTGATAGTTACTCTTTCTGTCAAATTTGTTATTATAAGGTAATCTATGCATCAAATTAATGGTCATCCACAAAAAGAGAAGAAAAAAATTCTCTTTTATTTATAATCTCAATTCCTTATTTTGATTAGAAATTGCACTTTTGAATGGCAACATCAGCTATGTAGCGTGCCTTCACAAGTCTAGAGTTGTTCTTATTTTCTTGGTTGCATAAAAGTAGTCTTAGATGCTAAATTGCTATTCAAAAACCAGATATCCTCTACCAGTGTAAACTTCTAATAAAAAGCTCAAAAATAATAAAACTTGGATGATACATAGCAAAACTTAAGAGATCCCTACAAAATGCAATAAGCAGCCAGGAAATATGTACCTATTTAGGAAGAATCTCTTTATGAGCTTTGAACGATAGAATCACATTCTAAACCAAAGCAATAACATTAGCGGCAAGGACCTGAAATTATATTCATAAAATAAGATATGAGATACATTCAATAAGCAAACTTATGGTAATAGATAAGAGCTCGATAAAAACCGAATAACAAGTTGTTTTCCATCCATTCCCTTTTGCTAATATCATCCAAACATCACCAGCTATTCATGAAATCTATTGAAACTCGAGAATCGAGTGCTAATCCTTTGCATGATAGACCAATTAAGAGCAATTACTTTCTCTCGGTGAAGATAAAGGAGCTTATCGGTTTGAACGTGGAGAGTAGGACCTCCTCTTGTCCTTACTTCCCAATATCATAAAAGACTTTGTTATATATAAAGACCACCATAAACAAATTTATAGTAACAAACTATAAAATGGAGCACATTAAGTAATGTGCTTTTGTTTCAATATTCCAATTCCAAATTCCCTGTAAGTCTAGATGCTGACTGATTCATTTATGTGGCACAAAAATTTCATCTTTCCTGCCAAAAATGTGTTACTTTCTTCATCCCTAAATACTTTTACAGACAAACTTACAACTAACAAAAATCTTTTCACTCTTACTGGAGAAAATGGATGAATTCTAAATAAGTCGGTTTGGTCTAGCCGATGGAATGGACCAAGCAAAGCCGGTTTGGTTCAGCCCGCTCCGAACAAGCAACGAAAGGTTCGGATTGAACTAAGTGTGAAAGCGAACAAAACTCAACAGTTGGCGATTGACCAAAACACAAAGGGTGAATTGAAGCCAACCTAAGGCTGTGGCACCGTAAGGCAGTGGCACTGAGGAAATCTTACCTGGAGAGGCAAGTGCGAGAGCAAAATGGCGGGAGGTGATCTTCGAGGTTGGGATGGCTGATCTCGGATGAACACTGGAGAGTAGCTCGCGAAGGAGACGGTGAGGGACGATGGTGGAATCTTCAATGGTGACCGCGAATCGGACGAACGAGCGATGGAATCGAAGTTTCCGAGCTTACCCAACTGCCTTGCTACGAGTGAGACGCGAACGCGAGAGCGGAATGGCGGGAGGCGATCTTCGAGGTTGGGATGGTTGATCTCGAATGGACACCGAATAGCAGCTCGCAAAGGAGACGGTGAGGGACGACTGAGAGAGGCGTGAGAGTGTAGAGGAGAGGAGGCGTGAGAGTGCGGTGTAAGAGTGCAGAGGAGAGGAGGCGTGAGGCTACGGGAGGCTTTTAGGGTTTTCTTTAAAAAAGGGCAAAAACGAATTTTGGTTAATAAACGAGGGTAAAATTGGCAACTGACATATTTTCATTAAACAAAGCCCTAGCATTTCAAAAATGCTAATCTCAAATGCACCTTGAACCCTCCATTCCCTAAAGCCCCTTGAAGCCCCTTGGAGATGCAATTGCATCTCCACAAAGTTCCCAAAATATTGAACCAAACACCACATGCTTTTGCCTAAACCCCTTTAGAGGCCAAAAGTCCCTTCTAAATGCCGAACCAAACGGGGCCTTAGTAGTCGTTAAGTAACAAAAGTAGAATCCCATTCGATCGTTCATACAAACAAAATCTTGGTTTCCATAATTATAGCTTCTTTGTATAGAAAGTTCTTGTCTTCAAGATCCAATTGTCAATCAATTAGATTGAGTCAATCAAATCTATCTCGATGTAAAATCCAAAGTAGATCACTAGCTGTTATATGTTTGGGGCTTGTGTTACATTATGTCAAATTGTTTTGTTCTGAACATGCTTCAATCTGATTCTCCTACATTTTGAACTTGTGTCTCGTTATGGACCTTGTCATGTTCTGGACTTGTGTCTCATTTTGTATGTAAAGTCCGAGAGTATTCTGTCTGAAGTAAAGTCCGAGTGTTTTCCATCTGAAGTAAACTTTATAATCTGGACGTAAGTCTGAACATATTTAGCTTCTGAATATATTTAGCCTTAAGATTTGGATATAGTCTGAATAAGTTCAGCTCCAATATAGAGTCTATCTTTTGGTTCTTCTAAGTATAGACTTTGGTAATATCCTTTACATATTCTATCGTCTGCATAGTCTATTATTCAATTATTAAATACGTTAGTAGCCTTTGATTTATTTTGTTATCTTCAAAACATTATAAGGGATTTCCCTAACAGAATTAACATACCAAATCGGAAAGGATTAACTTCATATCCAAATCTTTCAACTTTTCAATAATCATGTGTATGCAAGAAACTTTTGTAATATTGATGTGTTAAATAACATAATGGACCATAGGTTGATTTTAAACAAGCTGATGATATTCAATCCATAGTAAAAATTTATTAAAGTATTCAGGTATATTAACTTCGTAGGTCAGTCGTAGCTTACCACCTAGCGTTTCCCTTCATCTGTTGCTGCAGAGTCCGAACTCTGAACTAATTTGATAGGACCCATTTATAATGTTTGATTTGAAATCTATGTATGTACTAGATTTTTTGGGTAAAATAGAGTGATCTTTCTTAAGTCACACTCAAATCAAGGAAAAGAGACCTAAAAAAATGTAACGATCTTGACATTATCTTGTTAGTTCAAGTGAGTTGAGATTTACAAGGGTATCATTATGTAAAACAGATTTATCTTGTTAATATAAAAGAGGATCTCACTAGCGCAAAATAGACTTTATGTTATGAAACGTCACACCACATGAAGACTAGGCAAGAGCTCGTCCCTAAGACGAAGCTTTATCACTTGGGCTTCTCCAATTATCAATCTCAGAGAGCCAAAAAACAACATAATTAAAAATAAATAAGGGTGCCGTATTACTAGCAAGGTCAAAAGATTTTTCTGGACACGGTTACATCGTCATTAATAGTAAATAACCGCACCGTCTTCCTAAAACGATTCAAAATGCAAATCCCTGGGAGAAAAGGAAAAATTTTTTTTTTTTTTTAATGTAAGCAAGTGCATTTTTAATGAGATGACATTCCACCTCATCAATTATGACCAGCCACTGCTGACTTGGTGCTTCACGTTAGCTACAAAAACCTTATGACTTAGGAACTAAATTAACTAAAAAAAAAATTGTTCAAATATGAAATGAATATTGAAAAAAATTCAAAGATTATCAATGTCATTACCCTAGATATTCTTATCCTTTTCCACCCTCGAGGTCAGATAATATTTGGGGTTCTATTTGAACTTATCCCGATCCAGTGATATCTCTAATCTAATCATCTTTGGTGTAAGCGATCAAACAAGCTTTTAACAATTTGTTTTAGTACTCTATTCCCTTAGGGGAAGTTGAACTGCTTCCACATCATCTTGAAAAAGACAGGTCGCCCTACGTTTCAGTTCTCTATCCCCCATGTGGCCTTTCCTCCAAATGATCAAACAAGCTCTTAACAATTCATTTTAATATTTTATCACCTTGGGGGAAATTGAATCCCTTCCACATATTCTTGAAAGAGAAAGGTCGCCCTCGTATACCGAAAGTTGGGTTGTCTAAACTCTAGACCAATAGAAAATTGACCTGGAAATTGGTGTATATTGTGACAACCCGACCAAGTTCATTCCATAAGGCTGAGACTCATTCTCGAATTGGAGGCAAACTATATTACAAAGTGTAACTTACTTTTGCTATTTACAGTTATGATAACCACTTGTTGAGATCCTCACGATTCTTTATGCTCTAATAAGAATTACAACTTTCGTGATCATCAGGATAATTAACTGACAATCATACATTTGTGTCAATCAATTATATTTCGAACACTTAGAAAAATCTTCAATAGCTAGCTGCCAATGACCTCCTTCAACTAGCAAAGGTCCATTTTAATAACTCTTGCCTTATTCACTGTCCTTTGATTCACCGACGAGTTGCCAATCCCTTTTAATTTGTTGATTGTTTTATACATAGATGACTTATTGTTTTGATCAAACTTTGCTTTTAGAGACTAATATTTGCCACTTGTTGATAATATTGTTGATAATAACCAAAAGTTAATCATTTTTTAGTGTCAATAGATCCTAACCTAGAATTATTATTGTTAATTCTTTTTACATTATGTTAGATTAATTATTCAGTACATAAAATGCTTATGATGGACTTGGAGTAGGAATGAGTTTTGCTAAGGAAAATCCAAAACATTTGCTCGTTATCGTGTGTGTGTTCCATAAATTTTTTTGTTGTTACACGAGATCAGGTCCTACAATTGACCAACAGATTTTGTAGAGCAGTCTTATAGTGGCAAATTTTTTGTTTTGTTTCGTTTGGTTTGTTCCGTGGTTACGGTGTTCGGTGCAATAGCTAAAAGTCAAGCAGATTGGATAAAACTTATCTTATATTACTTTTTTTTGGTCTGACCTATTTTTATCTATTTTACAAGCCACTCCGTTGTCATGCGCTGTGAATAGGTTGCGAATGATTTTTTTTTTTTATTATTTTAACTTTTCAAATCTTGCCCTGTACATATTTTGATTTTGTTTTATAGTTAAGCCTCTGAATTTTCATAATATACAATTGTTTACACATAAGTTAGCTTGTACAATTTTTCCAATTTTTTAATATTTGAATAATATTCTAGATTCTGACAAAATAAAGTAAAAAAGTTATTTTATAAGTCTAAACAAACAATTGATCAATTATAACTCATATCTCTTGCATTGTAATTCATACGAAATTAGAAAGAATGACGGCTTAAATTTATATATATATATATATATATATATATATATATTTTACTTGGATAATAAAAAATACTTGAATCATTTTAAAATATGCTAATTAATGACTTCTTCAGATGTCAAAAGCCTCAAAATTTTCATTTGTTATGATGGCTTATATTCTAACTTAGAAATAAAAATAAACTGAATCTATCAAACACATTGAATTTATATAATATGATAGGGGGATATAATACGTATTATATTTAAAAGGAGTTTATTAATTTCGTTACTTGCAAAAATAAATCGTTAAATGTCATACCAATCAATTACATCTTGCACCATCCCTGCTAACTAGTTCAAAATGGGAAACTCTTTGAACTATTCAGATAGTCAAATAAGCTGATTACAATGGACTTTAGGGATTAGCACTGAAAGTCTTAAACTTGTCATATGTGGCGGTCACCAGCCATCGTCGTGGCCGGCGGTTGGCCGAAGAAGAAGAAAAAAGAAAAGAGAAATTTTTTTTATTAAAAATTAAAAATTCTATTTTTTTAAAAATATTTTAAAAATAATTATAAAAATTTTCCATTAAATTTGTATTGCATAAAAATGTTTTAACAATACTCTTTTTTTCTATAAAAAATCATAAAAATGAGCCTTTTTAGGTTTAGTGAAAAAAATTTCATGTTACAGTTTTTAGTTATTCAATGGTATGTTCACTTCAAATAAGAGATGTGCATGGTCTAATTCTTTATAAATATTTCAATTTATAGGTTTTCTTTAAACTTTATTTTATTTTATTTACTATTTTAAATTTAATCTAAAGTTTTAATCCAATTAGCATATAGGAGAGGTGGGTTTTCCTAGAATATTAATAGGTTTTAGCAATACGGGTTGTGTCAGGTATGAGTTAGGTATGGTTTGGGTCGGGTATGGGTCACTTGATTTACACTACATGAATATGGATCAAAACGGGTTAAATGGGTTAAATATGGGTCAACCCATTTTCGACCTGATCCAAACCCAACCTAACCTACCCATTTGATGGGTCTAACTGGCATGCGTAAACAATATAAACATGTTGAACAAACTAGATTTGACATTTGTGAGAGCGAGCCCTATAACAAGTGTGAGAAGCCAAAACTTTTATATACACTGAATAAGCATAGATTTGACAATGAAGCTGCTGTGAACACCATTGAAACTAGAGACGAATTACTTACTCATTAAAAATCCTAAATCTATAATTATATCATAGAGAATATGTCACAAATGGTTAATTGTTTGTTTAAATTTATAAAAGTAAATCTTTTTACACTTTTTGTCAAAATCTAAAATTTGTTCAAATATTAAAAAATATGAAAAATATTTATAAACTAATTTACGTGTCAATATTTATATATTATAAACATTCATACGCCTATACTTAAAATAAATTCAAAATTCGTGTAACACAAGATTTGAAAAGATAAAAAAAAAAAAAATTAGTTACTTGAGATGTAACTCATGAATTTAGTCAATGTATTCAAACTTATCATAAAGGATAAGGCCTGGGTTGGATAAACTTTTTTGTGCATTTTGGGTGGTCATCGTCAGGGGATATGCTAAGTAGTACCGATACTGATATGCGACACGTGACACGATACGACACGATATGCCGACACGTTGTTTCTCAAAAAACAGAGAATTCCAACATGTTGGATATTAAATATATATTTTATATATATATAATAAATTAACATTTTTATGTTTATTTCAATCAAATTTGATTCAAATTCATAAATAAATAAGCTTATAATGAATTTACACTAAAAACATTAATCCACAATTTATTAATATCATTCATTGTTTCAATTTGACAAATTTAACTCTATTCATAATTCATAAAATTTGAAGAAAAGACAAGCAATCCACATCCTAGACTCGCATGTTAGATATTGTGTATCATAAGAAGTGAGAGTCAAAATAGAATAGAAGACTAGGTTTTTCTTCTTTGTTCATTTATTATTTTTATTATTGTGTTTTATTTTTTCCAATATATACATTTTGACCTCTCATTTATTAATTTTTTTCAAATGGACCTCAAATCGGAATCATGTGTCAGAAACTCGTATGTCGGAATTCCAACTCGAGTGTCGGAGAGTGTCGGGAAAGTTGACCAAGTGTCGGATTTTCCGACACGTGTTGACCAAGTATCCAAGAGTGTCGGAGAGTGTCGGACACATGTCAAAGTGTCCGACACAACACGAAAGTCCTTAGAGAGTGTTGGTGCTTCATAGGGGATATGTACAGATTTGTAGCAATTAATTTGGTGGGCACCACACAAAAATAAGCCGAAAAAACAGTTTTATTGAAATTCAATTATGAGGTAAGTCCTATCCAACACGCTCGGATTAGCTGATTGCACTGAACACTGTAACCTCGGATCAAAACAAACGAAACACGACAAAAAAAAATTGCCCACTGGAAAACTCCTAGAAAGGCTAGTTGTCAAATGTAGGACCACATAACGCTTGAAAACAAAGATTCAAAGACCCACGGTAACGATTTCCAAAGCAAAATTTGTTCCTTTTCCAAGTCACTCAGGGATATAACTCGTGAGTTATTCAAATTCATCAAAGCACCCTCTGCAATAATTTCGACAATACTCTCTCCGAGAATTACAATCAGAATCACAAATTTTTTTCTCAAAAAATAAGTATAAGAAGTGAGAACGAGCTCTTAGAGCATCTTGATCAACTTGGGCAACCTTCGATAACATTTTGATGCATTGCTCTAAAGAATCAACACTTTTCAGAAGCTTTCGAGTTGTGTCTAACACTCTAACATGTGTTCGACCCATTCGGACACATTATCAATGAATATCAGAAAATCCGACACATGGTCAACTTTCCCTGACACACTCCAACACACAAGTTCGGAATTCTGACAAGCAATTGCTATATGCATGGGGTCAATTTTTAAGAATTTCAATACTTACAGGGTCAAAATGTAAATATATAAAAAATGGGGAAAAAAGAGAGGTAGGGATGGTGGCTAGGCGCCACTACAGCTGCCACTGTCAAAGAGGGCCTGCAACTTCATCAGCCCTAGGTGGTGGAGGGGGGTGGGGGGCCTTGCTGGCCTAGGTGAGGCCATCACTAGCTAGGCAAGGGTCGGTGAGGCTCGCCTAGATTTGGGTGATGCCTTGGCAAAGGCCTGGGTGAGGCTTGCCCAAATCTGGGTGATGTCGCGTCCTTGCTCGGGCCTAGCGACAACGACGACGCTTGCCCTCGCATGGGGCTTGCGATGCCTAGCCTAGGGCTGGGGAGGTAATATAGCTAGAACGAGTACCTAGAGGGGGTGAATAGGTATAAAACGATTTTTACTTAAATCACACAATACTAGACAATCGATGAATATAAACAAAGCAATCGAAAGGCGAGAGAAGGGAAAAGAGAATTGAACACAATGATTATAGTGGTTCGACTTTAGTTTAAGCCTACGTCCACTCTTCGCACCGACAGCCTATTGGCTGGATTCCACTATGAACAAAGAAGTGTTACGGTGTTGTTCTTCCTTGATTTGTGGTGTAGATGATCTACCACACTCGCTCAAGATATCACTAAGTATAATCACTATTTTGTGTATACAATTTTGCTTAATGAATCGATCGAATATCAAGGAACTTGGACGGAATTTGTCTATCGAGCATGCACTGAAATAACTTGAACGACTTCCTTTTATACTCCTTCATGCCATCATACCCGTTGGCACTTACCAAAGGAATTCCTCCAATCTACCCGTTGGACGGAATCAATTAAGGAGATCATTCGAGCTATCAAAGGAACTTGACGATAACCCATCAATCCTGTTCGCCCATACAATCAGGATCTTGGTTTCCAAGAATAGAACTTTCCAAGATTACTTCGTCAACCATCGGATCTTGAATAAAAAGAATCCGTTAGCTTAACCCAACCAGGATATCTTCTCCAGAGAATAGGACTAACTCCTTAACCAAACACTTAGGTTCGGATAGCCTTTCGACACTTTGGATTAGAAAACCAGTCAATGAGAATATCTTTAAGCCTTGAGTCTTGAGTCTTGAGTCTTGATGTCCAACTGTCTTCAGACTCTAAACCGAAGGTCTGTAATAATCTTGATAGAAACGTTTTGTCAGCTTCAAAATATTCTGGCAGGATTTCTCCAACAATCTCCCCCTTTTTGATGGTGACAAAACTTTCTTGTAGATTTGAACAACTTTGACCTGCAAAATATTACTCAAGTAATATGGCTATCTCAAAAAATTAATAAAGAACAACCAGACTCTGCATCCGCAGAAAAATTAGTTAGTCCTTCACAAGTAAAACCATATAACAATACTTGATGTAACTGCAAGCATTCAGATATCAAAATCCACACTTAAATCAGACCAAGTTCAAGTTCAAGCTCACACCCAAATCAAAACCAAAAATATAAACACATAAAAGAAATAGAATTTAAAGTTCAGAGTTCAAAATGTTCAAAGTTCAGAGTTCAAAGCTAGCAATTTCTCCCCCTTTTTGTCATCATTAAAAAGGCGAGAAAGTAGTCAATTCTGCTTGGGAATGCGAACTATCTGGAAATCTCCCATGGATTGAACGATTCCTTCCAGCCTCTTTCAAGTCTTCCCTTAGATGAGCTACCTCTTCTCCTTTGGCATTGGCTTGAATTTGAAAAGAGAGATCTTTGATCGATCCTCAGGAAAGAAGATGCTTTCCCAAGCATTCTTCAGACTTGAATTTCACACCCAAAGCATAGATTTGACCACGCATTTTCGAAGGATATCAAGTATGCGACGAAAATATGCCGAATTATCCATCGTGTACCGACATTTGCTCGGCCTCGATGGAGTAAACGCAGACGATGGATCTTCTGTGTAATCGCGCAGTTTCGATGTTGATGTATCATGTCCTTCTCCAGGCATTTGAGAAGCCTGAAAATCTTTTGGATTTGCTTTAGAGTGACTCACATCTTCACAAGGAACAGATGTAGTCTTCCTGTGCTCAACTCCTTCCCCGTTTCTAATGCTTCTCCCCTGTTTCTAAAGCCTCGGATGGGAAAGAATGAGGGTCAATCTCTCAGCGTCTTGAAAAACTTCATCTTCATCTCGCAGACTTTTCTTTGGCTGCCCTCTTCTTCTTCTTGACTTCTTTCTTCTTCTTCTCTCGTCGCTTCTCTCTCTTTCTCTTCTTGCTCTGCTCTTTCTTTCTCTTCTTCTCTCGGCCTTCTCTTGTCTCTCTTCTTCTCTCTGTTTTTCCTCTCGCTTCTTTTTCCTTCTCCCGACGTTCCGTTGATTCAGATACAGAACGTCTTCTCCTTATCAATGCAGAAATAGTGCAATCTTCCTCTTCTTCTTCTTCATCCACCAAGATACTCTTCTTTTGCTTTTTGGATGGAGGACTGATTTGCTCCTTTCCTTTTCTTTTGAATGCCGAAGGTACTGGAGATTTTACTTTGAATCGCTCCATTGCCTTGTCAAGCTCTTTCGACGCATTTTTGTCACCATTCGCAGACCCACCACCATTTTATCGCATGGTCGAACACACAGAGATTGTGGGGGCTCAATGTTCAAGTGTCGAAGATCTTGGTCACAAGACTTGCATAAGGCAGTTGTCCCTTGTCCTTCACCATTGCTCTATACATGTGAAAGAGAATGATGTGAGGAAGAGAGAATTTCTTTCCTTTGATGATTGCATACATCAATTTTGCCTCCGAATTTGACACATCTGTCTTTGATGTTGATTTTGGTCTAAGACAGGAGTTGATGACAATTTTGTGCAGCAAAATGTTGATGGCACGCATTCTCGTGTAGACAATTTTCCCTTCATCGATCGTTGCCTTTGACAAGATCCAACATAAGACAAGCAATGGAAACTTTAATCGGTTGATATGATCATCTCTCTACTCCAATGATATCAGCCAACATGTCCACATCTACTATATAATCTTGGTCTTGGACACTAAAGGACATTCTATTCGCATCTAAAAAGCTAAGATTCGAATAGAAATATGCAGTCAGTTGAGCATATCCTTCAGTAGAGTCAAAGCAAAATTGCTCAAGTTGCAGTAGATCGAACTTCTCCCTTAAGTTCACATGAATAGCATCTAGAAAATCAAAATCAACGCTTCTAGGGTTTATCACCCCTCTCTTCAACAGCCTGAAAAACAAATTTTTCTGTTCTTTGGATTTAAACAAATCCATCTTCTTCCCTTTCACCTTTGCAGCAACACCCAACCTCGGTTGAAAATCATTGAACATTCTATCATCGTCATTTCCATCAGTAGGAGTCTGTCCAGCCACACGAGGATCACTTGGTATACTTGCAAGTGCTTCCTCAGCCCTTCCTCTAGGAGCAATTCCCAACTCCTCCATTTGTCGCAGAAATAGATACTCATTCCCATAGTTCTTACTTTTAAGAAAATCATTCACGTGGTTCAACGGAGTTCCTATGTTTTTCAAGGCATGATAGAGTTTATAGATAAAAGAGGGTTTTTGTATTCTTACAGGCTCTGCATCCTCGATTATCTCATCCTCTCGATGGTGACCCGCACTTTGTGGGGTAGATGAAGAAGAGTCACGTGCTGGAGAGTGAATCGGGCTCGTTGCTGACTTGATAACTCATCTTCTTCGGTGAGATCAACATGGGTAGGACCCTCTCTTGCTCTTTGTGGTCCCCCGCTTGCAATTCTTGAGGACTTCCTTGAAGAAGACATCTTTCTTTGACACGAGAGATTTCTTTAATCGTTTTCCCAAGAAAAGTTGACAACTTTCTCGAGTTTGAACACAAAATGGAAACGAGATTGAGAGAAGAATGCTTTTCGAGGGTTTAGAAGATAGAGAGAAGAAAAACTGTATATATATAACTCTGTTTCAAAAAGGAAAAACCAATCGGTATGAAGGAAAGTGAACCGACGAATTCTTTTAAAATCAATAACTGCCATTTTTAATAGAAGTTATATTTTTGAAAAGACACGATTCCCTTTTTTCTCGGTAATTATAAATTGGTTAAATAATCATACCTTTTCGAGACAGAATAAAATAACAACTTACAGTTTATAGCCATGAGTCTGAGTCTGAGTCTGAAAGTCTGAGAGTCTCTAGACTTTAACTTTTTCAAGCTTCAAAATGTTGAGTCTGGAGCGGATAAAATCGAATTGATTTTTCTCCAAAGGCTTTGTGAATATATCCGCCAGTTGACTCTTTGAATTAACAAATTGAATCGATATTTCTCCATTTTGAACATGTTCTCTGATGAAGTGATGTCGAATCTCTATATGCTTTGCTCTTGAGTGAAGAATTGGATTTATAGTGAGATTTATTGCACTGGTGCTGTCGCATCTGATTTCTATGCATGAGTCTTCAATTCCGAAGTCTTGTAGCTGTTGCTTAATCCACAGAATTTGCGAATAGCAGCTGCCAAAAGCTACATACTCTGCTTCTGTTGTTGAAAGAGCCACGATACTCGCTTCCTTGAAAACCAAGATACCGTCCCGTTTCCAAGCAAGCGGCACATACCGAAGTACTCTTTCTATCAACTCGCAACCCTCGCTAGATCTCGCGTCGAATATCCGGAAGATTAAAGTCTCCTTCTTAGGATACCAGAGACCAATGCTTGAAGATGAAGCAACGTATTTAATAATACGTTTCGCAAAGATTGAGATGAGATTCTCTAGGGTCTGATTGAAACCTAGCACAGATGCAAACACTTAACAAAATGTCAGGTCTAGAAGCAGTGAGATAAAGAAGTGAACCGATGATACTCCTATATAATTTTTTATCAACTTTCTTCCCTTCTTCATCTTTGTCTATCTTCAAGGAACAAGACATTGGTATGTCAGTCTTTGTGCACTTTTCAAGCCCAAATCTTTTGACAAGATCATTAGCATATTTTTCTTGATAAATGAAAGTTTCTTCCTTCAATTGTTTTATTTGAAGTCCAAGAAAGAATGTTAACTCTCCCATCGTACTCATTTCAAACTCATCCGCATAGACTTAGAAAATTTCTTGCACAAACTTTCATTAGATGATCCAAAAATAATGTCATCCACATATATTTGAACAAGTAAAAAGCTTTTGTTTTCCTTTTTGATAAATAAAGTAGTATCAACTTTACCTTTAACAAATCCATTATGTATTAAAAACTTACTGAGTCCGTCGTACCACGCCGAGGTGCTTGCTTTAAACCATACAAGGCCTTTTCACTCAAGATCGAGTCCGGCTTCTTTGGGTCTTCAAACCAGGTGGTTGTTCCACATAGACTTCCTCATGGATAAATCCATTCAGAAGGCACTTTTGACGTCCATTTGGAATAACCCGAAATCTTTATAACAAGCAAAAGCAAGCAATAATCGAATAGCCTCTAACCTTGCTACTGGTGCGTAAGTCTCATCATAGTCTATCCCTTCTTCTTGCGTATATCCTTTGGCTACGAGTCCGGCCTTGTTTTGTACGACTTTTCCTTTCTCATTCATCTTGTTTCGATCACCCATTTGGCTCCACAATGTTTTACCTTTTGGTTTAGATGTCAATTCCCGGACATCATTAATGTTAAACTGTTCGAGCTTATCTTGCATAGCTTCAATCCAGCTTTCATCGACAAAGCTTCTTCTATGCTTTTTGGTTCAATTTCAGAAATGAGAGCTATGGCACTAGACTCTTCAAGCCTTTTGGATCTCAGTGCGAATTCCTTCATTAAGTTCGCCAATAATTAGATCTTTGGGATGGTTGGACTTATGCTTCCGTTCTTGGTTGATTTATCCGGCCGATGATCCCTTTCTTTGCCCGAATCTTCACAAATGGCTTGATGCTTTGGTCTTCCCGAATCCGTGACGCCTCTTGTGTTGAAGACTTTGGAGAGGTTGGAGCAAGATCGACTCTTCATGATGAGTCTAATTGGATTCATCTTGTCGAGTCTTGAAATTTGACATTCATTGACTCCTCCACAATCCGACTCTTCTTGTTATAGACTCGTAGGCTTTGCTTGATGAAGAATATCCAAGGAAGATGCCTTCATCCGATCTTTCTTCAAACTTACCAATATAATCTTTTGCATTTTTCAATATAAAGCATTTGCAACCGAACACATGAAAATATGAAACAATAGGCTTCTTACCTTTGAATAATTCATAGGGGGTTTTCTTTAGAATAGGTCTTAAAAAGACTCTACTAATGATATAGCAAGCTGTTGAAAACTTCAGCCCAAAATCGAGAAGAAATTTTGCTTTCAATTAAAAGAGTTCTTGCCATTTCTTGAAGAGATCTATTCTTCCTTTCCACAACTCCATTTTGCTTAGGAGTATATGGAAAAGAGAACATATGCTTAAAGCGATTCATCACGAATTTCGTAAAATCTTGATTTTCAAATTCACCACCATGATCTGTTCTTATTCTTGAAATAACACATCCCTTTTCATTTTGAACCTTTTTAGCAAATTTTTCAAAATACAAAAAGGTTTCGGATTTACTTGCTAGAAAAATACCCAAGTAAAGCGAGAGTAATCATCCACAATTACTAAGCAGTACTTTTTACCTCCAATACTCTGGGTTCTGGTTGGTCCGAAGAGATCCATATGTAGTAACTACAGTACATGATTAGTTGAGACATGATTTATAGACTTATATGAATTTCTTACCTGCTTTCCCAGAATATATGGAGTACACAGATCAGTCTTTTGATAAGGCAATTTGGGTAGACCACGAACAAGCTGCTTTGATGAGATTTTGGCTAATTGCTTCATATTAATATGCCCAAGCTTTCTGTGCCACAAACTTGCTTCGTCTTAAATTGAAATCAAGCATTGCGATTCTTCCGGTTTCACATCCAGAGATAGATATTTCCATGCCTTCTACCCAAGAAAGACGAGTAGAGTCTTTACCGGTTCCGAACATATTCCTTCTTGAAAGAAGATCTTAAAACCAAGTATCACATAGTTGACGATCCGAGAAGATTGTAATTGAGTCCTTCCACTAGAGAAACATTACTTATTGTGAGATTTCCAATTTTCACACTTCCAAAACCCACAATTCTTCCTTTGCTATTTCCTCCAAATGAGACTTTTCCACCATTTACTTGAACAAGCTTTATAAAGCATTTTGAGTCTCCCGTCATATGTCTTGAACATCCACTTTGCCCGATACCACTTTACCTTTCTCTTGATAGATACCCGCATTCAAAGAAGAATCTCAAGCTTTCTTTGGTACCCACATTTTCTTGGGTCCTTTTGTGTTAGTAAGATAAACTGTATTAGCCCAAATTTTCTTAACAGGTTTCCAAACCATAGGACATTCTTTTTCAAAATAATCTGGACTTTTGCACTTAGAACACCGAGAGCATCTCGACCTACGGGCTTTACAAAAACCTTTTTGAAATGATTTTTATAAGCTTCTTTTGAAGGTCTTTGCTTAATTCTTTCTTTTACTTTAGGAAAATCAATTAAGGGAATAGTTTCATTGTCATACCTAAACCAGACTTATTGAAATAAGGTCTCAGATTGAAAGAATTTTTTTAAGTTTCTCGGACCCTATTGAAAATTTCTTTGAAATATTCGATGAGTCAATTTTTAAACGAGAATTTTCTTTCAAAAGATTTTCTTCATTTTCTTTAAGAGTAGAAACATTCATATCTAAACATTTAACTTTTTCTTTCAAAATATTTTCTGTTGTTTTAAAACAGAGTTTTCCCTTTTAAGTTCGAAATCCTTTTAAGAGAAATCTTAAGACTTAAACACAGCTCATCAATATACTTAGAAACCTTGACAGAATTTTGAAATTACTTACTTCAAATTCGTTGTCCGAGTCGATTCGAGTTTGAGTCTCGAGTCCGATTGCGCCATCGACACAAGTTGGCATATTCATCATCACTTTCTTCACACTCGTATCACACCAGGTTTCAGCTTTGAAAGCCTTTCAAGACTTTTCAGCCTTTCCTTTCTTCTTCTTTAGAAGAGGACAGTTAGGTCTGATGTGTCCCTTTTTCTTACATTCAAAGCAAACTACATCTTTGTTTGCTTCATCATCATCAACAGTCTTGGTCTTTGTCTTTGAAAGCCTTGTCTCTTAGAGTTGAATCTTCTTCCTTTTCTATTCAACTTTCTGAATCTTCTTATCATGAGGGCAAGCTCCTCATCGTTCATATCATCTTCAAAATCTGTAACATCAGAATCATCATTTGATTTTAATGCAATGGATTTCTTACTTTTTGGATCTTCGTCTTCGTTTATTCGTTCCACTTCATAAGACCGAAGAGTTCCAACCAGCTCATCGACAGAGATAGTGGCATGATTCTTTGTGTCTCTCTTATTGAAGTCTTTATGTGATTCCAGTCCTTGGAGAGTCCACGCAGAAGCTTGTTAACCTTCATGGGATCAGAAATTGGTTGACCTTGATTTTGAAGACCATTCACAATTTCTGTAAAACGACTGAACATGTCGTTATTGATTCTCAGATCTCATTTTGAAGGCTTCATATTGACCGAGAAAATATTGATTCTCGGGTCTCTTTCACTCGATCGTTCCTTCATAGGTGATATGTAACTTATCAGACTTCTTTTGCTGTATCACAAGAAGATATTCTGTTATATTCAGTAGGTGACAAAGCACAATATAAAGAATATATTGCTTTTGCATCAAGAGATTGTCTCTTGATTATTTCTTCCTGAGACATTCTGCTAGCTTCCACAGCTTCTTTTCCTCTTTCTGAGACAGCTACAACTTTAGGAATGATTCCTTTTTCTACAACGTCCCATTCCAGAGGATCCTTTGATCGTAGAAAAGCTTTCATCTTGTTCTTCCAGATGTTGTAATCCTTTCCATCAAAGTAAGGTGGTCTGGTATTGCTTTGCCCTTCCACCAGCCCCGGTGCTAACATACTAGCCATGGATCTTTTACTCAAGTAAAACACTTCAAATAAAGTGAGTACACAAGCTCTGATACCAATTGATATAGCTAGAACGAGTACCTAGAGGGGGGTGAATAGGTATAAAACGATTTTTACTTAAATCACACAATACTAGACAATTGATGGATATAAACAGCAATCGAAAGATTGAGAGAAGGGAAAAGAGAATTGAACACAATGATTATAGTGGTTCGGCTTTAGTTTAAGCCTACGTCCACTCTTCTGCACTGACAGCCTATTGGCTGGATTCCACTATGAACAAAGAAGTGTTACAAAGTGTTGTTCTTCCTTGATTGATGGTGTAGATGATCTACCACACTCGCTCAAGATATCACTAAGTATAACCACTATTTTGTGTATACAATTTTGCTCAGAATGAATCGACTGAATATCAAGGAACTTCAGACTCTAGAATTCGTCTATCGAGCATGCACTGAAATAACTTGAATGACTTTCTTTTATACTCTATCATGCCATCATACCCGTTGGCACTTACCAAAGGAATTCCTCCAATCTACCCGTTGGACAGAATCAATTAAGGAGATCATTCGAGCTATTAAAGGAACTTGACGATAACCCATCAATCCTGTTCGCCCATACAATCAGGATCTTGGTTTCCAAGAATAGAACTTTCCAAGATTACTTCGTCAACCATCGGATCTTGAATAGAAAGAATCCGTTAGCTTAACCCAGCCAGGATATCTTCTCCAGAGAATAGGACTAACTCCTTAACCAAACACTTAGGTTCTGGATAGCCTTTCAACACTGGATTAGAAAATTGTCAATGAGAATATCTTTAAGCCTTGAGTCTTGAGTCTTGAGTCTTGAGTCTTGATGTCCAACTGTCTTCAGACTCTAAACCGAAAGTCTGTAATAATCCAGACTAGACTGATAGAAACGTTTTGTCGCCTTCAAAATATTATGGTAGGATTTCTCCAACGGGAGGCTCACTAGCCACAGGCGAAGGCCAACGTCGCCTACATCTAGGCAAGCCTTGCTAGCCTTAGCCGAGGCATCATCTAGATCTAGGTGAGCCTTGCCTAGACCTCGCTTAGGCCAGTGAGGGCCCCCTCTGCTGCCTAGGGCCAATGACCTTGCCAGCCCCCTTCGACGGTGGCTAGGCATGCCCTTGATGGCAACAATGATGTGCCTTAGCAACAACCATGCCATGTAAGATAATTAGTATTTACATCATTAATTTCTAACTAAAATTAATTAGAATGATTATATTGTCATATTGTCAAAAAAATGTTTATAACTAAATTGGCTAAATTAAAAGATTTATGATTAAATTGACATTTCTACAATAGGTTTAGCTATTTTTTTATATAAAAAAAATCCTAGTTATTTGAAAAAAGGGACATCCAGCCCTTATAAATAATGCAATATAACTTGTTGAGTCACAAAATTATCACATTTTTATAGATACCCCACTTAGTATTTTTTAAACACAAAGTTCATGTATTAAAATTCATTTCCCCTTAGAAACCAAATAATCAAATTCCCTGATTTCAAATAATGGAGGAGATGGTTCGGTTGCTACGATAAAAGCAATGGAGCTATTGACCTTGCATTTCTTTTTCAATTTGGAAGAGAGTGCTTCTCAGCCATGCCACGCTTGCTTAGGCCTATTCTCCTAATGTCGACTGCTTTCCTTTTAACGCCAATAGTAACCGTCAAGCACTACTGTTTTTTTTTTTTCTCAATCTCTTTCTTCTTATGTTTTCCTTCCATCTGAGTGTAAGTCCAAAATAAGGATTAAAGGTCCTAAATATTCGGGAGTCTCTTGGTTTCAACAATTTCATAATAGGAATAATGATACATATGATCTTCAAACTTTAGGCCAAGTGCAATATCACTCCTAAACTTTTTATTTATTCAATATGATCATTGAATTTTAGCTCAATATGCAATGTCATCCTTGGCTTTTAATTTATCTAATGTGATTCCTAAACTCTTTTAGTATATATTCACTTTAGTCCCTAACCATATGAAAATGTTCGGGATAAATACACTATCAGGGCCAAAAGTTGTGTACGACGCTCACTTTGGTACCAAAAGTTTCCGTTGGATCACTTAAATGCCAAATCGAAGAAAAAATTATCACTTTGGTGCCACTAGCGAGAGATTCCGGCCAAATTGGTTATGTGGCTTTTATATTTTTTTAAAAAATGACGTGGCTTTTAAACGACATCGTTTTCTATCCTCCTAATGAAAACGTCGTCATTTTGCTGTCATATGTGGATGGCCTCACAAAAACGATGCTGCACAACTCATTTGTGGATTTTTCTTTTTTTGTGGGAATTGAAATTAGAGTTTTTTGTCGATCCTCGCCCAACGCCGACCTAGCTCGCTCGGCCACTATCGCTCAGCCTCCATCATAGTTGCTCAACTAGGCGAGCGAGGAGAGGCTAAGGTTGTTGCTCGGGCAAGAAGCAACGAGAAGAATATGAGGTGAGGGCGGAGGAGGAGGAGGAAGAAGGGGGGTTGAAGGTGGAGAGAGCGAAGACAAGGAGGGCGAGGGAAACAAGGAGGGCGCAGATGGAGATGGCATATTGGGCTTTGCTTAGGGAGCGGCTGAAGTGGGTCCTTCTGAAGGGGGAAGGAGAAGGAGGAGGAGAGGAGGAGGAGGACAAGAGCTTGGGCTTATTAACAATGCCGGACGAACCGGAAGTGGAGTTGTGCTGGTGCGCTGCTGGTGTTGTTCTTCGGGGAAGAAGACGACGAGAAGCCCATGACATGCTTTCTCTCTCTCTCTCTCTCTCTCTCTCTCTCTCTCTCTCTCTCTCTCTCTCTCAATTTGGGGATTTAGGGTTTTGAATTGGGGGAAAGACACCAAACGGCATCGTTTTGTTGTTTAAATGCTGATCGTACTCTCCGGCAAGCCACATTAGCTTCAAAAATTAATAAAAAAGTGCCATGTTAGATTTTCGGTTAATCAGATTGGCGTTGGCACCAAAATGATCATTTTTTAAACTTTTTGGCACTGAAGTGATCCAAAATAAACTTTTGGCACCAAAATGAGTATTGTACACAACTTTTGGTACTGATATTATACTTACCCTGAAAATGTTCAATAATGTCCTTTTATTAAATATTTTCATAGAACTTAAGGAATATATTAAATATGTACCAAAAGTTCACGAACCATATTGAACAAATTAAAACTTTATGAATTACATTACACTTCGGATTAATCAAAATCACATTTAATAAATAAAAGTTCAAGAATGACATTGTATATTATGCCAAAGTTCATGGATTATTTTTGTAATTATCCCTTGATAGTATGTTCAATCAATGGGACGGACATGTGCAATGTCTTCCAATGAAATGGCCAAAAAAGGAAATCCGACCTGTTTAAGAAAATAAAAATGATCGGAGACAAATGACAGAACTTTACGCAGCTCCTGGTATATTGTGCATAAGGCAAATTACGTATCTCCTCTGCCCCGTATTTAAATTTATAATTCCAGTAAACACCAATAAGATGCAATAGCTAGTAATATATATTAGTTGAACAACACATAAGTACCCGACTTTCATAATGAGATTGCAAAATGGGCACTTTCTTGTAACCAAAACATAGTGAAAAGAAAAATAAAATATTAGCAACATCTTCAGTCTTCTTATTCCGTTCCTTGTTTTCATCCTCCAAATGGTTACCGCAAGAAATTACTCTCTCTACTTAAAGTTGGCTTAACACAAACTGAAACACTCCCCCAACTTCAATCATCCACCACTCTTGCAATTGAAGCATTTGGTGGCGATCTCACACTAACCTCATCCCCATCGACGCTATTCCTTTGAGACTTCAACTTGGCATCATCCAAATAATGTTGGTACAAATAAGAAGCGAACCCCCAAATGGCCAAGATCATAGCCATCACCTTGACCCCATCCATCCTCTCCCCAAAGAACACGGCCGCGAAAATGGGCACAATTGGCAACCCCACTACACTAATCGAGTTCGAGAACAAAGACGACACGTCTAATATCAACCCCATCATGCCGATCCTGAACACTTGCCAAGCAACTGCCATCCCGACCAAGTTCATCGCATAGCTCACCTTCCCAAGCTCATACCCATTCATCTCTCTCCCTAAATGCTCCCACTCACCACTCCCAAACAATCCTACCATTATAATCACACTAGCCACTAAAGATTGGCACACAAGCATGTCCAAAACTGCCCTAAATGTCTCCTTGATGACCCTCCTAAAGAAAAATTGGGTCAAGGATAGGAAAAGACCATAAGCAACTGATGCCCCGATGGTGCACACAAACCCCAGTGCATATTTCGCTTTGGAGACCCCCTTGGTGTCTTCTAAATTTGATTGGCACACAAGGAGGGTTGAGGAGATTGTCAGGAGGACTAGGGAATTGGTGATGTATGGGGTGAACTTTTGGGCATTTAGGAAGAAGGAGAACAGGGCACTGAAGACCAATTGGGAGGAGCGAACGAGGAAGTAGGTTGAGACAGGGAGGTACAAGAGTCCAAGTGAGCATAAATAGCAATGTAGGGCCAGAATTATGCCTAGAGAGAGGTACACGAGAGCAAATCTCTTGAGAGAGGGTGATTGGGATTGAGATTGAGCTTGTGGGTGTGGGTGTGGGCGTGTTACCATGTGAGGGTTACTGGGGTTTCTAGGTGTGGGGATCAAGTAGAGAAGGAGGAGGATTGGGAAGCCCACTAGTGGGACAAGTGTGACAAGCCACTTGCTGTTGCCTCCTTTGTTGTAGTAGAGCCTCCCAAGCAGTGTGCCCACCGATTGGCCAGAGAGCACAAAGAATGAGCAAAGAGCCACTCTAATCCACCACCAGAAGTTCTTGGTTTGAGGGGTTATTGTTGCTTGATTATTGTTAATGATGCTTGTGGGGTGGGTGATATAGCTAGTGCTAGTACCTAGAGGGGGGGTGAATAGGTATATAAACGATTTTTCGCACAATACTTAGATAATTAAGGAATTGCAACAAATAACATTCAATCGTAAGACTCAGTGAATGAAAGAGTGAATTAAACACGCGGTTTATAGTGGTTCGGCTTGATTCAAGCCTACGTCCACTCTTCTGCACTGACAGCCAATCGGCTAGATTCCACTATGAACAAAGAGATGTTACAGCGTTGATCTTCCTTGATTTCTGGGTGTAGATGAACTACCACACTCACTCAAGGTATCACCAAGTATAGACACTCTCGTATACAATTTCGCTCGATTTGTATCGACTAATAATCAAGGTGCTTCGGACTGGAATTTCTCTATCTATCACACTCATTGAACAACTGGAACGTCTTCCTTTATACTCCTTTATGCCATCATAACCGTTGGCACTTACCAAAGGAATTCCTCCAATCTACCCGTTGGACGGAATCAATCAAGAAGATCATCCGAGCTATTAAAGGAATCGACGATAGCCCATCAACCCTGTTCGCCCATACAATCGGGATCTTGGTTTCCATGAATAGAACCTTCCAAGAATACTTCGTCGATAATCGGATCTTCAATTGATCTAGATACGAATCAAAGAATCCGTTGTATTTGTCCGGCCAAAAGATCTTCTCCGAGAGATCAAGATGAAATCCTTAATCATAATCCTCGATTTGGATTTCCTTCGACACTGGATCGATAGACTTGTCAATGAGAATAATTTTGAGTCTTAAGTCTTGAGTCTTGAATCTTGAGTCTTGAGTTATGAGTCTGGAGTTATGAGTCTGGTGGTCAGAAAGTCTTCGGACGCAAATAACCAGACTAGACTGATGGAAACGTTTTGTCAGCTTCAAAATCTTCTAGAGCGATTTCTCCAACAATCTGCCCCTTTTTGATGATGACAAAACTTTCCTGTAGATTTGAACAACCTTGACCTGCAAAAACACTTCTCAAGCAATATGGCTATCTCATAAAGATTTAATAAAACAACCAGACTCTGCATCCAAAGAAAATTGGTTAGACTTTCATGAGTAATACCATATAACAACACTCGATATAAATGCCAACAGTCAAGCATCACAATCCACAGCCAAATTCAGTCCATACTCAAGTTCACACAAGTCATACTCAAAAAAAACTTTAAAAAAAAAAAAAACTCACAACCACAAAAACAAATTTAAAATCAATGTTTGAAAAAGATGGTTGGTTCAAATTTCTTCTCCCCCTTTTGTCATCGGTAAAAAGGTGAGAAAAGAGTCATGTACGCTTGGGAATGCGCACGATCTGGAATTCTCCCATGGATGTACTATGCCTTCGAGCCTCTTCAAGTCTTCCCTTAATTTTGCTACCTCTTCTCCTTTGGCATTGGCTTGAATCGCAGAGCGAGGTCTTTCATTCTCGTCTTCCAGGGTAAATGAAGATGCTTGGCCAGCATTCTTGATGGCTTGAATTTCATAGTCAGAGCATAGATTTGGCCCCGCATTTCCATAAGAATATCAAGAATACGATGAAAATCCGCTGAATTGTCTGTTCGCATACTAGCATTTACTTTCTCGAGATGGAGTAAATGCGAGACGATGGCGCTTCGTATGACCTTGCAGATTTGATGATGTATTATGATGTTCTTCAATCAATGGAGACTCTTCCCCGGAGCAGCATGAGGTGAGGATTTTTCTTGCTCCCCAACTCCCCCTGTCTCTAAGACATCAAAATCTTGCTCGCCAACTCCCCGTCTCTAAGACATCAAGATGGGTGGAGTGATTATCATGCTCTTGATTCTTTTTCTCATTCATCGGCAGACTTTTCTTTCTCTTCTTCTCCTTCTTCTTCTTTTTCTTTCTCTCTCTGCTCTTCTTCTTCTTCAGCTTCTATCTCTTTCTCTCGCTGCTCTTCTTCTTCTCTTTGCTTCGACTGAAGTTCTGTTGATCGAGATACAGAACGTCTAGTCCTTACCAAAGGGAATAGAAAGATCTTCATCGTCTTCTTCATCCTCCAAGATGAGAGTTCTTCTCTTTTTGGATGGAGTACCAATGGGCTCCTTCCCTTTTCTCTTTGATTCAGAAGACAGCGGAGTTTTCACCTTGAACTTTGCCATTTCCTTGCTAAGTTCTTTCAGACGCATCTTCGTCAACATATTCAAACCTACCACCATTTTATCGCACGGTCTAACACAGAGAGTGTGTGGCGTTCGATATTCATGTGTCTCGAAGATTTTTGTCACAAGATTTGGGTAAGGCAATTGTCCCTTGTTCTTCGACATTGCTCTGTACATATGGAAGAGAATAGTATGAGGCAAAGAGAACTTCTTCCCAGAGTTGATTGCATACATCAATTTGGCTTCCGAATTGGATACATCAGTCTTTGATGTAGACTTTGGCCTGATACAATTGATCACAATTTTGTGCAGCACAATATTGATGGCATTCATCTTCGAGTAGGTAATCTTCGCCTCTGTATCTCTGTTTTTGACAAGATCCAGAGTAGCACGAGCAATCGAGACTTTGATTGGTTGATAACGTCCTCGTTCAACACCAATTATGTCCGCCAGCATGTCCACATCTATCACATAATCCCGATCTCGAACATGAATGATATTCTATTCGCATCAAGAAAACTTAGATTCGAATAGAAATATGCGTCAAGTGTGCATAACCATCAAGTGGTATCGGTGCAAACCTGCTCAAGTTGAAGCGGTTTGAACTTTTCCCTTAACTTCACATTGATTGCATCCAGAAATCAAAATCAACACTCCGGGGTTTATCACTCCTCGTTTCAACGATCAAGAACGGCTTCTCTGTTCATTCGATCTAAACAACTCCATCTTCTTTCCCTTCACCTTTGCAAAGCAATGCCCATTCTCGGTTGAAAATCACTAAACATTTTATCATCTTCGATCCCCTCATTAGGAATCGGTCCTGAAACACGAGGGTCACTTGGAATGTTCGCAAGTGACTCTTCAGCCTTACCTTTGGGAGCAATTCCCAATTCCTCCATTCGCTTCAAAAATCTGTACTCATTCCCATAATTCTTATCTTTAAGGAAGGCATCTATATAATTCAGAGGAGAACCAGAAACTTTCAATGCACGATAAAGCATGTAAATAAATGAGGGTTTTTGTGCTCTCACAGGTTCAACGTCCTCTAGAATGACTTCCTCCTGATGATGACCCACACCTTGTGGGGTAGATGGTGAGTGATGAGGTGGAGAAGGAACAGGACTCTGTTGCTGTCTTGACAAATCATCTTCCTCGGTGAGATCGAAGTGCGTCAGTCCCTCCTTCATTCTTTGTGGACCCCTGCTTGCGATCCTTGACGACTTTCTCGAAGAAGACATCTTTTCTTGTCAATGGAAGATTCATTCACTTGCTTTCCCAAGGAAAAACGACAACTTTCTCGAGTATGAATACGAAGTAGAAAACGGGGTTGAGAGAAGAATGCCTTTTAGGGTTTTGAGAATCGAGTAAAAAAGAAAAACTGTGTATATATAACTCAATTTTGAAAAGGAAAGAGCAATCGTTACGAAGAGAAGTGAACAGTCGTCTTTCTTTAAAAAAAAAAATAATAACTGCCATTTTAAAAGAGATTATCCCTTTTTGAAAAAGGCATGTTTTCGGAAATTAAAGATTATATCAATCAAATATAACGAAAGATCGTACCTTTTCGAGATTAAAAGAATAACTTACGTCTATACAATGAAGGTCGAGTCTCGAGAATTCGTAGTCGAAAGATAGAGTCTCGATTGATGGAGATTCATCGACTTTAACTTCTTCAAGCTTCAAAATGTTGAGTCCGGTACGGATGAAATCGAATTGATTTTTCTCCAATGGCTTTGTGAATATATCCGCTAGTTGACTTTTTGAATCAACAAATTGAATTGAGATTTCTCCATTTTGAATATGATCTCTAATAAAATGATGTCGAATCTCTATATGCTTTGCTCTTGAATGAAGGATTGGATTTTTGGTGAGATTGATTGCGCGGGTGTTGTCACATCTGATCTCAGTGCATGAGTCTTCAATCCCAAAGTCTTGTAGCTGTTGTTTTATCCATAGAATTTGCGAACAGCAGCTTCCAAGTGCTACATACTCTGCTTCTGTTGTAGAGAGAGCTACGGTGCTCGTTTCCTTGAAAACCAAGACAGCCCCCCGCTTCCAAGCAACCGGCGGGTTCTGAAGTACTCTTTCTATCGACTCGCAATCGGCCGGATCCCGTCTCGAATATCCCCAGGAAGATTAAAGTCTCCTCCTTAGGATACCATAGACCGATGCTTGAAGACGAGGCGACGTATTTAATAACACGTTTTGCAGCCTTGAGATGAGATTCTCTAGGATCTGATTGAAACCTAGCACAGATGCAAACACTCAACAAAATGTCAGGTCTAGAGGCAGTAAGATAAAGAAGTGAACCGATGATGCTTACGTACAGCTTTGATCAACTTTCTTCCCTTCTTCATCTTTGTCTATTTTCAACGAACTTGACATTGGTATATCAGTCTTTTGCAATTTTCCAATCCAAACCTTTTGACAAGATCATTAGCATATTTTTCTTGACAAATGAAAGTTCCTTCCTTCAATTGCTTTACTTGAAGACCAAGAAAGAATGTTAATTCTCCCATCATACTCATTTCAAATTCATCCTGCATAGACTTTGAAAATTTCTTGCACAGACTTTCATTTGGGGATCCAAATATGATATCATCAACATATATTTGAACAAGTATAAAACTTTTGTTTTCCTTTTTAATAAATAAAGTAGTATCAACTTTACCTTTGGCAAAACCATTCTTTAATAGGAACTTACTTAGTACGTCGTACCAAGCTCGAGGTGCCTGCTTTAAACCATACGAGCCTTTTCAGTCTCAAGGCGAGTCGGCTTCTTTGGGTCTTCAAACCCCGGAGGTTGTTCCACGTAAACTTCCTCATGGATAAATCCATTTAGGAAAGCGCTTTTGACGTCCATTTGGAATAACCTGAAATTTTTATAGCAAGCAAACGCAAGTAATAGACGAATAGCTTCTAACCTTGCCACGGGAGCGTAAGTCTCATCATAGTCTATTCCTTCTTCTTTCGTATATCCTTTTGCCACGAGTCTTGCTTTGTTTCGTATTGACTTTTCCTTTTTCATTCATCTTGTTTCGAACACCCATTTGGTTCCGATAACAGTTTTACCTTTTGGTTTAGATGTCGGATCCCGCACGTCATTAATGTTGAACTATCCGAGTTCTTCTTGCATGGCTTCAATCCAGCTTTCATCGGATAGAGCTTCTTCTATGCTTTTTGGTTCAATTTCAGAAATAAGAGCTATAGCACTAGACTCTTCACGCCTTTTGGATGCAGTGCGGATTCCTTCATTAATTTCTCCAATAATGAGATCTTTAGGATGACTGGATTTATGCTTCCGATTCTTGGTTGATTTGACTGGTTGAAGATCTCTTTCTTTATCTCGAGTCTTCTCGAGTAGCTTGATCTGATCTTCCAGTCCGAGAAGCTTCTTGAGTTGTAATCTTTTGAGGGTCCGGAGCGAGTTCAGACTCTTCATCCGAGTCCGATTGGATTCATTTTGCGTAGAGTCTTGGAATTTGACATTCATTGACTCCTCCACGCATCGGCTCTTCTTATTATAGACTCTGTAGGCTTTGTTTGATGTAGAATATCCAAGGAAGATGCCTTCATCCGATCTTTCTTCGAACTTACCAACTTGATCTTTTGCATTTTTCAATATAAAACATTTGCATCCGAATACATGAAAGTATGAAACAATAGGCTTCTTTCCTTTGAATAACTCATAGGGGTTTTCTTTAAAATAGATCTTAAAAAGACTCTATTAATTATATAGCATGCTTTGTTGAAACGGCTTCAGCCCAAAATCGAGAAGGAATTTTGCTTTCGATTAAAAGAGTTCTAGCCATTTCTTAAAGAGATCGATTCTTCCTTTCCACCACTCCATTCCGCCGAGGAGTATATAGAGAGGAGAATACATGTTTAAATCCGAGTCATCACAAAACTTTGTAAAATTTTGATTTTCAAATTCACTTCCATGATCGGTTCTTATACTTGATATAACACATCCAATTTCATTTTGAATCTTTTTAGCAAATTTTTCAAAATACGAGAATGTTTCAGACTTATTTGCAAGAAAATATACCCAAGTAAAACGGGAGTAATCATCTACAATAACTAGGCAATATTTCTTTCCTCCAATACTCTGGGTTCTGGTTGGTCCAAAGAGATCCATATGCAGCAGTTGCAGTACATGATTAGTAGAGACATGATTTATAGACTTGTATGAATTTTTTACCTGCTTTCCCTGAATGCAAGGAGTACAGTTCAGATCTTTTGATAAGGCAACTGGGTAGACCACGAACAAGCTGCTTTGACGAGATTTTGGCTAATTGCTTCATATTAATATGCCCAAGCTTTCTGTGCCACAGACTTGCTTCGTCTTGAATTGAAATTAAGCATTGCGAATCTTCTGGTTTCACATCTAGGAGATAGATATTTCCATGCCTTCGACCTTTGAAAGCGAGTAGAGTCTTTACCGATTCCGAACATGTTCCTTCTTGGAAGAAAATCTTGAATCCAAAAGTATCACATAGTTGGATCGATCTTTGAGAAGATTGTAATTGAGTCCTTCTACTAGAGAAACATTGTTTATTGTGAGATTTCCAATTTTGACAGTTCCAAATCCCACAATATTTCCTTTCTTGTTTCCTCCAAATGAAACTTTTCCTCCGTTCACTTGAATAAGCTTTATGAAGCTATTTGAGTCTCTGTCATGTGTCTTGAACATCCCTGTCAAGATACCATTTTACCTTTTTCTTGACGGAGACCCGCATTCAAATGAAAATCTCAAACTTTCTTTGGTACCCAAATTTTCTTGGGTCCTTTGGTGTTAGCAGAATAATCATTATAAGGCCATGCTTTCTTAAAGGCTTCCAAATCATAGGACACTCTTTTTCAAAGTGATCCTTCTTTTACACTCTTTTTCGACCTACCGATTTTACAAAAACTTTCTTGAAATGATTTTTGTAAGCCTCTTTCGATGGTCTCTTTTTAATTCTTTCTTTTACTTTAGGAAAATCAATCAAGAGAATTGTTTCTGCTGTCATATCTAGACCAGATTTATTGAAGTAAGGTCTTTGAATTGAAAGAACTTTTTCAAGTTTTTCAGATCCTATAGAAAATTTCCTTGAAATATTTGATAAGTCAGTTTTTAGAAAAGTATTTTCTTTTAAAAGATTATCTTCTTTCTCTTTAAGAGTCGAAACATTCAAATCTAAACTTTTGATTCTTTCTTCTAAAATGTTTTCTTTTTGTTTTAAAGCTAAGTTTTCCCTTTTTAGTTCGGAAACTCTTTTGAGAGAAGTCTTAAGACTAAAACACAGTTCATCAATATATTTAGAGACTTTGACAGGAATTTTAAAATCACTTACCTCAAATTCACTTTCTGAGTCTGATTGTGCCATCAGACACAGATTGGCATATTCATCCTCACTTTCTTCACACTCAGTATCACTCCAAGTTTCGGCTTTGAGTGCTTTTCGAAACTTTTCAGCTTTTCCTTTCTTCTTCTTCTTCAGAAGAGGACAATTGGGTCTTATGTGTCCCTTTTTCTTACATTCGAAACAGACTACATCCTTGTTTGGTTCCTCATCATCAGAGACTTGGATTGCTGTCTTTGAAAATTTTGTTTCTTGGAGTTGAACCTTCTTCCTTTTCTATTCAGTTTTCGAACCTTCTTATCATAAGAGCAAGCTCCTCATCGTCCAGATCATCTTGAGAATCTGCATCATCGGAATCATCATTTGATTTCAATGCAATAGATTTCTTACCTCTTGGATCTTCGTCTTCATTGATTCGTTCCACTTCACAAGACTGAAGAGTTCCAATCAGCTCATCAACAGATAGTGGCATAATTCTTTGCGTCTCTCTTATTGAAGTCTTTATATGATTCCAATCCTTAGAAAGTCCACATAGTAGCTTGTTCACTTTCATGGGATCGGAGATCTTTTGTCCTTGGTTCTCAAGACCATTGACAATATCAGAAAAAGCGACTAAACATGTCGTTATAGGTTCTCCTGGTTTCATTTTGAAGGATTCATATTGACCAAGAAGAATGTTGATTCGGTCTCCTTCACTCGATCTGTTCCTTCATAGGTGATGTGTAATCTGTCCCATACTTTTTTTGCTGTAACACAAGAAGATATTCTGTTATATTCAGTTGGTGACAAAGCACAATATAAAGAGTAAATTGCTTTTGCATCGAGTGCTTGTCTCTTATTGATTTCTTCCGAGTCATTCCACCGGTCTCAATTGTTTCTTTTCCTCTTTCGTAAACCGATGCAGCGGTAGGAGTGATCCCTTTTTCCACAACGTCCCATTCCGGAGGATCCTTTGATCGCAGAAAGGCTTTCATCTTGTTCTTCCGGATGTTGTAATCCTTTCCATCAAAGTAGGGAGGTCAGTATTGCTTTGCCCTTCCATCAGCCCAGTGCCGCATACTAGCCATGGATCTTTTACCGTGAAGTAAAACACTTCAAATAAAGTAAGAACACGAGCTCGATACCAATTGATATAGCTAGTGCTAGTACCTAGAGGGGGGGTGAATAGGTATATAAACGATTTTTCGCACAATACTTAGATAATTAAGGAATTGCAACAAATAACATTCAATCGTAAGACTTAGTGAATGAAAGAGTGAATTAAACACGCGGTTTATAGTGGTTCGGCTTGATTCAAGCCTACGTCCACTCTTTCGCACCGATGCCAATCGGCTGGATTCCACTATGAACAAAGAGATGTTACGGCGTTGATCTTCCTTGATTTCTGGGTGTAGATGAACTACCACACTCACTCAAGGTATCACCAAGTATAGACACTCTCTGTATACAATTTCGCTCAGACTGTATCGACTAATAATCAAGGTGCTTCAAACTCTGGAATTTCTCTATCTATCACACTCATTGAACAAGCTGGAACGTCTTCCTTTTATACTCCTTTATGCCATCATAACCGTTGGCACTTACCAAGGAATTCCTCCAATCTACCCGTTGGACGGAATCAATCAAGAAGATCATCCGAGCTATTAAAGGAATCGACGATAGCCCATCAATCTGTTCGCCCATACAATCGGGATCTTGGTTTCCATGAATAGAACCTTCCAAGAATACTTCGTCGATAATCGGATCTTCAATTGATCTAGATACGAATCAAAGAATCCGTTGTATTTGTCCGGCCAAAAGATCTTCTCCGAGAGATCAAGATGAAATCCTTAATCATAATCCTCAGATTTGGATTTCCTTCGACACTGGATCAGATAGACTGTCAATGAGAATAATTTTGAGTCTTAAGTCTTGAGTCTTGAATCTTGAGTCTTGAGTTATGAGTCTGGAGTTATGAGTCTGGTGGTCAGAAAGTCTTCAGACGCAAATAACCAGACTAGACTGATGGAAACGTTTTGTCAGCTTCAAAATCTTCTAGAGCGATTTCTCCAACAGTGGGATGAGTTCTCTCCTTTGTTTTCTGCATCACCTGGTCATAAATTGAATTGCAATTCAATTAAGGATTTTAATTAGTAAGAGAAAAAGAAGGTAAATGGCATATAAACGGAATTGGGTCCAAATAAATTTGATGACTAGTCACAATAAATCAAAAGGCGTTACTATTCTGTCTACAATCTGGTTCACTATTTAGTGAGCACATTATATCTTCTATCAAACGCATGAATTAGTTAGTCATATACTTGTAATATATGAGCAAGCAAAGTAACATGCATCAAAACTAGGCAATCGTAATTGATGAATGATTACGAGCTTTCTCGTCAAATGCCAGCCTGATATATATATTTATATCTACCAAAATTTCAGATCGTTGCCATATAAAGTGAAAGCACATATACTATATTGTAGACATGTGCGTGTACTATGCATTTATGTATAAATTACGTATAATTGGAAATATATATTTATAGTAGCGAGAATATATCGTTCAATTCTAGTGAAATAATATAATAAAGGTTACCTATACGAATAAATCAATTTTATTTGCCATGCGACCCCAAATTTAAGGGCTTTGGTATAAGAACCATCTACGAGTTTACCTTGATCATGCAAAAGGATGACATTTGCTGCGGAAATGACGACGCAAAGGAAATCACTTTCCCGAAAGACTTTCTAATCAGTTGGCAGAGTCAACATGTAAAGGGTATTTATCAAATTATCATAATGAATATTGATCGTTAATAAGTCTATGATGCTAATCTTAGTTTCATCCATTTTGAATAAAATAATGGGCAAATGATTATGTGTTAATTAAATTTGACATACTTTCAGACAAACTGTAACTTTAAAATTGTCAATCATGCATGTTCTAACTCTTTTAACTGAGTTTAGTCTTTTACTTTAACAATGAGAAAGCCTACCTTCCTTCTATAGTCTCAAACCATGAAATATTGAATGGAAATCAAAGATACATAAGACTCGAGTCTAGACCCATGAAAATGGCCCAAAAATAAAATTATTTATATTTAATGTTGTCGAAAATCAAATCCGTACCATGGCCTACCCATAATACGTCATGTATAATGATATAGAAGTTGAGGTTGGTCGGCAATAATAGTCTGAAAAATTGTCACTTCCTATCAACTTTGAGTTAAATCATGTTGTGTCAAGTCATCTATTGAAAATGATTCATTCGGAAGTTCATACAAAATATCAACAAAATTGCATAAAAACCAAGATAAGAAATTAAAGGAAGACGGTTCACTGGACAACCTACCTAGGACCCACCCCAGAGATCTATGAGAAAGCAATGAAACAGTATAGTAGGCACACATGGTTGATAAAAGGCACTTGTATTTTGGCTTGTCCAGGCGAAGAAGCAGGAGTTAAAAGTCCGACGATTCATCAGAAGTCCAGGAGTAGAAGCTCATGGTGTTGACGGGATTAGCTCGTTCAAATTTTCATACATTAGTAAATTCTTCAAGAGTTGGACTTACCCACGATGTGGAGTTGCAGTTCTTGAGGACGATGATGAGCTAACTCTTCCATGAGAACCCAGAAGAGAGCGATAAGATATTATGGAAGCTGAGAGAGGGTTAAAGCAGAATCCAACGAGTGATGAAAGAAGAGGAGGTGATTTATATTTGCCTGATAATTATCTTGTTTCGTCAAGGAAAAAAAATTATTAATCAGTCAAAGGGATAATGAAACTCGTATCTCCTTTACTACTAGTCGCTTTTTACGGAAACGTACAAACTTCCAAATTGTTAGGTGAAACATTCAAGCTGCACACGCACTGTGATTAACTTATGGTAATGACCCTCGATAGTTAAAGAATGACTGCACCATGTGAACATTGTGAAGTCAGCCCATAATAGCCTAAAGGGCTGCATTTAGTAGTCCCAAGTTCAATCCAGATAAGATAACAAATATCTGGTGTTTGTCGATGTCTTTCACGCTGGATATTCTTGAATAAAATGCTATATAAGAATCTCAGAATAAGAGTGGGATAAATCCGGATTGGATAAAAAAATCTCAAAAATATATTAACAAATTATGTTATCATCCGACATGGAGTGACAGAGTGAAGCTTCCAGCTAACATCAAGGACCAACCCACAATTCTTGTCACTCTGGCGGATGTTTTTTTGCTCTCCAATTGATCTATTGAGGAATCGTCAGTCATTCTTAACCCGCTTGCGTTCTTATCAAAACAATTTCGAACCTCTGTGCGACCTTCTCACCAGAATGACCCTCTCCCCCTCCTCCACCAAACCCAATTGACCGTTATGATCGTTCATATCATCAAACACCTTTGATAAATTGCCGCTGTTAATTTTCCCAGATTCCACCCTGTCCTAAACTCCTACATTGTTGTTTTCACCATTGCCGCTGACAGCCCCCACGATGCGACTGTCGTCACCCTAGAGATGCTGAGAGACATGATCGAGAAGAGGGAGGGGGAGAGGGATGAAGCCAACTATTGGCGCACGATAGATCGGGCAGGTGGTATAGGCTTAAGCTAGTAGGACGGAGTAGGCAGTCGGGAGAGCAGAAGTCGGGGGCAATCGTAGAGTCAGGAGGCATCACAATAGCTCAGACATGAGGCGGTTCGATTTGCCCAGAGGCTACGAGAGAGGAGCTTCCGCTGGCTCATCTCTCTTAGCAAGACGGTAGGCCTCGAAGAGTGAAGGTACAAGGTGGATCAACTGGGTGGGGGGGGAGAGGGGGTACTCGGAAGATTTTTATAGATTTTAAAAAATTCTCGATTCTATTTTGAGTTGCACTAAACATTTCATGAAATTTTTACAACTTGGAGTCGAGAGACTTTTAATTCCACTTTATCATATAAACTCTAAATTTTAAGCACCAAATAGGATGATATGTATATTGCTCGGGAAATGTAATTGGTTGGTCATGTTAACCGCGTGAGAAACCCATAAACTATATATTTTTTTTATTATAAAAAAACCACAAACTATTTTTTTTGTTATGCAGAGAGAGGGTGGAAAGGAGAAGGAATGGAAAAAGAGAAAGTAAGTATGGAACGTCCAAAATAAACGAACTAACATATCAAATCTGAAATGATTAACTTAATATACATATCTTTCAACTTTTCAATAGTCATGTGTGTTGGAGAAATATCTCAAAGAATTTTGATGATCCCAAAACTATCGTTAGTATAATATTTATTATGAGACTTGCAGATGATCGTGATAGTATGTAAAAATAGAAATGATCTAAGAAGGAGAAAAGATCACAAATCTGCTCGGTTCATAAACAGCATCAATGGACTAAAAGATCAGTCGATGACAATATTTATGTCA
Source organism: Eucalyptus decipiens (assembly GCA_014182575.1). NCBI lineage: Eukaryota > Viridiplantae > Streptophyta > Magnoliopsida > Myrtales > Myrtaceae > Eucalyptus > Eucalyptus decipiens. The sequence continues at coordinate 4,134,758 of CM024612.1, forward strand.
ATATTATAGATATCATGCCATTGGTGATGTTGGAGCAACGACCATTCCAAATGATTGTTGCATAAATCCAATATAGCCATTGTCATTTGAAGATGCACACCAAAAGAACCGAAAGATGTTAGAGAACTAGAAACAAGCTTTCTATCAGACTTGTTAGAGCCATTAGCAATGGGACATTAGCAAAAGCTATTTCAAGCAAGCTTGCAAATGTTTAAGAAAAAGGACTATAGGGGCAATTGTAAGTCTAAACAACATCACTAACAGAACTCTAATAGCTCCTTACTTCTGTAAGAAATCTCCAACGGGAATATTGAAGATGGCTATATAATAGAAGATCCTTCAAACCAAAATGTGAGATGTGCAATATAAAAAATCCAAAATTCTTTTGAAAGTCGTGTTCTTAACAAAAAGCGTTTCATTTAAGATATTAACTATAGTGTTCTCATGTGATATCTTGAAATTTGCAATTCTGTTTTCAATTTAATAAATCGGGCATTTCATCGATGCGCCTATAGTGCTATTCTCAGAATTGATCACTCATGAGATAACTAGACTATCTGGGGAAGTCATTAAGGAATTTTAATGCAATAAACTTGAGAATTCGACCATGAATCGATTACTCGACCGTGCTCATCTACAGAGATCCTTACGGCACAGTTAAAAGTTGACTAGAGATCAGAGATAGGTCGGTTTGACTGAGATATGTGGTTAAACGTGGGTGATTTCACCAAATTGAAAAATTCTCGTCGATCGGCACTAGACTGATTTTTCTGTCAATTTGGTACCCTGTGTCCATATTTGAATCCTTGAGATTTTCTTGACCACTGAGAGTCGCCAATGTGTCGAAGAGGTTCATTGTGGCTCGAAGAAAATCGATCACGGTCATTTGCACCAAAAATTTCTGAAATCTACCCGGTAGCCTAGGTCACGCTAAAATCAAGCCAGATTGAAATTAATTGTAAATTTGAATTCAATTTTAGAAATTGAAAGTTATTTCATGTCACGAGTCATTTTAGGAACGTCGACTCAATCTTCAAAGATTTTTCTGCAAACCGAGGTTTTGATGAAAAAAGTCGATATAGGGCTGTTTTCGACCAGAAAATGCAAATGACCATTTTTGATTGCAAAATTGAGATGCAAGTGGGATTAATTGACGAGGAACAATACCAATTGGATTGATGACTCGATAATAGAATTTATAGAAATCGAAATGAGTTGATTCAAGGAGGATTGAATTTCAATTTAAGCCAAAAGCCTTCAAAATTCGTTTGCCCCCCTTGCCCACAACCTATGGACCAACTCAAGACTTCTAGATGAAGCAATTGGTCTGGAAAATCTGAGGGGAAGCCAACCATGGTGGTAGGACCCTTCAAGGAGACCGGAGGGATAGGAAGAGAGCACATGGGACCCCCCAAAGCAAGCTTGTCCGCTTCTCCCCCTCCTCTCTCCCACCGTCGGCCAGCCTCCATTCCAACTGCTGAAGCCTTAAAAAAATCCAGCAAACTGAGCCTCCCTCCTCCCTCCTCCCTCCTTCGTCGCAGCCACCCGCCGAGCCACCAGACAGCCACCGCGAGCCGTCGTGTTGCCGTCACGCCTCACAAGCTAGCCACTCGTTTGTGCCCCTTGTCCTACCTCTCCGCTCGACGTCCCAGCACCTTCGTCCGTCCTAGTCACACCCTGAGGCAGTTGGACCACCATACGCCACCGTGAAGCCCTGCCTGGTCTCTGTTGCAGCCTTGTCGTTCATCCCTGCCCATCTCCGCCTCAGCCGAGTCACTGACCAGCTTGTTCAGCCAGCCATAGAATCAAACAACAGTGGGTCTCCAAGCCACTATTTGGCTCGTTTTTGTGGTCATCTGGACCTCGAAAGGCGCACCCACTTTGGAGTTTCTCAACCCTCGCTGCGTCCCCATTTGGCTCGTTTTGATCTGAGCGGATCTTTAACCAAGTGAGTTTAACTCACTTTAACTCACTAATCCTCTACTAGTAAGTTAATAACGTCTAAGGGTTGATTAGTTTAGATTAAGTATGGATTAAATGGATAGTTAGAATAGATTAGCAATTTAATTAATTGTCATTGCATGTTAGGTGGTTAGAGTAGTGTAATTAGAGCCTAGACAAACTCTAGTATTTATCTAGAATGGTTTGAAAATTTTTCGGGCCTGTCTCGGCTTTTAATTAGATTTTTCGGGCCTAAATTGCTATTTTTGGTATTTAATAATTAATTTCCGTAATTAATTAATTAATTAATTTCCAAATATTAGACCAAGATAGTCGATGACCGGAATTTTATGTTGATTGCAGTGGTGTAATATGTTTATTTAATTGACTGTTATTTTGTGCCAATTGGGTCATGTTTGCAATTTTGGGAAATTATCCTAAAATTTATTAATTTCAGTATTTAATTAGAAAATCACCGGGTGTCAGTTTACAGTGCCAAAAATGTTTTTATTGATTATATAATTAGTGAGATTTAATAAAATAAAGATATTATATTTTTTGGTAGAGGCCAATCGTGTACCCACACACAATTATTTTTATCGAGTATGATAAAAGTGGTGAAATAATCGGTTGGGTAGAATGATATACTATATCAGCCAGAGGGCTTGATATATTAACTTAGAGTGAGCAGTATACCCTAAGTATCGCACATCTTTGGTGAGCAATTAAGTATCGCACAGCTTTGGTGAGCAATTACGTACCGCACAGCTTTGGTGAGCATTAGCCGTGTACTATATCAGTATGAGTGCTTAGATATATCAACTTAGAGTGAGCAGTATACGTGGTTGTCAGCTTTTGGTGAGCATTTCTATCTATCTTCAACTTAGGGTGAGCAGTCTTGATTTGATAAGACCTTATAGATAGTACTGAGTGGTTTAACCGAAAAGTGATCATGATGATATGGAATCAACCGAGTTGATTGATTGATGACTCGCTTTGATTTGATTGGATGATATGATTTGTGAGTATTTGAATTAAAATGACTTGCAAGAAGGAGTGGAGGCACAAGTAAATCCTCTAACTCGTGTTTGTGCTTAGCATTCCTTGGGATGTATTTTCTTCCTAGTTGGGACCTAGGGGGTTGAACTCACTGAGATGTTGTCTCACCCCCGTTATGGGATAACATTTTCAAGTCCTTAAATGGCAGCTCCTGCTAAGCATTTTGGACAGCCGAAGAAGGTCACAGAACAGAGGTTTTAAATTCCGTTGTAGGGAGCCCTAGGGGTTGGACCTACGAGCTAGTAAGGTCCATAGTCTAGGTCGATGCGGATCTACCTAAAAAAGTACCCCACCAATATAGATCATGGTAGCACTAGGCTTAGGATGGCTAGAGAGAGGGTCATATACCGAAATCTGAGATACCTCTGTATGTACTGGAGGTTGCTTTTGGGAAAGGCATAGCAGATCCTTCTGGAGGTTCGGTGGTAGATGCGGTAAACCCGGATCTTGAAGATCTCGGAAGTTCGGTGTACTCAACTACAAGCTCAAATATTAGTGAGGATGTTGTGCAGTAGGAAGATTAGTAGCTGTTTGCAAACCCCCCTTGTTTTGTAGACTTTGCATCTATATATCGACTTGGTTTGTATATATAAGTGTGTTGTTGGTTTTCAAAATTGTGACCCTACTTTCTATCTTATCTTGTTGTTGTCTGTGGATTATTTATTTGCTTCTGCATGTGCGTTAAAATGAATGAGTAGGCGATACGTCGCGGGACGTCGCTATTCAATCGACCACAGAGGGATGGTTACGCACTTGGAGGATCGGGGGCGTGACATCTCACTAGCTTATAATCGTGTAAAAGATCTCGTGTTTACAATGACAACAACACCTAAAACCTTATAGTGTGATCTATTATGTGATAGGATTGGTGTTTGTTGATTATAACTTGTCTTGTAGATTACTAGTACAATTCATATCGTCTTGTGGTCGGTAGTGTGGATAGCAGATGTAGGTTTGAAGGATAAAGTAAAATCACTTTATATTATTATGTGCAATTATTTCTCTCACTCTTACTTGCACTGGCATTCAACTCTTTCACGATATTTTTAAAATATCTGCTCAACCTAATCCTTAAAGAGTAGCTAACAATTTCTGCATAACTATCAAAATATTTTATAACCCATTTACCCGTCTTTTATGTTGCATTGTTAGCCCCAGAAACGTGTAAGTAAAATTTTGCTGTAGAATTGATGTGTTAAATAACAAGATGGGCCAAAGGTTGATATTAAACAAGCGGATGATATTCAATCCTTAGTAAAAGTTCGTTAAATTATTCAAGTATATTAACGTGGTAGGTCAATCATAACTTGCCACCTAGCGTTTCCCTTTATCTATTGTTGCAACGTTCGAACGCTGAACTAATTTGATAGGACCATTTATAATGTTTGATTTAAAAACTATGTGTATACTTACTAGAATTTTAGGTAAAGTAGAGTGATGTTTCTGAGGTCACGCTCAAACCAAGGGAAATGGACCTCAAAACATGTAATGATCTTGATATTTGTCTTGTTAGTTCAAGTGAGTTGAGATTTACAAGGATATCATTATGCCAAACAGATTTATCCTTTTAATATAAAGATGATCTTAGTAGCTCAAGATTAGACGTTATGTTATGAAAGGTCTGTTAAAATATGTCTCAAGTTTGAGTCCAATGTGATATTTCGAATATTCTGAATTAGATATATTGCGGACGTTCGAAATTGAGCAAATAAGATCCGAAGATCAACTTCTCAAAGTTTGAATCTGCGTTGGAGAGTTTGGTTGCTAAAATCGAAAAGTCCAACTTTGACTAGGATTTGGATTTTGTTTAATATATACAGAGATATGTTTTGGATAAGATCGTTTAAGATAGGAAACAAATATGAGAAGTTGGCAAAAGAATAAGGGTTTCACTTATATATATATATAGACTTATAGCCATGGATGAAAGAAGGTTGATCGTGAAGAATTGGTCTTGAAGCGCTGTCTCATCGTCGAGTGCTTATGAGGGATTTTCTTTGTTGTTCTTGTCCGTGAATTACATTCAAGAAAGATTAGTGTTTGTAGCCGATTTAAATCTTGTGGTAATATTTGTGTGTAATTCGTTCTTGAAATTAAGAGATTATTTCTCGAAGAATTTCGAGGTTAAACACTGCATGTGTTATTGGGTATAATTGGGGCTTGGGAAACACCGAGAGAGTGTTTGAGTGACTTGAGTGTGTAATCTCATTGTATTGCTTGATCTATAGTGAAATTCGCTGCTGCTCTCCCCATAGACGTAGGTCTTTACGACTGAACCACGTAAATCTGGTGTCCGATTTATTTTCTTCTTTTGTCTATATTATTGTTTGATTGCTCACCTTTCACAACAAGTGGTATCAGAGCTAGGTTTGGCTAAGTTGAAGTGAATTGATGACGATAGAAGAAGTAAAAGTGAGAATCAATAGATTTGATGGGAAGGATTTTAGTTTCTAGAAGATGCAGATTGAAGATTATATTTACCAGATGAAACTACACTTGCCTTTATCTGGGGAGAAACCAGAGTCGATAAAGCAAGCTGATTGGAATTTGCTGGATAGACGAGTTATGGGTGTTATTCGGCTGACGTTGGCTCGTAACGTCGCGTTTAACATCCTGAAAGAGAAGGCCACTGTTGATTTGATGCAAGCCCTGTCGAATATGTATGAGAAGCCCTTTGCGATCAACAAGGTCTATTTGATGCGACATATGTTTAATTTGAAGATGAGCGAAGGTGTGTCAATTACATATCATGTCAATGAATTTAATGTGATTGTTAGTCAACTGAGTTTAGTTGAGATTGACTTTGAAGATGAGGTACGTGCTTTGATTCTATTATCCTCATTGCCTGATAGTTGGAATACTACTGTTACTGCTATTAGTAATTCCTTTGGGTCAACAAGTTTGACGTTTGATGGGGTTCAAGATTTGATTCTGAGCGAGGACATTTAGTAGAAGAAAATCTGGCGAATCTGTATCTACTGTTTTAGTAGGTGAAAATAGAGGAAGATTACGTGTGGGTAAGAGTAGTACTAATATGAACAGACGTAGTCAATCTAGGATTGCTGATGTTGTTTGTTGGAGCTGTGGTAAGAAGGGGTATTTTAGAATGAATTGCCTTAAACTAAAGAATGAGAAAGGTAAGGGAATTATGGTTGATTCTGCAGATAATGTTGTAGCTGTAGCAGATAATATTGTTTATGTCTTGTCTGTCACTAATGATTCATCGTTTGATGGATGAATTATGGACTCTGGTTGTTCTTTTCATGTCACACCAAATAGAAACCGGTTTATCACTTATCAGTACATGGGTAGTGGTAAAGTCAAGTTAAGGAACAACACTGAATGCGATGTTGTGGGTGTTGGTGACGTTAAAATCAGAATGCATGATGGCATTGTGAGGACATTGACTGGCGTAAGACACGTTCCAGAATTGAAAAAGAACTTAATTTCCTTTGATGCCTTAGATTCAGCTGGTTATAGGTATTCTTCAAAAGGTTGAGTTCTGAAGGTTGTTCGAGGTGCCCTAGTGATAATGAAAGGAATCAAGCATGGAGGCCTGTATAAACTTCAAGGTGAGACAGTGACAAGTTTCGGCTCGGAGATGTTGGATGCATTTGCTCAAGAGTCTTTTGACTGCTCGAGGAAGACCCGGGTGTTTATGCCAATGCACAAGTTTGATGTTGGTGTCAGGATCATGTGGTTGAGAGCTTTGATCGAAACGGAGACTGACAAGTAGATCAAGCATGTGCGGATTGACAATAGCATGGATTTCTGTTCAGAGCTAGCAAATAAATTCTGCATGAAAGAGGGCATAGTGAAACATCACACTAGTGCCAGTAAATCACAACAATTTGTAGAATTGATGAGCATAATATTACTAGAGAGGCCCGAAAAATGCTCTCTAGGGCTGGTATTGCTAAGAGAATCCTAGCTAATGTGCTTAGTGCGATAAGCTGCCTAGTGAATAGATCCCCATCAACTGCTATTAAATGACAGACTCCTAAAGAAGTGTGGTCAGGTAACGTTGCTGGTTATTCTATTATTAGAATGTTTGGTTGCCCATGTTTTTTTCGAGTGAGTGATGGTAAGCTCGATTGGAGGGCAAGGTGCATATTTCATGGCTATGCACAAGGTGAGCGGGGCGATCGGTTGTGGTGCCCAAATATAAATTCACTTGTTAACGGCAGAGAAGTTACCCATGATGAGTCAACCGATACTTCTAGCTAGGAGTGTTTGTGGTAGTGTTAATATGGATCTGGACGGTGTTCAGCTTGAGGTGGAGTTGTGACCAGAAACTCCTAGACTTGGACAATATCTGTGGCGGTTGAGCCCATTGGGGGCTATGGGAAAGTAGCGGTAGAGTTTGAATTTTTTGCGAAATAATTGTGACTTGGCTCAAACGTCAAGCCAATGTGGAGATTGTTAAAATATGTCTCAAGTTTGAGTTCAATTTGAAATTCATAATATTCGAATTGGATATATTGCAGACGTTCGAAATCGAGCAAAGAAGATCCGAAGAGCAACTTCTCAAATTTGAATTTGCATTGGAGAGTTTGGCCGCTAAAATAGAAAAGTCCAATTTTGACTAGGACTTGGTTTTTGTTTAAAATATACAGAGATATGTTTTGGATAAAATCGTTTAAGATAGCAAACAAAATCCTATAAGAAGTTGGCAAAGGAATAAGGGTTTCACTTTTATATATATATATATAGACTTGTGGCCATGGATGGAAGAAGGTTGATCAAGAAGAATTGGTCTTGAAGCGCCGTCTCATCGTCGAGTGCTTGGGAGGGATTTTCTTTGTCGTTCTTGTCCGTGAATTACATTCAAGAAAGATTAGTGTTCATAGCCGATTTAAATCTTGTGATAAGATTTGTGTGTAATTCCTTCTTAAAATTGAGAGACTATTTTTTGAGGAATTTCGAGGCTAAACAATGTGTGTTATTGAGTGTAATTGGGGCTTGGGAAACACCAAGAGAGTGTTTGAGTGACTCGAGTGTGTAATCTCATTGTATTGCTTGATCTATAGTGAAATTCGCTGCTGCTCTCCTCGTGGACGTAGGTTTTTTCAACTGAACCACGTAAATTCAGTGTCTGATTTATTTTTTTCTTCTATCTATATTATTATTCAATTGCTTGGAAAAAAGATGCATTTCTGATGAGAGGAAATTCCAACTCATCACTTATGTCCTATCACTGTTGACTTGGTGATCCACATTAGCTAAAAAACCTACGTGACTTAGTGCTCCACTTTCATGGGAGGTTTACATTGAGTCTAGATTTGGTGTTTTATCTAAGGGATCAAACAAGCTCTTAACTATTCGTTTTAGTGCTCTATCCCCTTAGGGGAAGTTGAATCTCTTCCACATCTTCTTGAAAGAGAAAGGTCGCCCTACATTTCAATACTCTATACCCTATTCGGTGTTTCCTCCAAGCGATCAAACAAGCTCTTAAACAATTTGTTTCAGTGTTCTATCCCCTTTGGGAAGTTGAATCCCTTGCACATCTTCTTGAAAGAGAGAGGCCGCCCTTGTATACAGAAAATCGGGTTCTCTAAACTCTAGATCATTAGGAATTCGAGCCCAAAATTATTGTACACTGTGACAACCCGACCAAGTTCATTCCATAAGGCTGAAACTCATTCTCAAATTGGAGGCAATTTTAATGACATAGTGTAACTTACTTATGCTATTTATAGTTATTATAAGCACTAGTTGAGCACGATCCTTTATGCTCTAATAATGGTTATCTACTGAGAATTACAACTTTTGTGATCATATATTTGTGTCAATCAATTATATTTCCAACACTCAGCTAAATCTTCCATAGCTGGCTGCCAATGACCTCCGTCAACTAGTGAAGGCCCATTTTGATAACTCCTGCGTTATTCACTGTCCTTCGCTTCACTAGCGAGTTGCCGATCCCTTTTAATTTGTCGACTGTTTTATTCATAGATGACTTATTGTTTTGATCAAACTTTGCTTTTATAAACTAATATTTGCTACTTGTCGATAATATTTTTGATAATAACCAAAAGTTAATTATTTTTAGTGTCAATAGATCCTAACATAGAATTATTCTTGTTAATTCTTTATACATCATGTTAAATTAGTTATTCAGTACATAAAATGCTTATAATGGACTTAAAGTAGGAACAAGTTTTGCTAAGGAAAAATCCAAAACATTTGCTCGTTATCATGTGTGTGGTCCATAAACTTCTTGTTTTTACACAAAATCAGGTCCTAAAATTTACCAACAGCTTTTGTAGATGCAGTCTTGTGGTGGGAAATATTTTGTTTTGTTTCGTTTGTTTTGGTCGGTGGTTACGGTATTCGGTGCAATAGCTAAAACTCAAGCAGATTGGATAAAACTTATATTATATTAATTTTTTTATCTGACCTATCATTTATGTATTTTACAAACTACTGCATGTGTCATGTGCTGTGAATAGGTTGCGAATGATTTTTACTTTTTTATTATTTTAACTTTTCAAATCTTGCCCTGTACATATTTTGATTTTGTTTTATAGTTAAGCATCTTAAATTTTCACTATATGCAATTGTTTACACATAAGTAGCTTGTAAAATTTTTCCAATTTTTAAATATTTGAATAATATTCTAGATTCTGACAAAAAGAAGAAGTAAAAATGTTGTTTTTATAAGTCTAAACAAACAATTGATCGATTATAACTCATATCTCTTGAATTGTAATTCATACGGAATTAGAAAGAACGATGGCTTATTTTTATTTTTTATTTTTACTTATGAGTCTCACATTTTATTTTTAATCTAATAAAAAATACTTGAACCATTTTAAAGTATGCTAATTAATGACTTCGTCAGATGTCAAAAGCCTCAAATTTTTTTATTTATTACGATGCCTTATATTCTAACTTAGAAATAAAAATAAAATGAATCTATCAAATACATTGAATTTATACAATATGGTAGGAGAATATAATAAGTGTTATATTTAAAATGTGTTTATTAATTTCTTGACTTGAAAAATAAATCGTTAAATTTCAAACCAGTCAATTACGTCTTGCACCATCCCTGCTAACTAGTTCAAAATTCAAAACTCTTTGAACTATTCAGATAGTCAAACAAGCTGAAAACAGTGGATTTTAGGGATTAGCTGTTTAGCACTGAAAGTCTTAAATTTATCATAAAAGTGTAATTAAATACCCAAAATTTATAAAAAGTGTGATCAAATTATAAAATTTATTAAATTAGTGCAATTAAGTCCTCCAATTTACTCCATCCAATTTGATTAATGGAAAACACTAACGTGGGTTTTCTATTTATTTTCTTTTTCCCAATAAGGATAACGTGGCTGAAACAAGAATCATAAGATTGAAACAATATTATTTTGGTCTAAATCTAATTTTTAATGCAATTTTTATTTAAATTAAAAAGAAAAAGAACAAGAAAAAGGATATGGAATTTGTTGTTGCCGCCCCGTCATTGCTTGCAGGCCCTTCCCCACATCTGAGCAAGTGTCCCTAATTTAGATTTGGACCAAAACAATATCGTTTTTTTCTTGGGATTAGAAATATATTTTAGAATTTGACAAAAAAAAGTTAACGGAAGCGTAATTTAAAATATATTTCTAATCTATCTAATATCAAGAAATATAGTTAACGGAAAGCTTAATTCTAAAAAAAGAATTTACAAAAAAAAAAAATTAAGCTTCCGTTAACTATATTTCTTTGGATTAGAAATATATTTTAGATTTTGACAAAAAAAAAAAAAAGGTACTTCTATAATTCTAAACAAAGAATTGATCATTTATAGCCGAGATCTCTTAGTTTTTTTTTTTTTTTAATTTCTTTGGGGGAATTTCATGTGGAACTAAAATGAATTATGACTTTTATATTTAATATTTCACTTACGAATCTCACATTTTTTTTATCTAACTCAAAATACTTGCACCCTTTTGAAAAATGCTAATTAATGAATTCATTAGACGTCAAACGAATTAAGTTCAGGTTTATTGCGAGTGGCTTAATATTCTAACTTAGAAGTAAACTAGATCTATCTAATACATTGAACTTTATAACATCTTAGGGGTATGTACCAGCAGTTGTATTTAAAAGTTGTTTATTAACTTCGTAACGTGAAATGTAAATCACTAAAAGTTGTTTTCTAAACCAATAAAGTTGGTGGAGTGTTTAAATTTTGTCAACCTGAGGTATTATTAACCTTGCTAGAAAGACGGTACTGTTATTTTCAATCAATAATGGTGGGATTGTGATCACAATAAAAATCGGGGAAAATTTCAAATAAGGATCCGAAGTGAATCTATTTTCTCAAATAAGGACCCAGAGTGAACTTTATATCGAGATAAGGACCCGAAGTAAACCCATTACCTCGAATAAGGACCCGAAATAAATTTTGTGTCAAATAAGGACTCGAAATAATCAACTTAATCTCTATTGAGGACCTTAGCTCATTGGCAAACATTTTCCGGCGATTAAAATAGGGGCAATTTTGTCAAAAATTTATGATTAGAAAAAAGGAAAAATTCTAAATTAATTAAGTTTAGGTTATTCATTTAGATGTTTATGTATTCTTTTTTTCTTCTCCTCGCCGCTCCTCAACCAAATCGCTGCCCGATCATCGTTGCAACTCGATTCTCGTCGCTCCTCGCCTTGCTCGATTCTCGTCACTTCTCACTTGCCCCTTGCAAGCATCGGTCTATTGTTCACCATCGTCTCTTCTTTCTAGGGTTTCGGTGTTGACAAGCTTCAAATCTGTCGTTCGAGATTGGGTACACCAATTTAAACGAAACTAACCATGGTTGAACATGAGTGCAAATTGAAATAAATGGAAAACCTGGAAAAAGATGATGGAGAATCGGACTTTATACACAAGCTTTGTCTACATTTTGCCGATTTAACGTGAGTGAATTCTAAGATGGAAAAACTAACCTTGATTGATTGGGAGGTGGGCCTGCTCGAGCTTTGTGATTCGCAAACAAAGAAAAGTCAAATAGAAGACTAGGGTCTCTGCAAACAAAGAAAGAAGAATCTGGTTTTCTTCTTGTTTTTGAATTCTTGCTTCAATCGGCGGAGAATTTGGGTCTTCGACTTTGTGGAGGATGGGTACAAGGAATGGGGAGAACTTTGGCCTTTGACTTTGCAGAGGATGGGTGCAAGAAATGGGGATACCGTAGAAAACCTAGAGTTTTTTTGTTTCTGTTTTAGGATTTGTTAATTTTTCCCTAGATTTTTTTTTTTTTTTTGACAAAATTGTCCAAACACCGGTTGTTGGAAATGTCACATGCTTAATAGTCGGCGAATATTTGGTTGACCAACAAGCTCAAGTCCTTATTTAGAATGATTCAACCATTTTAGGTCTTTATTTGAGACAATGGATCCACTTTAGGTCCTTATCTGACATAAAGTTCATTTCGGGTCCTTATTTGAGATAATTGATCCACTTTGGGTCCTTATTTGGAATTTTCCCTAAAAATCGAAAGAAGGACAGTACGAAGAGTTTTGGAAATCGTAAAGTATCTTCATACAATTAAAATGATCAATACTTTTCATGTACTATGAAATATTTGGGAAAATTTTAAATAAGAGTCTCAAATACTCTCATTTTTTTTCAAATAAGGGCCAAATGTGAATTTTGCCTTAAATAAGAGCCTAAAGTGGCCATAGTTTTTTCAAATAAAGGCCTAAAATGCCCATGATGATTTCAAATATAGGCCTAACCTCACTAGTTGCCAGCTGACTAAATATTCCAAATAGTTAATGTCATTTTTGTCTAACTGTAATTTTAATTTTAAATCAATTTTATTCTTTTAATTTCCTTTTCCATTTTTTTTTTTGCTCGAATAGGGCTAGCAATTTTCGACAAGGTTGGTCATCAGTAAGGGTGGGCAAGGTCCTACCAACCCTCGCCAACTGCACGCGAGGCCATCCTCACGAAATCTAGCTATAGTTGGATTTGCCTGGGGCCAACAAGGCCTTGGTGACGCTCGTCGACCACTGGTGAGGGTGGCCTCACCTAGGGCAAGGGTCGCCTTGCTTGCCTCGCCCAAGCAAGTCAATCCCTCACCAGTCGTAGGCCAGGTGATCCTCACATAGATCTAGTGAGGGGCTGACCTTGCCGATGATTGTGAGGGTGACCTCACCCAGGGCGAAGGTCACCTTGCCTAAACAAGGCCATCTCTCGCTAGCTATTGGCAAGGGCCGACCTCATTGATGGCTGCGAGGGTGACCTCACCTAGCCCTTTACGACAACACTAGTGGCTGGCCAACCACTGGTGAAAGAAATAAAACCAGAAAAAAAGGAAAAAAAAAAAGAAAGAAAAAAGGAAAAAATTCAAAAAGAAGGTAAATTACTAAAATGTCCATTACCGGCTAAAAAGTTAAGCCTTTATTTGAAATAGACATAGTTATTTTAAGCTCTTATTTGAAACAAAATATATTTCAAGCCCTTGTTTGAAATAAGGTATACTTTGTGTCATTATTTGAGAAAATGAAAACACGTTAGGCCCTTATTTGGAATTTTTCCATTATAAATTAACTTAATATTTTTACAAATGTTTGCGTGCTTAAGGCAAAAATGCTATCACATATAAAAGAATCACATTTGCATGTGATTAACAAAACAAATTTTAAGATGTTTTGCTTTTTAGTTTCGACAGGCAAAATATCGTAAATTAAAAAATGATCAAATGTATTAAACATTTGTATAATGTAGTAAAGTTTGAAAAACCGGTACTCTACGATGTTTTATGCTTGATTGCGGTGAAATGAGTTACGGCCTTCTTTAATATGCCCATAAAAAAAAAAAAAATCAATGTTTGGCATCTTGCGCCTGACTACTCTATAATGTCAACAAGATCTTGACACGCGGTTACACAATAAATCATCCTAAACTGGATAATAAGCTATCCATGCTTACATATGATTAATCTAGTAATTTGAAAAGGGACATCCATCCCTTGTAAATAATGCAATATAAGTTGATGAATTACACATTATTTACACTATTCTTTTGTCTTTCGAGAAAGGTCATGTAGTTTTTTAATACAAATTTTATGTATTATAATTCATTTCACACTTGAAATTGGCTAGGCTAGGTGGACCCTCACTTTGGCCCTCACCTATGGTAGGTTGTGAAAGTCAGGCAATCAGCCAGTGACCGACCAAGGAAAAATGGAAGAAAGAAGAAACAAAGAAAGAAACGAAAAAGGAAAAAGAATTTTATAAAAAATAAAAATTCAGAAAAAATGAAAAATGTGAAAAAAAAATGTTTATATTATCGTTGACCATACTACATAAGACAGATGACATCCACATCAATGATTTATAGCCAAAATTGATTACTAGGACTATATAAGTAAATGGTCAAAAAATGTAAGACTAAATTGGCCAAATTAAAAAGTTTATGATTAAATTGACATATTTACAATAAGATTATGACTCTTTTTTATTATTATTTATAATTATCCCTAGTTATTTGAAAAGGGACATCCATCCTTTGTAAATAACGCAATATAAGTTGTCGAGTTACACATTAATTATACAATTTTTAGAAACCCCACTTAATTTTTGTTGATACAAAGTTCATGTATTATCAAATTACCTAATTTCAAATAATGGAGGAGAAGGTTCCGTCGCTCCAAAAGCAACGGAGCCAATGTTACTTTCTCATTTACCATGCATTTTACAGAAGCTTAACTTTTTCTTTTTCAATTTGGAAGAGAGTGCTTCTCCGCCATGCCACCCCTACGTAGGTTTATTCTCCTAATTTCGACTGCTTTCCTTTTGAGGACCAATGGTAACCGTAAAGCACCATCATTATTTTTGTTTCCTTTTCCTTTTCTCTTTCTTTTTATGTTTTCCTTGCATTTGAATGGAAGTCCAAAATAACAATTGAAGGTCCTAAAACTTCGAGAGTCTCTTGATTTCAACAATTTTGTTTTAGGAAAAATGATACACGTGATCTTTCAACTTTAGTCCAAATGCAATATCACTCATAAACTTTTAATCTATTCAATATAATCTTTAAATTTACACCAACATACAATGTCATTTCTAAACTTTTAATTTGTCCAATATGATTATTAGACTTTTAATATATATTTAATTTAATCCCTACCTGTATGAAAATGGTAAATGGTATCCTTTCATTAAATATTTCATATAATCTAAGGAATAAATTAAATATGTACCAAAAAGTTCATGGCTCATATTAAATAAATTAAAACTTTAAAAATAGGGTTAATACCCTAAAAAACCCAAAACTGGTACACTTATGATAAATTTACCCCGACTAACTATAAAAACCTTAAACTGGTACATTTATGATAAATTTACCATAAAATGGTAAATTTGTGACAAATATACCCTATGCTAAATTGGATTAATACCACAAAAAATCACCAAAATTGTAAACTGTGACAAACGGAGCGTAAAATCCTAAATTGGTATACCGGTCAATTGTCACGTGTCATTTAACTTAATAATTTGAGAATAAAATTTAACGAAAACTAACATAGGGTAAATTTGTTACAAGTGTACCCGTTTGGGGTAAATTTGTCAAATGTTTACCAGTTTGGGGTTTTTAGTAGTAAAAAAAATAGTTTGGGATAAATTTGTCACAAGTGTACCAATTTGGGGTTTTTCAGGGTATTAACCCTTAAAAATATATTATACTTCAGATTAAAAGTTCAAGAATCACATTAATAAATTAAAAATTCAAGAATGACATTGCATATTAAGCCAAAGTTCATGAATTATTTTTACAATTATCCCTTGATAATAGTATGTTCAATCAATGGGAAGGACATGTGGAATTTGTTGTGCGAGAAAATAAAGGATCGGAGATAAACAACACCAATATACAAGAAAAACTCCTAGTTTTTTATTTTTTATTTTTTATAAAGCAATTTAAGTATCTCCTCTGTCCCATATTTAATTTTATAATTCCAATAAACATCAATAAGATGCATTAGCTAGTAATAAATATTAGTCGAATAACACGTAAATACTCGAATTTTAGAATGAGATTACAAAATGGGCACTAAAGAGAGAATGCCCTTTCTTGTAACTAAAACATAGTGAAGAAAGCAAATATTAGCAACATTTTCAATCTTCTTATTCCGTTCCTTGTTTTTATTCTCCATAAGGTTATGGCGAGAAATTACTCTCTCTACTTAAATTTGGCATAACACAAATTGGAATACTCCAGCAACTTTAATCATCCACCAACTCTTGCAATCGGAGCATTCAGGGGCAATCTCCCACTAACCTCATCCCCACCAACACTATTCCTTTGGGACTTCAACTTGGCATCGTCCAAATAATGTTGGTACACATAAGAAACGAAACCCCAAATAGCCAAGATCATTGCCATCACCTTGACCCCATCCATCCTCTCCCCAAAGAACACGGCTGCGAGAATGGGCACAATTGGCAACCCCACTGCACTAATAGAGTTCGAGAACAAAGATGACACGTCTAAAATCAAACCCAACGTGCCGATCCTGAACACTTGCCAAGCAATTGCTATCCCGACCAAGTTCATCACATAGCTGACCTTCCCAAGCTCATACCTATCCATCTCTCTCCCTAAATGCTCCCACTCAGCACTCCCAAACAACCCCACCACTATAATCGCACTAGCCACTAAAGATTGGCACACAAGCATGTCCAAAACTGCCCTAAATGTCTCCTTCCTGATGATCCTCCGAAAACAAAGTTGGGTCAAGGACAGTAAAAGACCAGAACCAGCTGATGCCCCGATGGTGCACACAAACCCCAGAGCATATTTTGCTTTGGAGACCCTCTTGGGGTTTTGTGAATTTGATTGGAACACAAGGAGGGTTGAGGAGATTGTGAGGAGGACTAGGGAGTTGGTGATGCAGGGGGTGAACTTTTGGGCATTTAGGAAGGAGGAGAAGAGGGCATTGAAGGCCAATTGGGAAGAGCAAACGAGGGAGTAGGTTGAGACAGGGAGGTACAAGAGGCCAAGTGAGTATAAATAGCAATCTAGGGCCAAAATTATGCCTATAGGGAGGTACACAAAAGCAAGTCTCTTGAGAAAGAATGATTGGGATTGAGATTGAGCTTGTGGGAGCGGGTGTGCTTCGATGTGGGGCTACTGGGGTTTCTAGATGTGGGGATGACGTAGAGCAGGAGGAGGATTGGGAAGCCAACTAGCAGGACAAGTGTGGCAAGCCACTTGCTGTTGCCTCCTTTGTTATAGTAGAGCCTCCCAAGGAGTGTGCCCACCGATTGGCCAGAAAGCACAAAGAATGAGCAGAGAGCAACTCTAATCCGCCACCAGAAGTTCTGAGGTCTAGGGGTTATTGTTGCCTGATTGTTGGTAATGATGCTTGTGGGGTGGGATGAATTCTCTCCTTTGTTTTCTGCATCCCCTGGTCATAAATTGAGCAGCAATTGAATTAAGAATTTTAATTTGTAAGAGGAAAAGAAGATGAATGGCACATAAATGGAATTGGGGTCCAAATAAATTTAATGACTAGTGACATTAAATCAAAAGGCGTGACTCTTCCGTCTATAGCCAGGTTCATTATTTGATGAGCACACTACATCTTACATCAAACGTATTAATTTATTAATCATATACTTGTAATATATGAGCAAGCAAAGTAACATGGATCAAAACTCAGTATTTTTTGGGGAAAATAGCTAGGATGTAGACCTTTTTATTTTGGGAGAACATGTAGGATCGACAAATGCAATGCCATCTTTACTAGATTCACCACGACGTGTCTATAGAGTCTCATGTGGGACCCTAACCAAGTCCATCTCCAATTATCAGTGATGTCCACCAACGTTGGCAATCTTGGGTGTTTACTTTGCCCACCACAAAGAGTTCTCATCGACATTATAATTGTAATTGATCACGAGCTTTCTCGTCAAATGCCAACCATATGTATCTACCAAAATTCAGATCGTTGCCAAATAAAGTGAAAGCATATATACTATATTGTAGACATGTGTATGTACTATGTATTTATGTAAAAATTACTTATAGTTGGAAATAAATATAGTAGCGAGGATATATAGTTCAACCCTAGTGAAATAATATAATAAAGATCACTTATACGAATAACTCAATTTTATTGGCCATGCCACCCCAAGTTTAGGGGCTTTGGTACAAGAACCTTCTTTGTGAAAAAAGATGGCATTTGCTGCGGAAATGATGATGCAAATGAAAGCACTTCCCCAAAATACTTTCTAATCGGTTGGCAGAGCTAACATAAAAAGGGTATTTATCAAATTATCATATTGAATATTGATCGTTAATAAGACTATGATGTTAATCTTAGTTCCATCCATTTAGACTAAAATAATGGACAGATGATTATGTGTCAATTCAATTCAGACATATTGTAACTTTAAAATTGTCAATCATGCATGGTTCTAACTCTTTTAAATGGGTTTAAATTTTTACTCAACGATGAGAAAGCCCGCCTTAATTCTATAAATCTCAAACCATGAAATTTCTAATGGAAATCATAGATACGTAAGACTCAAGTCTAGACCCATGAAAATGGCCCAAAAATAAATTTATATTAATGTTGTCCAAAATCAAATCACTACCATGGCCTACCCATAATAGATCATGTATAATTTTCTTGAACTGATATAGAAGTTGAGGTTGGTCGGCAATAATAGTCTGAAAACTTGTCACTTCCTATCAATTTTTGAGTTAAATCATGTTGGGTCGACTCATTTATTGAAAATAATTTATTCGGAACTTCATACAAAATATTAGCAAAAAGGAAAGAAAAGATAAGATATAAAAGAAAGATTCGTTCGTTGGACAACCTACCTAAGCCCCATCACCAACAGCTAGAGATCTGTTGCATCGAAAACTAAAAACAATGAAAGAATATAGTAGGCACACATGGTTGATAAAAGGCACTTTTGAATTTTGGCTTGTCCAGACGAACAAGCAGAAGCTAAAGAAGTCCTAGGATTCATCAGAAGTCCAGGAGTAGGACCTCATGGTATTGAAAGGATTAGCTTGTTCAAATTTTCAGATATTAATTCTTCAAGAGTTGTACTTACCCACGATGTGGAGTTGCAGTTCCTGAGGACGATGATGAGCTAACTCTCCCATATCGGTGAGAAGAGAGACAACCTAGAAGAAGAGAGCGATAAGATATTATGGAGGCTGAGAGAGGTTAAAGCAGAAACCAACGAGAGATGACAGAAGAGGAGGAGGTTTATGTATCCGTGATATATATCTTATTTCGTCAAGGAAAAATGATATTAATTAGTCAAAGGGAAAATGAAACACGTATCTCCTTTACTGCTAGTCGCTTTCTATGGAAACATACCCAGCTTCCAAATTGTTAGGTGAAACATTGAAGTTGCACATGCACTGTGATTAACTTATGGTAGAAACCCTCTATAGTTAAAGAATAACTGCACCATGTCAACATTGTGAAGTTAACCCATAATACCCTAAATGGGCTATGTTTGGTAGTCTAAATGTTATCTTATCTGGTGTTTGATGATGTCTTTCAAACCAGATATATTTGGATAAAATGCTAGATAATAAAGTCAGAATAAGAGTGGGATAACCCCAGATTGGATGTAAAAAAAAATCTTTAAAATAAATTTACAAATACTGTTATCTTCCAAGATGGAGTGATGGAATGACGCATCTAGCGAACAACACTGACCAACCAACAATTCTTGACACACTTGCATATGTCTCTCTACTCCCTAATTGCTCCACCAAGGAATCCTCAATTGTTCTTAACTTGCTCGTGTTCACATCAAACGATTGCGATTTTGAACCTCCATGCAGTTCAATTGCTCAAAATGGATAATCTATTGAAACGACCTTCTCTCCAGAACGACCCTCTCCTCCTCCACCAGACTCAATTGACCGTTATGAACGTTCACATTGTCAGTCTCCTTTGATAAATTGTCGCTATTAGTTTTCCCCGACTCAACCTCGTCCTATGCTCGTCCATTATTGTTTTCACCATCGCTGCTGATAGCCCCCACCATGTGATTGTCGTCGCCCTGAAGACGCTGAGAGACACGATCAAGAAGAGGGAGGGAGAGAGAGATGGTGCCAACAATTGACACACGATAGACGGGTTGGGATAGAAAGGCTGAAGCTAGTAGGACGGACTAGGCGGCCGGGGGAGTAGAAGTCCGGGCAATCGTAGAGGAAGGAGAGGTTGCAATAGCTCAGACATGAGGCGGTTTGATTTGGCCAAGAGGTCATGAGAGAGTGGAGCTTCCTCTAACTCATCGCCATTAGCGAAATATTGAAGGCCTCGAAGAGTCAAGATGTGAGGACGATCCAAGAGAGAATGAAATTTTTTACTATCCGCACGATATTCAAGAGATTTTTAATTCCGCTTTATCATATGAACTCAAAATTTTAAGCACTACATAGGATGGGATGCATATTGCTTGGGAAATATAATTGGTTGGTCATGTGAACGGTGTGACAGACCCATAAACTTTTTTTTTTTTGGTTATGTAGAGAGAAGGGGGTGGAAAGGAGAAAAAAAGGGAAAATGAAAAGTAAGTATGAAACATCGAAAATGAACAGAATTTGAAAGTGCTAGTACAAACACCTAGAGAGGGTAAATAGGTGTTTAAAAATAAACATTGGCAAATAAGGATCTGAGTTTGATTAAATGAGCAACCAAACTTCTGGTAAATGTTCAGAATCCGTAATGCGATGGAATAGACTTCTAAAATAACCTATAACTATGTAATAGACTTTAATACGAAAAGTTAAGGAAAGAGAATGTTGCACATGAAATTTATAGTGGTTCGGTTTCGATCAAGCCTACGTCCACTCTCCTACGCTAATAGCCTTTTGGCTGGATTATACTATGCAATCAATAAGAGATTACAACTTTGAGTGCAAACACTTAGAGGTAAATCACACTATCTCACTAAGTCACTCTTTTGGTATTTCTCTCACGATCACAAACGTTTAAGCTTACAAAAAACAAGTGTATAATTGAAAGTTGCTCAGACTTTGGAATTATAAATTCTATACTCCGTCTCTTACTTGCTCATCAATCCTTGATCTCCTTAAATACTCATCCACTTCCAAACTAGCTGTTGAACAATATCTAAAGGATCGTCTTCCAATCTTCTTATTGGACAGATCTGTATCTAGAAGATTTAGGCCCCATTTGGTTCGGCTTTGGAGGAATGTTCTTGGGGAAATGCAAAGGCATTTAGTCTAAAGGGGTTTGGCGAAATGCAAATACTGTTTGGTAAACAAAATTGAAAAGATGCCTTGAGATGCAACTTGGGGAAAATGTTGTTTGTAAACACATTACACTTGGAAAGTCCTTTCATGTGCCAATTATTAAAATTTTGCAACTTTAATTTGTTTAAAATCAAAAACAAAAATCAATGACCTTAATTTTATATATTATTTTCAAGTTAAGAATAATGTATAAGAGACATATTAATAACATTTTAAATAAAAAAATCACATCAAGATCAATTAAAAATAGAGTAATTTTATTACAATAAACATGATAACAACATATGTCCGAAAGAAAGAAATAAATAGTTAAATATTACAAACATCCTTAATTATTTATCAAGTTCATAGCTATTTCATCATGTAAATGTGCCATGTTAGGGAATGCATTATCATTTGAAGCACTTGTCCACTCATTTACAATATCATGGTCGACTGAATATCCATACTCAGGATCCAAATCTGCTATTTCAAAATTCGTATCAGTTACGACATTTTTTCTTATAAAATTGTGCAAAGCCATTGTAGCTATAACAATTTGCACTTGCTTTTCATAAGGATAGCTTGGCATAGTAGTTAAAATCTTCCACTTCATTTTTAATACGCCAAAGGCTTGTTCAATTTTTTAGCAAAGTGAGGAAATGTGTATGGTTGAACACTTCTCGATGACCCATAGGTGTAGGACCTTGTCGAAATTCTGGCAAATGATATCTAACTTCTCTATATGGCCTCAAATAACCTGTGAGATTTGGATATCCGGCATCTACTAAATAATATTTTCCTACACAAATGTAATATAAATTTAATTAACATATGCCACATAAATATATATATATGGATACACATAAACCATTAATTAACCAACCTAGAGGTGGATGGGGAAATTGTGCATCACGTCTTCCAATGACATCATAGAAGACACGAGTATCATGAGCTTGTCCCTTCCAACCGGCACAAATGTAAATAAATTCCATATTAAAATGACGTATAGCCAATACATTTTGTGTAGCCTTTTCTTTTTGACCAAAATAGCGAATTTGATCATACGCCGGTAACACTGCTTGAATATGTGTACCATCCATAGCTCTAATGCAATCCTAAAACAAATAATGCAAAAATTACATGATTTAAATTTAGTTTTTTGTTTTTATTATACAATCATAACTTACCTTAAAATATGGATAAAATCATCGATCTTTCTTAATCTTCTCTGGAACTTCCCGAAATTGTCGATCAATTGATTGCATCAAATTTTTTCCTATATTGCATACTTTATTTAAAACTAAACTAAAATGCTTACTTATAGTTTCCCCAAAGTGTTGAAAGCATTCTTGTGCTACCCTATTACCTATGCCATATCTCAACATATAAAGAAACATTCTAACCATTTCTTCAATATAAGTATTCATAGATCCTTTAAGGCCATAGCGTGTTACTAAGTCACGTGTTAAATTATTAAATACATCCCTATGCATTCTAAGCATATTATAGCATCTTATTGGATTAGTATCTTCAGCCATCAACTCTCTCATCCATGCATGACCTGTACATGATGAGGTCATAGAAGGTTGTTTGCTAAAGTGCATTACTTGATAAGCAATTGAAGCATTAGTTATTGAAAGCAAATCCAGGATTTCATCTTCCTCTTGTTCACGATTTTCCTTTTGTTGAGAATCATCCATAATTGCCTAACGTAACAAAATATAGAGTTAGAATAAGAAAAATAATGAATAATATTGACAATCCATTAAGAAAAACAATAGTATTAATCAACATATATATGCAAAGTCAACCACCTAAAGCGAACCCCAATTAGAAACAATTCTTACATAAAAAAAATTAATATAAAGTAGGTCCATACATAATTTAAATAGAGTTTGCAAATAAAAATAAAATAGCATATTCAATAATTCAAATAAAGAGCTATGACAATATCTTAGTTATGATTAAGTTCTTCCATCTCAAGCTTAAGATACTTCACCCTCAAGGCATTGGTACTCAAACTTATGAAGACCTGCTTATTGTCCACCCTGTCCTTAAAATGTTCAATTGCAAAAAAGTACAACTTTTCATCTTGCACAATCTCTGGTATAACATCCAACATAGATATGAGGTTCTTGTAAGGACCGAATTCCTCATATGCTCGAGAGGCAACAGCATCAGCACTCCTACTAGCACTCCTACTTTCAACAATAGAACAAAGCTTATTAATTTGGCTTCCAAGCAATTGTACCAGACTCAAATTCTTGGCTTTCTTTCCTCGAGTTTCCCTCATTGAAGTCTGCGCTACTCTTTAACAAGCTTGAGTTTAAAATGGTTTATCAATATTTTTACCCACATTACATTCCAAATTATCATCAATAGATCCTACGACATTATCAATATTGGGTTGTGTGGCATCAACATTCTCATCAACACATAAGCCTTGTGCATGATTTCAAATGATTCCTCTAGTAGCAATCGTATCCCTGAACATTCTATTTAGCAACACTTCAAGATCAGGAGGTATGCATTTCGTCCTAAAAACCTTAACCTTAGGATTGGCCTGTTATAAAAAGTGTTTGAGTAAGTTGTATATAATTGAAAATAAAAACTTAATTGAAAAGTAAAATAACAAATGATAAACACCTAGATTTTGCTCTCCCACCATTCATCTCTCACATCGATGGTTTTCTTCCTTGGATCCCATCCTAATCTCATTTCATTATAAATCAATGTCCTCCATTTTTTCCATTCTTCCTTAAGATTATCCCACTTACTCTTCATTTGAGGTTTATCGTACTTTTTGCCCCTCAACTCCTCGAACTTATTAATTATGATAGTCCATCCAACTCTCTTGTTGGTTGTCGAACGATTACCCTTATCGATTTGTTCAACACATAACTTACAAAATGTTTCCACGTCTTCAGCAGTCCAATATGCCCTTTCCTTTGTTGAACTCGTCATCTTTCAACAATATGAGCATGAACATATTTGAGAGATATATAATAAAGAAAAAATTTAGCAATTGAATTAGAGCCAAATAAATGTGAATTAGTAAAGAACAAATCAATGTTATATTGTATTAGGTATCAGCCCAAAAAACAAGAAAAAAAACCAACATATCAGGCCGGGGCTGTACAAGATACAAGGTGGTGGTTTTTCCACTATAGAGGTAGAGGATCCACCAAAAAAAAGAAGGAAAAAGTAACATTTGGATGTAGAGATAAGATCAAGAAATAGCTCCACATCTTTTCACACCAGAAAAATATTAACTAAGTCCCAACATTAGAAATTGAAATAGAAAACATAGCCTCGAAACCAAATTTCTAAAACTTAGACGATAAGAATGAAGTCACCACCGCCATAAAAGCAGGAAATGGGACTCGGGAGAGCGAAAGTGCGAGATCAGAAGGCAAATGTATATGTCTAACAAAAGCAAAAAAACTTGAATTCAGAATGGGCTCAAAATAACCAATCAACCACCGAACTCCCATCAAATTCAGAATTTTGTATACTGAAAATGCAGTTAAGGCGATTGGAAGATAATTAAGTTCGATGGGCAACCATGGATTGAGAAAATCTGACCTGGACAGAAGCGAGCTCAAGCGCGAGCGTGACGGGGAGCGCTTGAGGGTAGCGGCGTGAAGGAGTGACGCGAGGAAGAGAACTCAAACCCCTGCACATACAATAAGGTACAAAATCTTGAGAAGTACTTTTTTCACAAGCAACAACCATTCAAATGTGCATTTGCATGTTAGTGAAGAAACAAAATTTTAGGTGACATACGCTAAGCGATTCTTGTCCTCCAACAATTATCAAAGGCGGCATGTTTTCCATGCTCTTGGACAGACTTTTTCATGAGATTATTTAACTCATAGACGTGAATTTTGAACTCAAATTCCGCTTCGTGATTTCATGGTGATAGTTACTCTTTCTGTCAAATTTGTTAGTATAAGGTAATCTATGCATCAAATTAATGGTCATCCACAAAAAGAGAAGAAAAAAATTCTCTTTTATTTATAATCTCAATTTCTTATTATGATTAGAAATTGCACTTTTGAATGGCAACATCAGCTATGTAGCGTGCCTTCACAAGTCTAGAGTTGTTCTTATTTTCTTGGTTGCATAAAAGTAGTCTTAGATGCTAAATTGCTATTCGAAAGCCATATATCCTCTACCAATGTAAACTTTTAATAAAAAACTCAAAAACAATAAAACTTGGATGATACATAGCAAAACTTAAGAGATCCCTACCAAATGCAATAAGCAGCCAGGAAGTATGTACTTATTTAGGAAGAATCTCTTTATGAGCTTTGAACAATAGAATCACATTCCAAACCAAAGCAATAACATTAGCGGCAATGACCTGAAATTATTTTCGTAAAATAAGATATGAGATACATTCAATAAGCAAACTTATGGTAATAGATAAGAGCTCGATAAAAACCGAATAACAGCTGTTTTCCATCCATTCCCTTTTGCTAATATCATCCAAACATCACCAGCTATTCATGAAATCTATTGAAACTCGAGAATTAGAGTGCTAATCCTTATGCATGATAGACCAATTAAGAGCAATTACTTTCTCTCGGTGAAGATAAAGGAGCTTATCAGTTTGAACGTGGAGAGCAGGACCTTCTCTTGTCCTTACTTCCCAATATCATAAAAGACTTTGTTATATATAAAGACCACCATAAACAAATTTATAGTAACAAACTATAAAATGGAGCACATTAAGTAATGTGCTTTTGTTTCAATATTCCAATTCCAAATTCCTGTAAGTCTAGATCCGACCGATTCATTTATGTGGCACCCAGAAATTTCATCTTTCCTGCCAAAAAATGTGTTACTTTCTTCATCCCTAAATACTTTTACAGACAAACTTACAACTAACAAAAATCTTTTCACTCTTATTGGAGAAAGTGGATGAATTCTAAATAAGTCGGTTTGGTCTAGCCGATGGAATGGACCAAGCAAAGCCGGTTTGGTTCAGCCCGCCCCGAACAAGCAACAAAAGGTTCGGGTTGAACTAAGTGCCAAAGCAAACAAAACTCAATAGTTGGCGATTGACCAAAACACAAAGGGTGAATTGAAGCCAACCTAAGGCCGTGGCACCGTAAGGCGGCGGCACTGAGGAAATCTTACCTGGAGAGGCAAGTGCGAGAGCAGAATAGCTGGAGGTGATCTTCGAGGTTGGGATGGCTGATCTCGGATGAACACTAGAGAGCAGCTCGCGAAGGAGACAGTGAGGGACGATGGCAGAATCTTCAATGGTGACTGCGAATTGGACGAACGAGCAATAGAATCGAAGCTTCTGAGCCTACCCAACTGCCTTGCTACGAGCGCGACACGAATGCGAGAGCAAAATGGCGGGAGGCAATCTTCGAGGTTGGGATGGTTGATCTCGAATGGACACCGAATAGTAGCTCGCGAAGGAGACAGTGAGGGACGACTGAGAGAGGCATGAGAGTGTAGAGGAGAGGAGGCGTGAGAGTGCGGTGTAAGAGTGCAGAGGAGAGGAGGCGTGAGGCTACGGGAGGCTTTTAGGGTTTTCTTTAAAAAAGGGCAAAAACAATTTTGGTTAATAAACGAGGGTAAAATTGGCAACTGACATATTTTCATTAAACAAAGCCCTAGCATTTCGAAAATGCTAATCTCAAATGCACCTTGAACCCTCCATTCCCCTAAAGCCCCTTGAAGCCCCTTGGAGATGCAATTGCATCTCCACAAAGTTCCCAAAATATTGAACCAAACACCACCTGCTTTTGCCTAAACCCCTTTAGAGGCCAAAAGTCCCTTCTAAATGCCGAACCAAACGGGGCCTTAGTAGTCGTTAAGTAACAAAAGTAGAATCCCATTCTGATCGTTCATACAAACAAAATCTTGGTTTCCATAATTATAGCTTCTTTGTATAGAAAGTTCTTGTCTTCAAGATCCAATTGTCAATCAATTAGATTGAGTCAATCAAATCTATCTCGATGTAAAATC
>CM024612.1:4762077-5054651 GCA_014182575.1 Eucalyptus decipiens
ATAGCAAAAAAAAATATATTCTAGTTTATTTTGCTAGTTTCAGTTGAACAACGAAAACTATAATTATTTTTCTAGAAAATGGCTTCCTAAGAAAATTTTGCAAAAATGACATATTTCTCATGAAATGGATAGAGCCTTAATATGTGAATTATCATTGCCTCGTTGATGCTAATGTGAAAATATATATATTCATCATTGGATATGTGATATGCGAATGAATATCCAATGATGAATATACATTTATATACTTGAGTGTCTTCATATGTTCATTTAATGTATAAAATGCCCACTATGAGGGAAGTTCTTCGCTAGTTATTTAAGCACTTTATTCACCTATTCATTATTTATATTTTCATTCTTTAATCAATTAAGGATTTGAGATATCAAAAAAAAAAAAAAAAAATCAGCCATGCATTGAAGTCCTTGTGCTTAGAGCTTTAGACGATGGATCAAGTTTAGTGAAAACCGTATTCTCCATTTTCCTATTTTAAAATGGGTAAACTGCAAAAACCATCTTAAGATTCGTTCCTATATATCAAAAATCATTTTTCACTCTTAAAAGCTTTCAATTTGGATCTCTTTAAAACTGAAAAGACCAATTATCATGATGTGTCGGTGCCTGCCTGACCTCAACTTGGACCAGATTTTAGGGTTGGCAATAGTTGGGGACTGCGAGAGGCCAGTCTTGGGAATCCCGGCTGACCAATATTGGGATAGGAGAGAGATAGATGGTAGATAAGTGAGAAGTTTGAGTTAGGGCCTATGGAGGGTTGTCCTCAGGGGCAAGGGTGATTTGAGAAAGAAAAATGATGATTGTTTGTAAACAGTGAGAATGTCTAGACGCAAGTTGATATGAAATTGCAAAAACTCATGATGCAAACCATAGATTTCGAAAACGATAAGGGTATTCTATATGCCAGTAGCTCCTTTTTTTTCTTCTCTATAGATCCTAAGGCCAATCTATTATGCCCCTGTCAAACATCCTCAGCCTCTTTAGCACCTAACAAATAGTAGAACAGTCTAGAATTTGAAGGGTCACTCGAAAAATGAAGGAGCCATTAAGTTATGAAATAGATTATTATCAATAACTACGGTTGATTAGAATTTTTTTTTTTGACTAAATAGCATCTACATATCTCTTGCTTGTCAAAATTCAGATTTTGTACCTCAACTCCAGCAAAAGAACTCAGCCAAACCCCCTCAGAAGAAAAACTCGAGCGTAAGAGCATAAATGATAACAATTTAGTTTTTGGACATAATTTCGAGCCCAATTTTTCTATTTATATTCCCTTGACAAATTTCTAAGTAAAAATACACATTTGATATTTGACACAAACTTTCTATTCAAAGAACAGAATTTCGTTTGATAACAACATAAAATTTCTCCTTCCTAAGCGGGTGGCAGGAGGCGGCAACAGAGGACAACGGGTGGGTGATTGGATAGTAGTAAGGGCAAGTAATGAGAAAATTTTGTATTTCTCATTTATATTCCAAAAATAAAAAATAAAAATTACTTCTCATTTATGCTCTAAACCTATTTCTAAATTAAAAATTTATTTCAAAAATAGAAAAATTAAATTACATTATTAAACGGATTTTTTTCAAACCAATTCCGGAAAAAGAAAAATATATCGACTAGAAATAGAATAGTTATTATGCACGCTCTAACCATCTCGTGAATGCCGACTACGCCCCTTCAACCCTACTTTCTTCTTCCTTGAGACAAGCCTTCACTGATTGAACGGTCCAAGCTCGAGAATCCACTGGCACGAACCCAAATTGCATCCTAACACAACCTAGATCAAGCAGCCATGTTCATGAGCTCAAAGCTGGAATGATTATGGGCGCAGGCGAGAGAGAGAGAGATGACAACCATGGCTACTAGTTCAATGCCTAATGGCTATGACTAAGAGCAAACTCAGAGCTCGAGGCCACGAGTGTGAGTATGCATTTTTCAAAAATAAAAACTCGAGTATATTCTTTTTTTAATAATTTCCCATCATCATCATCATTTTGCTGGTTATAAAAATTAAAAAACAAAAAACAAAAATGACCCCTTGTTTTGGCGAATTTTGATCAAACCTCGTACAGAATAAGTATAAAATCCCAAAAAAATAAAATAAAATTAGTCAAACCTCTCTCTCTCTCTCTCTCTCTCTCTCTCTCTCTTCACAACGGAAAGTTAGACCAGTAGTACGCAAGTCGTTACCGCCACTTCAACCTTTTGGAGAAAGAGAGCGCGAGAAGCCAGTCTTTCACCAGACTGGCTTCGGAATTTCAGGGCAAAACGTCATGCGTGACCTTTTTGCGTGGAGGTTTCCCCGATCTAGGACGGTGTCATGGCTGGTCGGCACCTTCATAATTGTTTCCTTCGGCTGGCAAAAGAGCACGAAGAATGTAAGGGTGGCACTAGAGAACATGTTTGAAAGACCCGGATTGGTTTTTGACGAAGTATTTGAATTCAAATTCGGGAAAGCCGTACGGTCAGATGGGTCGAGGATCATCCGACTAGGAGAATAGCATCAGAAAATACCTTGAACCTATTGTATTTATGCTAATTTAGTCCAAAAATCTTTTGACTTAATGTCAATTCAGTTCTTTTGGCTAATTTTGACCAAATATTATTAACGTAAATGCCGGTCAGCTTACATGACAATTAATATGGGGATTATGAATTTAGCGTATTTTGACAAAGAGAATAACATTGGCGATTAACATGTGGATTATTATTGCGTCCGCCTCTAGTGTAATTAAAAAAATTTTAAACATTCATTCTTCAATCAATTAAGGATTCGAGATATCAAACAAAAAGATGTCACCCATGCATGGAAGTCCTTGTACTTAGAGCTTTAGATGATGGATCAAGCTTAGTAAAAGCCACATTCTCCATATTCTTATTTTAAAAAAGGGTAAATTGCAAAAACCTTCTTGAGATTCGTACCTATATATCAAAAACCATTTTTCACTCTTAGAAACTTCCAATTTGGATATCCTCAAAACCGATAAGACCAATAATAATGATGTGTCGATGTCCCCCTGACCTCGATTTGGACCAGATTTTGAGGTCGACAACGGTTGGGGACCGCGGGGGACTAGTCTTGGGGGTCGCAGCTGACCGATTATGGAATAGGAGAGAGAGATGAGGGATGAGAGAGAAGTTTGAGTTAGGGCCTATGTTGGTTTGTCCTTTGGGGCAAGCGTAATATGGGAAAAAAAAGTGATTTTTTTTTTTTAATAGTGAGGATGTGGTAATGCTAGTTGATATGAAATTGCAAAAACTCAAGATGCAGATTATAGATTTTAAAAACGATAATGGTATTCGATATGTCGGTACAAAATGAGACTTTGCTTCTTCTCTAATTTTTTTTTTTATTTTAATCTTCTCTCCATATCTCCGGACAAATCTACCCAAAAATATAATGAGCCATTCAGTCATGAAAATAGATTATTAATAACATACACTTCATCCACTTGATTAGGATTTTTTTTTTTTTTTTACTAAATAAGCATTTGCGTTTCTCTACTTCTCAAAATACAGATTTAGTACCTCAACTCCATCAAATTTACTCAGTCAAAGCCCCCGCCACCCCCACCCCCCAAGGGCAAGAAAAACTAAATCACCCCACCCTCGCCTGCCGCAACCCAACCGCGCCTCTTACCCCAATGCCTCGCACCCCAAGCTTTTGAATATCTATTGGCACAAGCCCAAGTCACGTCTCGATGCAACCTAGATCAAGCAGCCATGTTCACGAGCTCAAAGTTGGAGCAGTTATGGTGGCGGGCGAGAGAGATGGCGGCAATGGCTACCAGCTCAATGCCTGACGACTTTTTGGCTAAGAACAAACTCAGAGCTCTAGACCGCGAGTGTAAATATGCATTTTTCAAAAACGAAAATTTATGAGTGGTATATCAAAAATAAACAAATAAAAAAAACCTCGAGTACATTCTCTTTTTTAATGTTTTCCTCTCATCATCATTTTGCTGGTTATATTAAAACAAAGGAGGACCCCTTGCGAAGGGGTTCTGTCAAACTGGCGTTGACGCGTGGATTGGGAGCAATCCTTGAACGTCATTGATGACCTCTTGCGAAGGGGTTCTCGAATCTAAGGATGATGTTGGCCGGTTTGCACTCTCTTAATGATGCTTTTAATTAGCTACAAAACACGCCCCCACGTGCGTGTTATATTAAATTGAAATGCATATCTAAGTTACGGTATATGTCTCATGTCGCAGTACATCTAACTAATGATCCGAGCATCTCATGGAATTCCAAAGTAAAAAGTTTGATATTGGAATCTATCGGAGGGTTGGCTTTATGTAGCCTCCATCAAACAATGAGCCAGAGTGGGTTTAGATCGGATCAATAACAGTCCGATCTATATAGACTTACTAATATGTGTTAATTCATTTCCATGCAATACAAATTTGGTTATATATATTTGACCCAACTCATACTTGACGGGGCCCATTTTGCTCAAACATTAAATCGATGTAAGAGTGCGAAGTGAGCGAGATAGAGTGAAGGCGAGAGAAAGTGAAAAGAGAGAGATGAAAATGGGTTGAGTTCGAGTCAATTATAAACTCATTTAACATTCATATTATTTTGAATTTTATTATCTTAAATTCATTTATGGCTCACAACTAAATATAACTATCTGATATAAAAACTCAGCCTATCGATTACGTAATCATTCCTATACACACATTTATAAATTCGAATTGTTTGAGGTGTTTCTAGAATGTTGAAAAGGCACATAAGAGATGAGGTCAGCAGGCGCTATCTAAGCACTTTATTTAACCATTCGTTATTTAATCATTTACTCATCATTAGTCAACGAATAATTAGACAGATCATGTTAAAAAGCACCACCCTTGCATCGAATTCTTTGAACTCGAGAGCTTTAGATGATCAATCGAGCTACATGAAAGCCATATTCTACCTGGTCATGTTTAAGAAAGCAAAATTACCCAAAAATATCATCTCAAAATTTGCATTTGTATGTCAAAAATCATTCTCGCTATATAAAAAATTTTAATTTGCATCTCTTCAAAATTGAAAAGCTCCGTTATTATGGGGACGTGAAGTGACATAAAGAGAGAGATTCCGACACCGTCGTCGATGCCTCTCACCATCGACATCACCCCCAAGCTCCATGACAAAGCTCACTCGCAAATAGACCCATTAAACAGATGGGTCGAGTTGCGTTTGGGTCGGGTCATAAATGGTCCGACCCAAATCGACCCATTTAACCTATTTATGACCAATTTATTATAATGCAAATTTTTTACCCATACCCAACCCGACCCATATCCGACCCATGAAAGCTTAATTATTTTTTAAAAATCAAATTTTAATTATTTTTATTTTTAAATATAATTTTAAATTTTCTTTTTCTTGTTTCTTTTTTTCTTGTTTTTTTTTTCTTTTTTTCTTTTTTGTTCTTCTTCTTCTTTGGTGGCCACCGGCCACGACGACGGTCAGCCGGCCGGTCACAAGCAAGTCTCGAGCTCGCCCGACTCGCCAACGTCGGTGAGCTCGAGGCTCGCTAGATCCAAGCATGCCGGCGACCGGAGGAAGAAAAAAGAAAAAATAAATAAATAAGAAAAAAATAAAAGTAAAAAATAATATAATTTTGGTTTTTATAAATAAAAAAAAATTTGTAAAGTTAAAGAGAAGAGAGAGATTGTGAGGTTTTGGGTGAAAATTGATTCTAAATCCAATCCATTTAAGACTCACTTAAGACCCACCTATCAAAGTCTTTAATTATTAAACCCATTTAACTACTTTTTGTCAAAAAAACAAGTGACCCATATATGACCCATTTAACCCATATATGACCCATTTATGATTTAAATGGGTCATATATGGGTCTAAGACCCATTTTGCCACCTCTACTCGCAAACAAGATCTGGTGGACGAAACCGAAAGAGCAGTTCGAATTGGAGACCGTGGATTGTTCCCAGGGCAAAGGTAATTTGGGCACGAAAAAGGGATGGTGCTTGTGAACGAGTGGGAATGCCAGGACGCAAGTGGGTACCAAAAGACGAAACTCGAGATCCACGGTACAGGATTAAAAGCGGCGGATCGTATTCGATATGTAGATCTAAATCTCGGGTGGCATATTGCAATCATCCAAAAAGAAGAAGGTAAAAAGAAAAAAATCTCTCTTTGCCTTTTCTTTTCCTTGTTCTTTTCTGTCCTTGTAGAGAGGATCAATCCCGTGAACCATCCTCAACCACTTCACCGGACTGGCTTCGGAATTTGAAGGTTTTCACTCAAAAGTCGTGTGTTGAGTTGTGAACGTGAAGGATGGGGTCCGAGCGAATCCTGATGACCCCAGAAACGTCATCCCTGACCTTTTTGCGAGAGGTTTCCCCGATCTAGGACGGTGTTATACAGCTGGTCGGCATCTTCTTAATTGTTCCTTCGGCTAAGGTGGAACTAGAGAACATGTTTACTCCTTTGGCTAGCAAAAGGACACTAGAAATGTAGGTGGAACGAGAGAAAAACGTTTGAAAAATCCAGATTGGTTTTTGATGAGGCATTTGAATTCCAATTCGGGGAAGCAGTACGTTAGGATGAGTTGAGGATCGACCCAACGTGCCCATCCGCGACCAAGAGAAAAACATCTAAAATGTCTTAAATATATTGTATTCATGTCAATTTAGTCATAAACCTTATATCGATATCAATTTAGTCCAAAAATTTTAACTTAATGTCAATTCAGTCATTTTAGCTAATTTTGACTAGATATTGCCAACATAAGCGCCAGGCATGCCAACCGGCCTCAATGCTAGCAATATCTGGTCAAAATTAGCTAAAATAATTAAATTGATATTAAATTAAATTATTTAGGACTATATTGATACCAATAAAAAGTTTATAACTGACTTTGCATAAATATAATAGGCTAAGGACTCATCTCACACTTTTTTTCCACGCCCCATCTTCTCTCCGCCTTGTGCCCTCTCTTTGCCCCTAACTACTCTCTTTCTTTCCATCTCTCTCTATATATATTACATTGCCAAGGTCTCCTTGAAGATAAATAAAAAATAGGGAAGACAAAGCCCAGCACATCGATTCTAAAAATTGCTAGCAATAGCATTTTGATAAAATAATATTAACAATTAGGCTCCATTCGTTTCACAGAAAATAACTTTCAAGAAAATGTTTTCCAAATTTTCTGACGTTCGTTTCACGGAAAATGAATTGGCTAGGAAAAACATTTTTCTTGAAGGGAAAAAAGCTCCCCAAGAAAAGGGAAATTGATTTCCACTTTTGAGAAAGAGTCAAATACCTTTTCCTTTTATCTTTTCTTTTATTTTTTATCTTTTAAAAAAATCGATTTTTTAATTATTTTTCTTTTTCATTTTTTTTTTTCCTTTTGGCCCCGCATGGAAACATTTCTGTTTCTTTTCTGTTCTTAGGAAAAACAAAAAAAGTGTTTGTTCCGAAGGAACGGTTTTTGAACAAAAGAATCGGTTTGCTAACGTTTGTTCTAGGAATAAAAAATGAATAGAAACACGTTTGGTAATTTTTTATTCTTTTTTGTTTCTTTTAATTTTTTAATATTTTTATTTTATTTTCCATTTTTTCCTTTCTTTTTATTTTTTCTTCTTTTTGGTCGGCCGCCGCCTCCGGCGATCATGACGGGGCGGCCAGCCTCGCCCACCACGGCGAGGCTCGCCGCCCGGCGAGGCCGAGCCTCGTCGAATCTGGGGCGAGCTCGAGCTCGCCCGACCATGGCGAGGCGAGGCCTTGCGGATCCGGGCGAGCCCGAGCTCGCCCGGCCAAGGCGAGGCGAGGCCTCGCCGGATCTGGGCGAGCCCGAGCTTGCCCAGACAAGGCGAGGCGAGGCCTCGCCGGCGCGGGCGACGCCTTCGAGGGTCGGCGACCTCGGGGCCGGCGACGCTCCGGCGAGGTCGACGTCGCCGGCCAAAGAAAAAGAAGAAAAAAAGAAGAAGAAAAGAGAAGTGAGAGAATTTTTGTTCTTTTTGGCTTCGAAGAAGTGTTTCTTTTCTCGAAAAACAACTTTTGTGTTTTTTTTTTCTATTTCGTTAGAACAAAAAACCAAAAAAACAGAAACGCAACCAAACGCGTTTCTGTTCTCTTTTTGTTCCCGGGAACAAAATCCGTAGAAGTGTTCTAAACATTTCTTTGGAGCATTTCGAGTCTTTCCTTCTTCAATCATAGGCCACATCGAGCTCAAGCCCTACAAATTCGGCAAGGCTTGAGCTCACTAGATTCTAGCAAGGCAACTTAGGCCTAGCTCAAGCCTCACCGAAGGTCACCATACATCGACAAGGCTTTGGCAACCTCCGGCGAGGCTCAAGCCTCACCTAGCTTGCCGAATCTAGTGAGGCCCCAACTTGCCCAACCAACCTTGAGCGAACTTGGGCCTTGCCAAACTCGACTACCTAGGTGGGGCTCAAGCCTCACTCAAGGTCATCAGACGTCTCGAGATCACTAGATGTCACTGAGGCCTTGGTGACCTCCAACAAGGCTCGAGTCTCGCCCAAGTGGTCAAATCTAGCAAGCTCAAACTCGCCTGCATCAAGCGAGCTCGGCCTCATTGGAATCTAGCAAGCTCGAGCCTTGCCAATCTGTGGAAAGGCTCTAGCTCATTTATGATCGGTCACTAGCCACCGCCATGGCCGGCGACTAGCCAATGAAGAAGAAAAAGAAAGAAAAGGAAAAAAAAAAGTGAATAAAATAATTAAAAAATGATTTAAAATATATATAATAAAAAATTAATGAAAGGGGTGCATGGAGGAAAATATTTTTCTTACCAAACAGCGAAAAATATTTTCTAGTTTATTTTGCAAGTTTCAGCTGAATAGCGGAAAATATGATTATTTTTTTGAAAAATTCCTAAGAAAATTTTGCAAAAATGCCCTATTTCTCACGAAACAAGTAGAGCCTTAATATGTGGATTTTCATTGCATCGACACTAATGTGAAAAAAATATATATTCATCATTGGATATGTGATGTGAATGAACGTAGTCGCACAATTATCTGCAAGCATATACATTTATATACTTGAGTTGCTTCATATGTTCATTTAATGTATAAAATGCCCACTATGAGGGAAGGTCTTCGCTAGCTATTTAAGCACTTTATTCACCTATTCATTATTTATATTTTCATTCTTTTATCAATTAAGGATTTGAGATATCAAAAAAAAAAAAAATCAGCCATGCATCGAGGTCCTTGTATTTAGAGCTTTAGATGATGGATCAAGCTTAGTGAAAGCCATATTCTCCATGTTCTTATTTTAAAAAGGGAAAATTGCAAAAACCATCTTGAGACTTGTACCTATATATCAAAAATCATATTTCACTCTTAAAAACTTCCGATTTGGATCTCTTTATAACTGAAAAGACCAATTATTATGATGTGTCGGTGCCTGCTTGACCTCAACTCGGACTAGATTTTGAGGTGGACAATGGCTGGAGACTGCAAGGGGCTAGTCTTGGGGGTCTGACCAATAATGGGATGGGAGAGAGATAGATGGTAAATAAGTGAGAAGTTTTGAGTTAGGGCCTATGGAGGGTTGTCCTTAGGGGCAAAAGTGATTTGAGAAAGAAAAGTGATGATTTTTTGTAAATAGTGAGGATGTCACAATGCAAGTTGATATGAAATTGCAAAAACTCAAGATGTAAATCATAGATTTCAAAAACGATAATGGTATTCCATATGTCGGTAGCTCCTTCTTTTTATTTTTCCTTCTCCATAGATCCCGGGACCAATCTATTATGCCCCTGTCAACCATTTTCAGCCTCTTTAGCACCTAACAAATAGTAGAACAGTCCAGAATTTGAAGGCTCACTCGAAAAAGTTAGGAGCCATTAAGTTCATGAAATAGATTATTATCAATAACTACCCTTAATTAGGATTTTTTTTCCAACTAAATAACGTTTACATATCTCTTACTTCTTAAAATTAGATTTTGTACCTCAACTCCACCAAAAGAACTCAGCCAAACCCCTGGAAGAAAAACTAGAGTCTAAGAGCATGAATGATAACAATTTAGTTTTCAGACATAATTTTACCAGATTTTTTATTTATATTTTCGGGAAAATTTCTAAGCAAAAATACGCATTTGATATTCAACACAAACTTTCTATTCACGGAACAGAAATTCGTTTGATAACAACATAAAATTTCTTCTTCCCGAGCAGGTAGTAGGAGGTGCGGTAGTGGAGGATAACGGGTGGGCAACCATATAGTAGCAAGAGCAAGTAATAAGAAGAGTTTATATTTTTCATTTTTATTTCAAAAATAGAAAAGTAAAAAAAAAAATTACTTCTCATTTATGCTCTAAATCTATTTTGAACTAAAAATTTGTTCTATAAATAGAAAAATGAAATTACGTTACTAAACGGATTTCTTTTCAAACCAATTTCCGCGTAAAGAAAAATATATCTGGCCAGAAGTAGAATAGTTATCATGCACGCCCAATCACCCATGAATGTCAACTATGCTGCTTGCCCCCATACCTTGGCATCTTCGACCCCACTCTCTTCTTCCCTGAGTCAAGCCTTCGCTAACTAAACGTGTCAAGCTCGAGAATCCATTGGCAAAGCCCAAATTTTGTCATAACGCAACCTAGATTGAGCAGCCATGGTTACGAGCTCAAAGCTGGAATGGTTATGGGGGTAGGAGAGAGAGAGAGAGAGAGATGGCAACCATGGCTACTAGTTCAATGCCTAATGGTTATGGCTAAAAACAAACTCATAGCTTGAGGCCACGAGTGTAAGTATGCATTTTTCAAAAATAAAAATCAAGTATATCCTTTTTTTAAATAATTTCCCCTCATCACCATCATTTTGCTGGTTATAAAAAATTTATAAGAAAACAAAAACAAAAATGACCCCTTGTTTTGGCGAATTTCGATCAAACCTCGTGCAGAATAAGTATAAAATCCCAGGAAAATAAAATAAAATTAGTCAAACCCCTCTTCTCTCTCTCTCTCTCTCTCTCTCTCTCTTCATTACGAAAAGTTTGACCAGTTTGTACTACGCAAGTCGTTACCGTCACTTCAACTGTTTGGAGAAAGAGAGCGCGAGAAGCCAGTATTTTACCAGGCTGGCTTCGGAATTTCAGGGCAAAACGTCATGCATGACCATTTTGCGTGGAGGTTTCTTCGATCTAGGACGGTGTCATGGCTGGTCGGTATCTTCTTAATCGTTCTTTCGGCTGGCAAAAGAGCACTAAAAATGTAGGGTGGCACTAGAGAACATGTTTGAAAGACCCAGATTGGTTTTGATGAAGTATCTGAATTCAACTTCAGGAAAGCCATACGTTCGGTTGATTCGAGGATCATCTGAACATGCCCATCCATGACCAGGAGAAAAGCATCAGAAAATGCCTTAAATTTATTGTATTTATACTAATTTAGTCAAAAAAATCTTTTGACCTAATACCAATTCAGTCTTTTCGACTAATTTTAGCCGAATATTACCAACGTAAATGCCAATCAACTTACGTGACAATTAATATAGTGATTATTATTTTAGTGTATTTTGACAGAGAGAATAACATTGGTGATTAATATATGGATTATAATTGTGTCTGTCGTTATAAACATTCATTCTTCAATCAATTAAGGATTTGAGATATCAAATAAAAAGACGTCACCCGTGCATCGAAGTCCTTGTACTTAGAGCTTTAGATGATGGATCAAGCCTAGCAAATGCCACATTCTCCATGTTCTTATATATATAAAAAAAAAAAAAAAGGGTAAATTGCAAAAACCATCTTGAGATTCGTTCCTATATATCAAAAACCATTTTTCACTCTTAGAAACTTCCAATTTGGATATCTTCAAAACTGATAAGACCGATTGTAATGATGTGTCGACGTCCACCTGACCTCGATTTGGACCAGATTTTACCGATAATGGAATAGGAGAAAGAGAAATGATGGATGAGAGAGAAGTTTGAGTTAGGGCCCATGCTAGTTTGTCCTTTGGGCAAGCGTGCTTTGGGAAAGAAAAGTGATCTTTTTTTTTTTTCTTTTGTAAATAGTGGGAATGTGGTAATGCAAGTTGATATGAATTTGGAGAAGGACTCTTAACATCAGATCCTTCTGAGAACGCTCCATCTCCCCAGGTGCTCTGGGTTTCTCTCTACCGCTTGGTAGTCTCCTCTATTTCCCTTTCGTGGTGATCGTCCTCAAAGATTACCCCCACTTTTTCTTCGCAGCGACCGCAAGTTTTCTTGCCGTGATGACGCTCCTCCTTTCAATCCCTGGTTATCTTCCCTGGCCACATTTCCCAAACCCATAACCACCGCGATTTCGGTCCAGTCTCTCGCGTTACTATACCCACATAAAAACTCCATCAAAACCCTAAATCACTTATCGGGCATCGATTCCTTCTTCGTCGCTTTCAGTATCGTTTTGCTGAAGAGTCAAACCCAAAATCCTAAGGTTCGAGGCCGAGTTCCCTGCACAACTCAACAGGCCGAAACCCATCATACACCCCCGCTTGCTTACAATAACTTGCTTTCTCCCAGCAAAAGCCCAACCCCCAAAACCTCTTCTCCGACCTTGTCCCCATTTGTCTATATCTGCGCTCCTCTTTGTCAAAGTTCGCCCATCTCTTCTTGGACTGGACCGCCCTGTCGAACAGCAACACCTTATTTATAAAGAAAGGTATGCAATCACTCAGGCTTTTTGGAGGAGTATAGCCTTTAATCGTCATACCAGTCGCTCTGTTCTGCAATTTACACGGACGCTGCCCGTGTACCTCTTAGTGCTGCGGCCACGTTCAGTTTCATCATTGTGCTTTATATTCGTACACAATATGACTGATCAGAACGCCGAAGATAGAAGATTAGAGGCTTTGTGCAAAAGCTTGGGGAATTTATGGTCTGAGGATGACGTCATAGATGTTACGGAAGGTATACCTGAAGAAAAGTTAACAGAATGTCGGTTAACTTTGTTTGGAAAACTTTATTCTCGACCAAACGTAAATTTTCCGGCTTTTCTCAACATTATGGAAAAGGCATGGAAGACGGAAAATTTATCCTGTATCTTATTAGAACCTGGTTTCTTTTCTTTCTCCTTCAAATCAGAAGCCGACAAGCAGCGAATCTTAGATTCCGAGCCATGGTCTTTTGCTAGCAACCTCCTTGTGCTCCAGCAATGTGTCCCTGACATTCCAGAAATGTGTTATGATTTCTCTCGTTGTTCCTTTTGGGTTCAGCTGTTTGGCCTACCTTTTGGCAGAGTAACGACGGACGTTGTTAAAGAGGTAGCTTCTAAGATTGGCGAAGTCATTGATGTAAAGCTGGAAGCTAAAGGCAAAAGCAACTATCGGGTTGGTAAATCTAGGGTCAATCTGAACTTAGCTACATCTCTCAAAACAGGGGTCGTCATCAACTTGGGAAGGAAAAAATTATGGATTGAATTCAAATACAAGCGGTTGCCGCATTATTGCTATTCTTGTGGTAGAATTGGTCATTATGCTACCGCATGCAAAGAGAATACAGATGAAACCACAAGACTGGAAGAGGACTTACCAAGTAAATTCGGCAACTGGCTGCTAGCAGAGGTCCAGGAACTCAGCCCTTATGGTAAAATTTTTTATGGTAAATAGGCCCAACTCATTGAAGACCAAGAAATGGTACCAGAACCTCCTCTTGTTGCACCTCTTGTTACAGAAACTTCTCTTGCTCAGTCAGCAAAAAACTCAACACCGCAACACCTGTTACCAATTCCTAGTCAGCTCCTATCGGAGGAGGCGCCGAAACAAAAAAAAAAAAAGTTGATATGAAATTACAAAAACTTGACATGCAGATTATAGATTTCAAAAACAATAATGGTATTCAATATGTTGGTGCAAAATGAGACTTTACTTCTTCTCTTTTTTTTTTTTAATCTCCTCTACAGATCTCGGGACCAATCTACCCAAAAAAATAAGGAGCCATTCAGTCATGCAAATAGATTATTAACAACATACACTTCATCCACTTGATTAGGATTTTTTTTTCCTAAATAAACATTTGCATTTCTCTACCTCTCAAAATACAGATTTAGTACCTCAATTCCATCAAATTTACTCAATCAAACCCGACCGTCACCCCCGGGAAGATAAACTAAACCACCCCCACCCTCAATGCCTAACAAATTTGGCTAAAAACAAATTCAGAGCTCTAGACATATGCATTTTTTAAAAATAAAAGTTTATGTGGTATATCAAAAAAAAAAAAAAAAAAAAAAAACTCGAGTACATCTTCTTTTTTTTTTTTTAATATTTTCCTCTCATCATCATTTTGCTGGTTATATTAAAAAAAAAAAAAAAAAAAGGGGCCCCTTGTTTTGGGTAACCTTGATCAAACCTCGTACAGAATAAGTATAAAATCCCAAAAAATAAAATAAAATTAGTCAACCCCCCCCTTCTCTCTCCCTTCATAACGGAAAGTTTGACCGGTAGTACGGAAGTCGTTACTGCCACTTCAACCGTTCGGAAAAAGAGCGCGAGAAACCGAGAGAGAAACAAAGTCCTCTGCAGAGGAAAGCGAGAATCGGCAGGCGAGGAGAAGAATGTCGATCGGAGACGCCGCGACATCTCGGCCGGCGGCGCACGAGGATCGCCGTCCTCCAGTGAACGCAGACTCCGATCCTCGGCGGTTCTTGCACGGCGGTGGCGGCGATCGCTCGGGACGAGCCGAGCTGGAGATCGCACGCGAAGCGAGGAGTCCGTCAAAGCGGGCGCCAGGCGAGGGGGCGACGGCAGCGGGCCGGCCTCATCTGCTCGGGCACTCGTGGACTTTCTGGTTCGATAGTCCCGCCGCCAAGTCGAGCCAAGCTGCCTGGGGAAGCTCGATACGCCCGATCTACACTTTCGCCACCGTCGAAGAGTTCTGGAGGTACAGCGATTTGTCGGTCTTTCTTTTCGCTTTCGTCGGTCTCGTTTTCGGCTGATCTTGCTTGATGTTCTGTTTCAATCCGGAGAAATTTCGAGCACGATCTGAAAGGGAGAGATTTCGTGTTGAAGACATTATTCGCGTATGGATTCGGAGACTTGAAGTTCTGTTTGCTAATTTCGATTCGTGATCGGCGAACATCAACTAGCGATGTCATATCCGATCCAATTTTCAGTGTTTTTCTCGGTTCTTTGTGTTCTGATCTCGTGTTGGTTTGTGTTTATGATTTTGAAGTAGCTTTCTTGTCTTTCCAATCTATCAAACGTGGTAGGATAAATTGAAAAATCCATGAAAGATATCTCGTTTCTCGTCGGTTGAATTGAATCTTGAGTGGTAACCATGAAACCGAAAAATCCATCTGGTCTTTCTGCTTTGCCATCGTGATGGTGTGTCATTTAACTTGGCTTTGTCGATCGCCGAAAGGGCAGCCAAGTTAAGAATTGAGAGCGCCGTTCCGCACAGCGGAACTTGAAAATCAAGTGTTCTTTTGGGGTTGGAACTTTTCCAGTTTAGTAAATGGCATTGAGAAACCGAAAATAAAAGACCGGATGATCTTGGATTCTGCATTTGGTGTAATATATGATCGACTTTTCTAAGCCATGTTTTCTTCGAAGCCAATTTGTGCTAAACTGTCAGGTCCTGCATGTTACTTCATCAATGGTAATAGCCATTTCCCTCTTTGAATTGCATTCTCTGGTCTTGACAGTGTTGATGTTGTCAAGAGTCTGATAGGGGTTGTGACAATCAGATGGGAAACTGTAATTTGGCTGAGTCCATAATGGCGTTTCTAACTAGACCAGCAGTATAGAGACTGATGAATTGTATAAGATGGAAAGTCATTTCGATTGCTGTGGCACTCAGGCATTTGGATTCTAGTGGATTCCTTTAGGAAAGGAATTAGAGATGGCATAAATGGATTCATATCCTGCTAGTGAGGTCAGATATTCTCTGGGTAATATTGTTTTTGTTGTTGTTTGTAGCATTGTACTATGGCATATGCTAAACTGGATGGAATTATTTGGTAACTTCTATTAACAGAATGGGGTTCTTTATATGAAGAACTGCTTGCACGATGGTCGATTCAATGAAATCTGCTCTTTTAGGCATGCATTGATAAGAAAGATGATTTCAGTGGAAGGACTCGATCCACCGTATCTTCCCTTTTTCAGATTCCTTTAACGGAAGCATCTCATTGACCCACGGGAAGCTGATAATTTCACGGAGCGATTAGCGAATGACTAATTAAGAACAGCAGTGAGGGCGAAAGAGAAAAAGCAGAAAGGGTGTTCAGTGCAATACCCTCTATATGCTGATCAAAAGAGCTGGGAGAACAGTTCCGTTGTACGTACATTGTTTTGCTTCTCAAGATGCCAAGCTGATGCCATCTTGGGTGGATTATTGAAGGAAAGAACGAGCCTTTTTCCCCTTTTGATCCTATTCTTTAGTTTCCTTTTTTTATCCTGTCGTTACTTTTCTTCTTTTCCGTAGGTGCTTCCTTGTGAAGCTCTTCAAGAGATCCTCGCGATCCTAGAATTCCTTTTGTCAAGAAAAAGTGTTCAATAGTACCTTTATTTTCTCAAAAGAGAAGCTTCAGTGTCGTCCATCACTATGCTATCTCTGATTTGAGAGGAGAATTTATCTCTTCTTCTATAAAATCGTAGAAGATTTTAAGCCTCTTGCTTTATGCAATTAACTCATCCTTTTCCCTCCCTTCCTCTTCTTTATTCTAGCTGAAGCCATTCACTCATTCCAGGTGCTGTATTTATGGCAATGTCTGCTTTAGTAGTGTAAGAAAGGTCTTGCTATCATTCCTCAGGTGCAGTGCCAACTGCTAGCATGAAGGACGTGTACTAAACGGGAATGCGGTGTGGTTGTATGACCTGCAATCCTGATGCTTTAAATTTCTTAGTAGCCTGATATTATTGTAGTGTGATGTTTGTATTCAGATTCTATGCCGAGTAATTGCACGATGCCATGATGATAAGAGTGCATTTCTCGATGTTCTGTGAGAATTAAGGCTTGCTGTACAGTTTTCCGAGATCTTACGAATTCATGATGTTTGGGATTTCAGTGTCTACAACAACCTGCATCAGCCAAGTAAGCTGGTGGTGGGAGCTGACCTCCACTGTTTCAAGAATAAAGTGGAGCCAAAAGTGGGA
Organism: Eucalyptus decipiens; assembly: GCA_014182575.1. NCBI lineage: Eukaryota > Viridiplantae > Streptophyta > Magnoliopsida > Myrtales > Myrtaceae > Eucalyptus > Eucalyptus decipiens. The sequence goes on from CM024612.1 coordinate 4,779,173, forward strand.
GGACCCTGTCTGCGCAAACGGAGGGAAGTGGACTGTAACTTTCTCCAGAGGGAAGTCAGATACGTCCTGGCTATACACGGTACGCCTGATGGCCCAAATGACTAAAGCTCTTTAGAATTTTCTATAGGTGTGTGGGCTTGGTTTGACGCATGTTTTTCTTTGTTATAGTTGCTTGCAATGGTTGGTGAACAGTTTGACCATGGAGATGAGATTTGTGGAGCAGTCGTCAGTGTCAGAGCCAAGCAAGAAAAGATAGCTTTATGGACTAGAGATGCCTCTGATGAGGCTGCTCAGGTAACTCTTCTTCGAGCCAGTTCTAGTTCTGGTCATTTAAGCGTGCGAATATTTTCGGCCCGCCAAACGTACATTACTCGCGTTAGCCCGGCCTTTGCAGATGAGCATTGGGAAGCAGTGGAAGGAGTTTCTCAACTACAGCCAGAAGGCAGGGTTCATATTTCACGTGAGTTTTGAAGAAAGGAGCAACTTGGGTCTTTCTTAACTTCTAGTTGTTTCTTTTTCCAGTCGTATCATGATATATGCGCGACCGAATATCTTGGATACTATTGCAGGAGGATGCCAAGAAGCTTGACAGAGCCGCTAGGAATCGCTACACGGTATGAACAGGGTATGATCATCATGGATGGCGCAAAATATCTGTTTTGGATGCAGCTTCAGGTGTAATGCTTTCCTCGTTCCTCGCCTTACCAATCATCTGCACAGTTTTAAGGATTTTGTTCCATCATGATCAAACAGCACATATGCACTTCTGTGACTCCATATTGATCAAAACTTCCGATGAAGATTCAAAATGAATTTGCTAAGTGACAGGTGACTAACTTCTTAACAAGTACATCTCGTAATGGGATAACTCTATTCATACATCAGGGCTTTATTGCGAAATATCCCAAAAACTTTAGATACATGAAATGAGAACCATTTCTCGAACTGAACACAGGGTAGAAGGAAACGATGACTCAATATACATCTTATTTACATTTCAGCTCATTCCAGGTTCTTACAGTCTGCCTTTCTGGCCTTCTAGGGGCCAAATCTTCCTTTCCTTGGTCATAGCTCTAGGACTGAATCACCAGCAGCCACCACATGCTGTGCAAGTAGTTTACTACCTCCTCTCTATGGTCATTCAAACAATATAGAGGGCAGTCAAATGCTGATACTCATGAATGGAACTCCTTCAGAGGGCCAATACATCATCTTGCATTACCGCACGCCAAAGTCTCCATTTTTACACCGCACAAATGCTTTTTTTCAAATCAGCCACAACGCAAGACATCAAACAAATAAAGCTCATTCACATGTAGCATTTTGCTAAATGGACACTCACCAAACCACTACCTCTGTATTTCCACCAGACAAGGAATTGATTTACAGCAACATTTAGCTCTGTTGTAGGTCAAAAGAGCTATAACAATTGAGAGGAAACACAAGATCAACTGCAACCCCATTGCAACTATAAATGTAAACTATGAAAGAATCTCACCCTCCTCCCCAATCAAAATTTTCTCATCATCGTCGACTTCCAAAAACTTATCCTTCATAAACAAGCCTAAGCGCTCCAGTGGATTCCTATAGTGAGCCCCATCAAACACACCTGATAACACTTCAGATCCATCATCAATGTCACCGAGACAAGGCGATGAACCAGAACACCCACTCAACATCTCAAGTTCCTTAAAAATCTCAAGATTTTCCTCGAAGTCGACAGTCTTTTCCATCTGGACGCAGAATTAAGCAATTTCACAGCCATCAGTATTGCATACAAGTACTTTCTGAGTTTTTACCACACGTGAAGAAACAAGTCAAAGAGTAAAACCTTTTGAAGTGCGATCCGAGCAGCTTCCCTATCTCTCTCCCTTTGCTTTCTGGCCTCAGCCTCTGCTCTCATTTTCTCAGCAGCTTCTGCTGCTCTGATCTGAGCTTCAATCCTTGCTTTCTCTGCATTGTAACAACACAAAATTGTTAACCACCGCAATATGAGTTGTTGGGACAGCAATGAAATTCCAATAACTGTTCTAATTCCAATATCTGTAATGAACGAAAAAAACTACAACATTAAATGCAAAAAAACAAAAGTAACATATTTGGGGATTATATTCAGACAATCATATCTGAAGTCTATGGAAAATGGACTGACAAAATTCAGATGTTTTATCTACCAAAATAAAGTCCAAACCTATCGTGGCAGCAGAATAGTCTTGTGGAAAGAATGTCAAGGAAAGAAGGGTTTCCACAAGACCAGGGATATCATGGAAAATTGAGTCAGCCAGCTACCCATTGAATTAAGTGGTCTCATATCATACTTTGACAACCACACTTATCTGGAATTTGATGACTCATTCGATCACTTGATCAATCAGGATTTCACATCAGTATTATTATGCCAACAAATTACTTGGCCAACAAAAATTACCAATCACTACTCATGTAAAACAGGAAAGACCTCAGCAAACGAAGTAATCAACCACCACAGAAGATGATGAAATCAGCTCATCGTTTGCACTTCGCTATTGGCTTCTCAGACAAGAGACTGTCTATGCATAGTACTTCCTTTGGTAAAGCGGGTTTGCAGAGAAACCTTAATCTTGGGGTAATTGCAGCAAGCCAGCAGAAACCTAAACAACTTCAACTTTTCATTCCAAACCTAGATAGATATTAAAGAGCTTAGAGGTCGAAATTTCTTGCGAAGGACAGATGTGGTTCCAAACTTTGAACTTTAAGTCTTCATTTGAAAACTATTCTGTTTTCCAAGAACAATTATCTAATCACATATTACTTATTTCCCCATAAATAAGATTCTTTACCTCTTAAAGAAAGATTTGTGCGATCATTAAGCTGAAACTATCCTCCAGCTAGTGAAAGAAAAGCACAGTAACAAGAATTTGTCCATTTGACCTAGGCAAAGAAAAATCCATGATAACTATGGAAAGCACCCCCAACAAGTAGCCCCCTCTCATTGGATAACTCTACCAATGCTCATAGAACCCGCAACAAAAGTAGTCATAAAGACTAATCTCAATTAAAGTACATTAAAAGGACTTTGAAGCCTTCAGGGTGCAAGCAAACCAAAGAAGTCCTAGACAGATATATTATTGATTAGGAAAACCTCTTATTTAAGGAATTTCAGCATCAGACCAGACCTTCCTGGCTCCGTCACCAACAGCCTCTGCTCCACACAAACTACCCATAGCAGTCAACATCTAGCCAGTATTAACTCATTGATCCCATCAGAATCCAAGGAGCAAGGCCAGAGATGCAATTACAAATCATACAGAATGCAGTCAGCTCCCTTGGGTCAAAACTTAAGGTCAATACAGGGCTCTTACAATGCTTGTCAAATTGGCTTCCATGGCCAACTGAATCCTTTTAAGAGATACAACACTCGTGAACGTTAGGAACTACAAATGACCATAGTAAGAAAATATACAGAGCTGGGCTCGTATATCCATTCATATATCCAGTTTTGAGTCTGGGTTATCACACTCAATCTGAAGAGGGTAAAATCAACCCAGCTTCTATATAAGCTCTTCAGCTGAAAGCACTAAACCAACAACTCCAGACAAGAAAAATGCAAACAATAACCCAAACTGTGCTGCTCACTCAGAGAAAGTGTTCACAAAACACAATAAAAACACAATGCTGCTCAAGAACTCAAATTGAACTAGCCAATTGCTTTTCTACTTTTGCTTCAACACTATTGAAATCATAATAGAGGAACTCAGAACCAATAGAGAGACAAGTTTAACTTTCTTATCACCTTCCCGCTGCCTTCTCTCTAATCTTTCCTTCTCTTGTTGCATCTTCACAGGATCAGCCTTATCACACTGTAATTACAAAAGGCACATATTAACCAACTGTTATGATACACTCCATAGCATCATCTACTACCAATAAAATGCATACATTATCTAGTAGTGTCTTCTGTTTTGCCTTTAAGATAGTGTCCGCAAAGCGACTCTTTAACATTGCAGCACGCAGAGCCTTTTTAGGTGATAGCTGTATGTCAAGGAGAGAAGCACTCCACGCTGATACAATATCACTATCGATCATTCTCCTGCTTTCTTGAATGGCCAAAATATATCTCAACCAACAATTCACGGCATACTAACCTTCCCCACATGTGGCATCCGTAGATGGAGTTGCAAGGTGGGAACTAGGACAGACATTTCCATCATCCACAGCACTCACAGCCCCTTTTGAGTATTTCCATAACCAAATTGAATGATTGTTGTAACATTGAACAACTTCAAACATCACATATCCAAAAGATGCACTTACCATCAGAATCTGGATCAGATTTATTGGTCTGCATAGATGAGCTCCTAGCCTAAAATTGCAAGTTCAGGTAGCCACTCTCAGCACCAAATCAAATGGCATATGAACAGAACTGTTCAACTTATCAAAAAAAAACTCTAAAATCTAAATATACCAGTCTTGGAGAATCAATAGCACATTCATGATCTCGGCCCTTCTCTGAAGGTAAATCCAAAAGGCCAACAAACATATAATCAATAATCCATAGATACCAAAATAACAGTTCCTAAAATAGACACAAAAGATAAGATATTTACCCATTGAAGATGCACAAGCTGGTCCAGCAACACTGCATCGGCATGTTGTATTGCCACATCCATTGCACTTGGAGCGACAAGCATGTCCACTAGCACCATCAGTGCCTATATGACACAGTGGCAATTAGCTCAGAAGAGAAGAGCTACAAAAGCAGAAATTATACTCTGCCACTTCATTACCTTTGTCGTTATTTCCTAATGACTTGGTTGTGCAGCTCTGTGCAACTTTAGAAACCTTGACCTGGACAAGAACCATTTCACCACATATCAATATATTTCTGATACAATAAATGCAAACCTCAGTCAGCAAAATCTAAACAACAAATACAATCTGCCAGTAAGAATACAGGCTAATGTTTTCCCAATTAAATTAAATTTAGGAAAATAATAACATTCCAAACATCTATTCCTGCAAGGAACAATGCTAACCTTTAATAAAGTAGCATCACTGTTCTTCTTTACCGTCTCTCCAGTTTGCATCCTATTTTGAGGTAAGCTGGTGCACTGAGGAGGTGTCTTGGGATCGCTTTGTCCCACAGCGCTGCTTTCTCGACTTTGTTTACTCGATGCAGACCCCTTCACTATTTTAGTGTCTCCATTGCTCCACTTTGCCTCAAGAGCTTTCCATCCCTTCTCAAAATACTTATTCAACTCATCTGCCATTATATGTACTTGATTGCCGGGTGGATTGTAGCACATGGCATTAGCAAAGGTCAACCTGATATCAGCAGCAAATTCTTCTGTTCCATGATACATATTTTTCTCGAGCTTAGATTTTATGGTCCCTAAATCCATTGGCTCTGATATGATAGTGAAGTAATCTGGTATGTTCAGCTTTACTGGATCGACTGGTTGCTTGAAAGGCCAACCACATGGATTATGCATTAGTTTCTTTAAAATGGTAGAACATTGTTGCGTGACAGCTCGATCCAACCTCTGTCTCTTCTTTACAACTTCAAAATCTACTTGCGGACCACGCTTATTAGCACCGGAGACAGAACTTCCCAACTTCATACAACCGCCACCATCAGCCTCACTTTTAGAAGGCAAATTGCCATTCTTCTCCTTTCCATTCACAGCACCAGAAGTCCAATTATCAATAAGCAGCTTCTGCTGCCCATATCCACAAGATCTGGATTGGGGCTCTGCTTCAATTCTCCTTCCGGAAAACTTTATCTTCACCTTCTTTACAACTACACTTTCGGTCGCAATCATCATGACACGCTAGAAAACCAACAAGTACTGCTCAGAATAACTGGCTCTTCATGACAATCAGCCTTCTCAACAAATAGTTACGTTGTAGGACATACCTATGATTGCTGATGCTAGGACCAGAATTGACATGAAGGAGAGCCAGACAAGGGAAAGATGAAAGAAGCAAAATCAGCACAGACAGAAGCATAAAAACTATGAGACTGGAAAACAACGTGAAAACCCTAACGTAATTCCCAAAAAAAAAAAAAAAAAAATTGCAATCCCTGAAGGCAGAGTCAAAACACGCTGAACTAAAGAACAAGAGCACAACCCCGAAAGCCGAAACTGATGATTCCGGAAAGGAAGAAAAAAAAACAGCGACAACCCAAGAGTCCAATCACCCAAAAGAAGAGCCCGAACCCAAAACAACAGCATCGAAGCCGAGTTCAGCTCGCACCCACACGAGAACTTTGCCCTAATTCCTTCACCAGGAGGAGGAAGACGCAGACGAGAGAGAAGAAAATTAAAAAAAAAAAAAAATCCCCCGACCCATCAAATTCCCGCGTAAGAACAAAGCGAAATCGAAACCCACTTCCCCTTTTCCCCAAAATCCTCGCCCCCTCCCTCGGCGACGAACCGCACGACCGAGACACTCGACACAAAAAGGAGGAGGAAGAAGAAGCAGCAGCAGAAGACGACCCAGAAAAAAGCAACCCGCGAAGATCAAACCGCGAGATCTAGGGTTGCGGAGGACAGAGAGAACTTACCGAATCGGAAACGAATCTGCACCCGCCGCGCTCGGATCTGACGATCGCAGCCGCCGGCTCCCGACCCCGCGCCCGCCGAGGACGTGGAGAGAGAGAGAGTGAGGGAGAGGCAGGCCGGCCGGCGAGCCTCCTCCGCCCGGCGTCTCCGGCGGCGGCGTCGCGAGGGGGCGGGGCGGAGGGAGAGGAAGAGGGGTTTAGGGCAGTGAGGGTTTTCAGTGGGGGGGGAAGGAAGGAAGGAAGGAAGAAAGAAGGAGAGAGATTTGTCTGCTCTCTCTCTTCGGATTTTTGCCTTTTTAGGGTTTCTTGTCGTGGCTCTCTTTCTCTCTGTATACGGTGACGATATTTCTCGGGGACGGCGATGACGTCATTAATCCACCTTCCACCTTCGCTTCTGCTCTTTTTTTTAATTATTTTGTTTCCTCTTTTTTTATGTTATTATTATTATTTTGTTTCCTGTTTTGTCGTGGGCGCTGCGCCGACGATGGCGGACGGACAAGTCAAAGGGCGGTTTCGGTGCGTGAAGTTACGTGGATGCCCTCCGGCGCGCGGGCCTTCGGCGAGGGCGGATGCGTAAATTCGGGGAGGGGGCGGGGGCGATCCCGCGTCACGCGTGGGGGTTGGTTGGCGGTGCGTATCCCCACTTGGGCACTCAACGTGCGAGCTACGCAGTCTAAGATACTAGAAGGAGTGGTGCGTCAGTTTTTAATTTTTTTTATTCATTTGGCTATATTTCCAAGAGATTTATTTTTTTATATGTAAGGAGTAATGTTCTCTCGATTTCATTCATATTTATTAAATGTGACCTGTAAATATGGTTCGTAAATTTATAATTTATTCACTAAAATCATATTTAATTTAGTTCATGAGTTATATAAAAATATTCGATATTATCATTGCATTAATTCAGATTTGGAGACAATATTGACTATTTTCACATAGATGGGAGACTAAAATTGAGTCTACACTAAACGCCCAGAAAATCACATTGAACAATTTAAAATTTATGAACAACATTATATATAAAGGTAAAGTTTAAAAATCATTTATGTTGTTTTATATATTTTTAGTGAGGAATAATTAAAACTTTCTAAATATTAATTATACAAGTTTTTCCGATTCATGGACACTCACAAAACCACCCCCAGTGTTTTTTTTTTTTTTCTCTAGAAGGGAAATGCATTAAGTTGAAAGACTAAGTTTGTACATATAGCAAGTTTCTAAAAGGTATGTATTGATAAAATAACAACGAGAAACGAGGAATAGTAACGAAAACGACCTCTTTACTAGTTCTAAGTGACAGGGCTTCACTAGAGTATCGCGGCATTGATTCCCTTCTAGAAGAAAGCGCAAAAGCCTGGTCTCCCGAAACAACTTTAGTAGTGGCCTACAAATCTTTATTGATGCCGCGTGAGGATGGATGCCGAGAGAAAATGTTTGGGTAAAGTAATAACAAGCGTGGCATAAATTCAATCTCGAGTTCCTCAACTCATCTACCTTTAATGCACATCCAAATTTAATTATACTTGTACTTATTTAGTCATAAATCTTTTAATTATGTTAATTAAGTCTAAAATCATTTAATAATTTACCAATGTAGTTCATCCGACCAATTTTAGTTGAAAATCGTAGGCATGGATGTTTTATAATGCAATTAATTTTTATAATTTCCTAAATGTTTTGTTATTTTTTTACTTATTTTCTTTTATTTTCCCAACTGCTTCCAAGCCATAAGCAAAGTCTGGGTATGGGAGGACCCGGTTAAGTCCTTAAACTGACCCGTGGGGGGTGCCCTAAGGGAGGGTCCCCACGTACGGAGTGGTTGCCCTAAGCAACTCCACCTGGCTCCGGGTGGAACACAATAGGGCTAGGGTTCCTGGCCCGAACCAACCAGGTTGGGGGTGAAAGCCAGGCCCCCGGAAAAACCACATGAACCTGGTATTGGTCCTGAGTAGGACCTTAAACTGCTCAAGGGGGAGTACCCTGACTGGAGGAAAACCTCCCAGGGGTGAGAGTCCCCATGTCGAGACCCCGTATTGGGCCGGGAAGGACAAGAAAAACCCTTCCCCCAATGACTGGTGCGCCAAGGGACCTACTAAGGTTACCTCCCAGTCACGCCGGATCGGTGCTCTGGGCAACCTCCTTAAATGGGGGGACTATCACCACATGAAGGTGCTGAGGTCGAAAGCCTCGGTTGGCGCGCGCTAATGCAGTTAATTTTTATAATTTATTAATTTCCTAAATGTTTTGTTATTTTTTACTTATTTTCTTTTATTTTCCCAACTAGTTGCCAGCCATAAGCAAAGTTTGGGTATGGGGCTTGGACCTTGCTTGTGGGTGGCAACAAAGTCCTAGGAAAAACTAACAAATATAAGAAAAAGGAAAAAAGTTACAAAGTAAAAAAAAAAATACAAAATTACAAAATTGTCAACATTAGTGTTGATCGTACTACATAAAACAACCATTATCTACATCAATGATTTTTTTATCAAAATTGGCTCGATATATTATATTGATAACTCATCAAAATATTTAAAGTTGAATTGGCATAAATACAATAATTTTTTGAAAAAGATTGATAATTTTATCGTTACTAAACAAAATCCCCGCAAGCCATCCGTGACCACGATCTTTCTATTTCGCGTTTTACTTAAGCTTTCATCCAAACAATGGTTTGTAATGTCAAAGAAAGAGAAATAGAATAATCCTTTTTTTCTTTTTAAAAACAATCGATTTGTTCTAATCCATTATTTTTAAAAACATATTGTTACTATTTTTTCCAGACAAAGAAAACACATATAAATATATTGTATTTAGAGATCATATCTATGTATTTTTCTGAATGATGATACACCATTGAAATTGGAAATTGGGATTCTATACATATTTATATGGGAAAAAGATGCAAAAAAACTCAAAGTATGCTCAATATGGCATAATTTCTGAACTTTTTTTCTGACATAAAAAATATCAAACTATACTCATTATGATAAATTTACCTTCAATTTTTATTATGACTTAAAAAACCTCAAATTTGTATTATACGACATATTTACCATCCATGAAAGTTTCATTAGATAATTTTCACATCTATTTTGCTTTCCAGCATTTAGATAGATAGATTTTTAATGGCACTCATTAGCAAAACCTTGATCAAAGGTAAATTTATCACACTGATACGAACTTGGGATTTATTATAGAAAAAAAGCTTAAGATAACTATGTCACATAAGATATAATTTAGTGTTTTTAGTAACTTTATTTTATATATATAATATGATGAAAATAGGATTTTCGAAAACCTCCGTGGGGAGAGCACGGCGTATTCCGTGCGGACCCACTCTGACCCGCTGTCAGACTTTTTTTTTTGGGGGGTAAACACTTTATTTTATTTTTATCGTCTTCCCCCTTTTTAAAACTTTTTTGCTCCACCAACTCTGACTTAAATCCTCGTTTTCAACGACAGAATAAATGGAGGATTTAAGGTAGGGCATGTTTTGCTCCCTTAAACCCTTACTTTCAATGTTTTTGTTTTATTTTATATTTACCAACTCATCTAACTCTTTTTTTTTCCTTCTACTTAGTTTGTTACTCAAAATTGGCAAGCTTAACTTTACACATTTTATCACCATCTTGAATAGCAACGAGTTTAATTTCTCTTCAACTTAAGCATAAAGTTTTCTTGCAACTACATTTAAAGTAATATGAATTTCTACATTTCATATAGCTTTCTAATAGATTCATACATTGTAATTGTTGTAGTGCCATACTAAAAGTCTTGATTTATTATATGGATGCCAATTTAATTTTAAACTTTTTAATTTGATCAATTTAATAATAAATATTTTAACAATTTACCAATATAATTTTTTTGGTTAATTCTGGTCGAAAATCGTTAGGTGGATACCAACAGTCTTACATGACACAGCTAATATTGATGTGGATAATTTTTGTGCACATTTTAAAAAAGCTTACGATTTTTCCTTGTTTCCATTTTTTTTTCTTTTTAAAGAAGGAACATAAAAGGAATTGCAAAAATTATCCACATTAACATCAATTGTATCATATAAAACTGTCAACATCCATGTAAGTGATTTCCATGAAAAACTAGCTAGAATGATTATTGATAAATTGCTAAAATATTTAGAATTAAATTGATCAAATCAAAAAATTTATGACTGAAATAGTAAATGCACAATAGGTTTAGGATTTTATTTTGGTAATTATCCCTTTTAAAGGTCAAAATTTAAAATTTTTAAGAAGAAAAAAAAAAAGGCCAAATTAGAAAGGGCCACGTTATTTCCACCCTTAAATAACTACATCCACCCCCATTTACTCTAAAAAGACAAAGCTGTCATTAATCTTTCAATTGCAGTTTTATTTTTTTCTATTTTTCTTTTTTTATGATAACTACATTTCACATTTTTTAGTATATTAAAGAAAAATGCATTTTCAAATATTTCTATGATGATTTCCATTATCTATGTAGAATCATCTTGCTAGTATTAAGGAGAAAAGACATTCTTCGATATAGTATAAAACTAAAAGGTCTCTTTTTCATCATTGATCTTATAAAATTTATTTATTTATTATCCCTCTTATCTCAAAAGCTCACTTTTTTGGTGAACTTTTTATTAATTTTATTAGTCTACAATATATATCAAGTTTCTTTATTTACTATAAAAAAAAAATATATATATATATATATATATATAGTTTCTTTATTTACTATATCAAAAAAAATTTATGTTTTTTCCCTTATTATACTAGCGAGTTACTATTCTACAGAGCACGTAAAACATCAAAGGAATATGTAGGAATACACTAAAATTTTTTTGCACAATAAGGTGTCTTGATATTTCTTTATAAACAATTCGTAAAAGATATTAGTTTTTGTCAATTCAAACTAATGATTTTCACTTGTATTTCCAAAAAAAAAAAAATCTTACTTTATGTAATATTTTGATTTAATTTTAATTTCATCCACTTAACAATTTATTCATACATATGATTGACAACATGGAAAAGAACTAGATTTTTAGAAATTTCTCTTTTCAATGAAACAATTTTTATGGAGTAAAGCTAACAATAAAAAAGCATAGTACCTTTAATATATGTAGAAAATCTACAATAAACAAAAACTGAATATATGAAATTATCAATTATGGTAAGTAGCTCCCACATAGATATAGAAAAACCAATGAAAAAGGAAAGTAAATAATTTGAGACCACAAATCTAAATTGCAATTGAATGAAAGAGGGCAATTTTATCATTTGATGAAAATTGGGTGGATTTAGTCATATAAGAAGTAAAGATAGCACTACCTATGAGGAAGGGAGAGAGCGCACCGTGGGTGGAGAATCCCACATCCCAGGAGCAGCGAGGAGGGTTGTTGATGAGGGTCGGCGCTCCTATGAGGTGTTATGGAAATTGACCAAATTCAATAAAAAAAAAAAAATTATGACTTAATGCACAAATTGAAATATTTAGGATTTGATTACATGTCAGCCACACATTTCTAAGTTTTGGTGCAAATTCTCCGAGTCGAGTTTCAATGTGGAGGCCAAGACCCAAGAGTTTCATTTTTCAGTTTTCATTCAACTTTTTGCTTTCCATTAATCAACTCCCATCAAGAAAGTGCAATCAAGACCTCTCGATGATATCATATTACTTGGTTTATCAAATTATTGATGTAGCAAAAAATTTGAGGGTGCCACACCAAAAATTTACACCTCCAATCAATTCAAGTCTCTGATCAATTGAGCACATAGTGGCACCGTTCGGGCATGAGAAGGAAACGTAAGTTTCATTCATTAATTGAAGAGTGTACGCAGCCTGTAGTTGCAACAGATGACGAGACAGGTCTGCTTAGCATACATGAGGGATCGGCTCCACGTTAGTCGGTCTTTGATCTACGCATATTCATCAGCTTCTCCAGCAAATCTGGTTTTCTTAAGGTGTCGGTTCAACGCTTGAACCCGACAAACACGTCTCGAGATGCTGAATCACTTCCCGAAATGCTATCGACCATCGACAGAACATGGAACCCCACGAGATAGATCGACACAGATTTCGAATTTGGACGACTTTGGCCACGCTACTATTCCAGCTTCTATTCTCACCCGGCGCAAGAGAACGGAAACCGATACAAAGATCAGTCCCTTGTCGTGCATGTGATCTTATCAGGCGCACGAGTTTATTAAGGGCTCTCTCAAGTGCACTGTAGATACGTTCTTGTAGTAGAAGTACAACGCCAGTTGAATTATTCCCAGAATCGTCCCGATTCCGTTCGGAAACTGTAGAGGATACCGGAAATGTTAGATCCTTTTCCCGATCATGGTGACTGAATATGCAGGATATCGCGAAGATAACAGAAATGGGAACTTACATAGATGAATGGATCGGCTTTGAACAATCCGTACGTGAGGAAAGATAGGCTCGTCAGAAAGGTCGAGAAAGAGAGATGGAAGGCATGTACTCGACGCTCCTCGTCTTGATCACCAGCTTCTGCAACAGAAAGCGAAGTACTAGTATTAGGAAAGGTGCCGTTCAATGTCGGTCTGCAGAACTACTCAGATGGACTTACGATGATGAAGAGGGGTGATGCGAACATGGAAATAAGGGAAGCGACGCTCAGGTACCCAACAAAAATCTGCCGCGAGTGCGAATCAAAGAATTGCAAGCTTATGATCACCATGACTAGGAAGAGCACGAGAACGGAAATGCTCAGTCCTAACATCTTCAGCTGTAGCAAAGTCACTGTGAAATCAGAAGAGACCATACAGAAGCAGCAGAACCTACATCAACCAAGCAACGGCTCGGCGAAAATCTTTTTGACAGATTGCCATGGAACGAATACAACAGATTCAATCAATCAGAACCAACAAAACACGTGAAGGAGTTTTCCCAGGTATGATTGGTCAAATCTATAAGGCTTGATTTCAGGGGATTAATCTTTCGTGGTTAAGCAATTTACCTTCCTGGCTTTACTGGCGTATACAATGAAGATGGTTATGTAGACGGCCTGAAAAACGACCCCAACTCCATTGACAGTCGCGACCATTATCATGCCGGGCGACACGAGTGGCAAGCCGTACCACAGACATATCAAGGAGTTCAAGAGCGTGTATATGTAAGGCGATCCTGAGAACTGCTCGGTGGAATGATTCCGAACAATCCTTCGGAATGTCGGTCTGCAAGTACATCAAACCCATTTGCAGTGAATCAAGATTATTGGAATCGTATGCTTAACTGGAGTGCGTATGGTAACAACTTACATTGGGGACATGAACAGTACGAGGGCGAAGACATTTCCTGCAATTCAGGCCGAAAGAAATTAGAGACGATGAATTCGCATTCACATTAGTGTCAATCAAAATGGCGTCTCAGAGAGAGGAGGGATGGTTTTGAGTACAAATCATTCAGTTGCAGATACACGGAATGCCCACAAGTTAGCAGAAAGCAAATTGTTTTCCAATTCAAACTATTTAAAACAAGTAGGAACCTGAGATTTCTCTACTGTTCATCCTGGAATTAGAATGAACCAATCGAACTAAACGAGGATGACCTCCTGGAACTCTCTGCGATTGCATTTGCATCGATCAATTTGGGAAGAGGAAGAATCTAAGCCGAAACCTCTTTGCAATTCAATTTTACACGAGGCGTTTTCGCGAAATCATTTCAGCTCTATCAGTGTTGGCCAACTCATTACTAGTGATACCAAAACAAGTTTTATGGAGTAACAGATGGAGTGAAACCTCATGCAAATGTACCTGCGATTCCTGCTGCAGCACTGCATATGGAATTTGCGGAGAGACAAGAATTGGGCAGCATCTACGCAAATATCTCTCTCTCTCTCTCTCTTGTACGTTTGCACATAAATTGCAAAGGGAAAAGCATTTATATACAAAGTTCTTATGCTTCCTCAGGCAACGAGAGTCACAATAATTGTTCTTGGATATTTGTGGGCACTTGTTATTATGGCTGCAGATGTGCAATCACTCCGCGTGGACGTGAGGCAACTGTTCCATGACATACATACACCACAAATTAGAAGCTGCTACCATAAAAAACCATCTTCATCTTGAATTATATATGTTCGAGAATTCTTTTTCTCATGTGTTTCTCTTTTGGTTAGTCAGTGATAACTTACTATTGCATTAAGGAAACGATGCTCAGTATTACAAGATCAATTGACAAAATTGATTTATCAAATGATATGACAGGCAATAATAGTGTTTTGAATAAGTGGGTTACAAATTCAACAACTAAGAGGAGGCGGACACATTACCAAGAAATTTGTTTGGTATGTAGTCTTGACCGACTAATACCATGACATCTTGTCTTATTGTAATGTGAAGCATTGGACTTATATGTTTGGTAATACATATTCCAAAATTGCAAAAACCTTAAAGTTTGTTAAGGTAGCTTCTTAAGAACGGTTGATAAATTGTCGTAGTTTGGGCAAACACCTAATACAAATTGCAAAACCCATTTCCATGGTCGAAGCTACTTTGGGGTGATTGTACCGAATAACATTTTAGTAGACTATTCTTAAAATAATTAGATCTTACTGAAATGCACCATTGCTTCTGTGGAAAATTTTGTCATTGGGAGAAATTTGGTGAAAACCATGGAGGAGATACTTCAAATTTGAGCCCAATTTGGATAGGCACAAAGCTCAAGGGCAGGTCACCCGCCACAAAACCATGTCGGGTAGGACCCCCTTGCAAAAGCGGTGGGATTCAATTCCACATCAATTAGCCATTTATTTCACGTGCTTCTCCGACAATGGTTTCTCAACCTTGAATAATTGTGTCCCCATGCAATAGATATTCATGCCTATTGACGTCCGATGCGACGACGTAGCACGTTGAAGATGGAGAAGAAGAAGACAGACGTGGGGGCAACGTCTTCGTTTGAATCACATCAGCAAACATTTTCAATATATTACTTATTATACGTTAGGAAATGACAGAAATGGTCCCTGCTCCGTGAATTTTTGTTTAATATGTAATAAGGTCTTCAAAGTTTTGAATTATTCAATGTAATTTCTAAACTTTTAATATAAGATTAATTTAGTCCTTAGATTATATAAAATATTCAATGGTGCCCCTAAACTTAAATTAACGGAAATATAGCATCAAATGTTTTCACATAATTCAGAGACTAAATTGAACATATGTAAAAAATTTATAGACCATATTGTATATTAGACAAATGTTTAAGGACCAAATTAAAAAAATTAAAGTTTTAGGGACTGTATTGCATATTAGGTCACAGTTAATAAACCATTTGTGTAATTATTTCATATAAATATATGGGAAGATAATTATTTTGCCAATAAAATGCATGAACGTTGAACTTTGCATTATATGTATATAATAACTATATCCATCTTATAATAAGTACAGCGATTTCGATAATTATATTCGTTTTGTTCAAATTTCAAAGTATAACTTTTCTTTCCGAATCTATTTGTATAAAAATGTGTTATTATAATCACGTATATATGAATCCCTTGTGAGAATTGGACTTGAAAATTTGACGTCCATTCTGCAAACGTTGTTTTCCGGATCATGTTACAAACTATCCTTTTGGGTCACTGTTGTCGGCTTCGGTGCTCCAATTGGACGACAATAAATTGCAAAATTTTTAAATATGGTTTCGATTATATTACGAGCTTGGTTTTATGTTGACATCGATATTTTTACAGTCTTTATGAAATGGATTCTCGATTATATACTGAGAGAGGACACGATGTCGTGTGCGTGTGTATTTTTTTTTTTTTTTTGGCTAAAACACATCTTCCATTGCATCAAAATAGTTCAAATATTACAAGGAAAAACTAAAGCTTACATTGAGGTGATAAATTAAAGAAGATTCTGCCAACACTAAATTTTTAATTCTAGAAGGGAGATCAATAAAAAGGAAAAAAGATGCATTTCCTAATTGATGAAAAAACCCATTTTGAAAACTCATGAGTAAGTTCATGAAAAAGCCTAATTTTGCAAGCTCTTGAGTAATACCATTACAAGTTCTATGGGTCCATTTCAAACTGCATCCGTAATTATTGCTAAATAGTAAACGGGAGTCCGAGATGAAATGATGAATACATCAAGGGTAAATGCCGTTTTGTTGAATAGCACCAATTAAAGGACACAATATTGTGTTATGATGAAGAAAACAAAAGCAACCCTGTGAAAGGAAAAATTCACATTCCATGACATATTTTGTATTTAGTTTGTGGCACCCCTCGACGGCCCCCGATTTGTTAAGGTTGCCATAGTTCACTTACCTTTCACTTTCCCTAATAACTTGTCACTCTGATACCATTTCAATTGCAGTGGGTCCATACAACCATTGGGGTTTACATCTTTTAGATCGGTCCCTTGCGCGGTTCATATACGGAAGCACATCCATCAACTCCCTTCCCTATATTCAGAAAACGATGCACACCAACTAAACATCTTATATAAGTTAAAGCC
The DNA here is from genome assembly GCA_014182575.1 of Eucalyptus decipiens. Classification (NCBI taxonomy): domain Eukaryota; kingdom Viridiplantae; phylum Streptophyta; class Magnoliopsida; order Myrtales; family Myrtaceae; genus Eucalyptus; species Eucalyptus decipiens. Next base: position 4,796,204 of record CM024612.1, read on the forward strand.
AAACACTTTTATTTACATAAAGCAGATGGACATCTTTAGTCGGTACATCGAAATGCCATGGTTTTCTATACTTGGCTATACTTCAAAAGATGACCGACATCTCCTCCAACAGTCGTATACTTAAAGTCTATTGATCAATGTCGGCATCCGAAAGTTCCTTCCTTTGCTATCCTCCTCCTCGCAGTCATATCCAACCACTTAATCCATCTACCGGTGGCAGTGGCAGTAGAGGAATCTTATCTAGTCTGAAATATTAATCCCCAAAAGGGGTGAGTACAACCACTCAGCAGTAAAGATCTATCAAACTACTTATTGCGTCAAACAAAACAATTAAGGCATCATAACAAAGCACATATCATTCATACATTCAAGCATAACTTACCTTGCAGCCATGCATATGTCATCATACCATATGTGCATATATCATAATGCACTCATAATCAAGCATTCATGCATATATCACCATGCCATATGTGCATATACCACCATGCACTCATCATCAAGCATTCATGCATATATCACTATGCCATATGTGCATATACCACCATGCGCTCATTATCAAGCATTCATGCATATCCATACCATGGGTGCATATACCACCATGCAATCATGCATATCTCACCATGCCATCGTGCATATACCACCATGATTCATATCATCCATGTTATCAAGCATATATCACCATGAGATCCATTCATGCCTTTATGATTGCATTTTTAATATCAAATAGCATTAATTACTTTCATAAGTAGATCATGCATCATGCCATATGCATACACCCATGCACATGATTCATTTTCAATTATTATCTTTCACAAGGATCTCATCAGTTTTTTTCTTTCCAGGAACCAATGTTTGCATCCCACAATTTATCGCTCGCACCCAACTTGGCATCGCGAGGAACCTCCGGGCATCCGGCACCCCCACATTCCGGGCATCTCGTATCCCAACTAGCATCACGAGGAATCCCCCCGGCACACACCTCTAGGGCTTCCGGGATTACGTACCGACATACCACCAAGAATTCCCCTTGAAATTACATACCGTATATCACCGGGCATCTCGAAACTCCCGAGGACATCCTGACACTCCCAGGGCATTGTCGGCTTACACCTCCGACGGTATCTTCATTTCCCATAATTCATATTCACATTTATGTCTCAATATCAACATGGCACATGATGTGATGGCAACCAGGTCAATTTCAGCTTTTGATTTTATATGTAATGCCAAATATCATCACATGTGCAGCAAGATTCAATCACTTAAAACAATATAATTCATGGGGCTCATACAAAACAGAATAGTCCATGCATTACAGCTTTTGAAATTCGCACAATCCAGCTTGCACAGTTTTAGAAAACATTTTAATTAAATATCCAAATGACTTTAAAAAATTATGAAATTCGAACATGTGATAGTCAAGACATAAAGGCAGATACTTCATGAAGAACACTACACCAAAATATTCCCATATAGCTCAATACAGAACACGCATCACAGCACTACTAATTCTGTCCGTTCCACTTGCACAGTTTTTGAAACATTTTTGGTTAAATAGGCAAATGAACTTTAGAAATCACGAAATTTAAATATGTTGTAGGCAAGACATGAAAAAAGATATTCCATGCAGAACACTTTTCTAAAAGGATCTCATACAAAACGGTATAGACCACGCATTGCAACATTACCAAGTTCGAACACATCAGATCGCACAGTTTTAAAAAGATTTTCGATTAAATACCCAAACAAAATTTAAAAATTATGAAATTTGACTATGTGATAGCCAAGACCATAAGGTAAATACTTCATCAAGACATCAAAGTCAGATTCGTCCTAATTAATTAAATATATGCAGTTAAAACTTCTGTTCCTAGTACCGAAATTTTCAGATCTAACCATCTCCGAAAGACCACGATTTCACCTTCCTACTCTTGTTTGTTTTCTCTAAATTTTTGATATGTTCTACCTCAAGAAGTACACTACAACTTTCATTAAGATATCAAGGTGATATTTTCACAAGAAGGTTACTTTACAGATCACGAAACCACTGAAGGTCAGCACAACGAATTCCAGATCTAGTCTCTCCAAAGAAAAATCATTTCACTAACCACTTCTTGTTTGTTTTACCTAAAATTTTAGTATGTTGTTCATCAAGGTGTTATCTACAATTTTCATGAAGAAATTGAAACAAGATTCCGACTAAAAAGTCACATGCAACACACAATTTCATGGACGGTCGGACTGGTCTTTCCAGAAACAGCATGCATGGCCAACGAATTTCTCTTCAAGGCTCCGAAATTTCATCCCATCTACCACAACCAAGACTTACCATCTCCTACACATACACACAACAATACAAAGGGTAGGTTTTAGGACTTCACTTGCCTCAAATCAAAGGAAAACACCTCAAGAACGACGGCGGGACTAGGCAGGCTCGACGGCGTCTCCTCTTCCTCTCTTCCTCTCTTTCTCTCTTCTTTCTTTGGACGGTACTCTCTCTCTCTTCTCTCTCTTCTGGTCGAAATCCCCCTCCCCCTTTTTCCTTTTAGTTGAATTAAAACCCTTGCATGCTTTACTTCTTGCACGGAGGGACACTTGGTTACAAAGGGGCAACACTTGGCAAGCTTTTCTTGCCACTTGGCATTTTTGCCATGCACATGATGGGCCTTCATTTGGCTGGGCTTGGGCCAGCCTTGGTCGACCACTTCATGGGCTCTTTGGGCCGGGCTTCTTGGCCCACTTTGGGCCAACACTCTTGGGCCTAAAGTCCAAACTTAAATGGCCCAAGTTTATTTTTAATAATACATATTAATCCTCATTTAAATAAATACCTAATTGCATAATAAAATAGCCAAAAGACTTTGTGACATCAATCCATAAAATCAAATCTATAAAGTGCATAGTCAAGGACAAAGTCTTTTTTTTATCAAATTGTCCTATAGCACCAACCTTGATCATCTATTAACATAAGATGTATTTCTACTCAAATAATTCTCCATTAAAATACTTGACATTAATCTATTAAAATTCTCTGGTCTAAAGGCCATAACATAAATCAATAACACTTCCATCACCTTTTCATAGGTCGTAATGCATCCAAAGGTTGTCATGAAATTTTGGGATGCCACATAGTTACATCAAAATGTCGCAATCCTTTGTAGAATATTCACAACCAAAGACATTTAACTTTTGGTTGCCATGAAATCACTTAAGCCTTCTATAATATTTTAAAATAGACATAAATATGTTTTACAACATTATACCCTTTGAATTTCATAAAAAGGCTTGAGTTTTTCAAAATTGTCAATAGATAGTGAAAGAACGAAATCTTGATAAACACAATAGCTATTATTGGTAGAAGAGTAGAGATGGAAACAAATAACTCTTGAGGCCCAAAAAAAAAAAAAATAGTTTGGAACCTTAAATAACTTGTATCCATAAAACATTTGGCATAACATAAATAATAGATAAAAATATGAGTTAATATCATTTCAATTGCCATTACAAAAGTAATTAATATTTTTGGCATTAAAAGATATTGTTGGCTGGTAATTATTCCAAAAAATATTATCAATTCTGCAAGAAAACCACTCATAAGCCATTGATAAGATATTAAACATCGTAAATATTTTTGTTCGCAAAACTTGATATTTATTTGTAATCAAGCGAAAGAAAACACTGCTCATTCTAATACTTTTCTTTTTCAAATTTTAAAACATTACACGATGATCAACAAGTTAATAATAGACGCAACAAAATAGGTTTTTCTATCAAATTTTACGATATTAATATACTCTGTTTCGCGTGATCATTCGCAAAAGAATATTAAAATAAAAAATCAACCCCAAAAAAACATATCACGAAGGAGGGAAAAAGAAAGGATTACCATAGAATTTTGGAAAAATCCCCATTTTACCATCCGCCCGCCAAAAGCTCAGGAATTTTCCCGCCTTCCTTTCTTCTTCCCCGTCGCGGCGCCCTGAACTGGCCATGGAATAGAGCATATTGAGAGAGAAGCTGAGGAGAGAAACAGAGAGATGGGGATACAGGGTCTTTTGCCGCTGCTGAAGTCGATCATGACGACGATCCACGCGAAGGAGCTGGAGGGCTGCGCCGTCGCCGTCGACACCTACTCCTGGCTCCACAAAGGCGCCCTCTCCTGCAGCAAGGAGCTCTGCAACGGCGTGCCCACCACCAGGTCGGTCTCTCGCGTTTCCTCCCACGAGTTTCTTGCTCGTAATCGGAAATGGGGCAGTTGGGTTTTCGTTTTCTCGGCCTGATGTACGCTGCGTCGCACGAAAGGAAGGAGCTTTGAGTCCTGCTCAATCTGTTTGGAGTTCGCCCTGGAAAAAAGAACCTCTTTTGGCTAGGTGGGATCTTGTGAAATTTGAGGGGAGGGGGAAATGAAGGAAATTTGGTGCTGCCCATTTGATCGAGTGATTGGTTTGATAGGTCTTAGCTGTTTGTAGCGAAGTGGTATGAGTTGGGTCTTCTCAAAATTCGATGGTGACTTGTCCCATCGGCTTTTTCTGCCTGGTGAGTTTGATGGTCCACGTCGATGAAGTTGGTAATAGGTGTTGTCAGAAAGTGAAAGTTTGGAATACGAAATGAGAAGACTGCTAATTGGCGACTTTATTGTTGAGAGCAAGAATGTTCAGGGCATCAGGGAATCGGTTGCAAGAATTATGGTCCAGTTGGGAAGTGTTTGTATTAAGTAATGCTTACAATAAAGACATTAAGTGCCATAATGCCAAAATGATTTTGTCGTTCTGTTATGATATGTTTAATTTAGGTTCATTCATGCTTTTGTGGTGTTTAATTTTTCAGGCACATTGAATACTGCATGCACAGAGTGAATTTGCTCCGGCATTATGGGGTTAAACCAGTTCTTGTTTTCGATGGAGGTCTCTTGCCGATGAAGATTGAACAGGAGAACAAGCGTGCAAGGTATTTTTTTTTTCAGCTCTGCAGTAGAATCTCTATCCTTTGAGCTTGAACCCAAGATATTCTATTATTTTTGGAATCTGTAGTGGGTTCATTTGTCTACTTATCTTATTGGTTTTAGTCAAATCAAGAAACAATAAAGATTGTACATCTTTCTCTATGTGCATGATAGGAGCTTGTGCATCTTTCTCTATGTGCATGATAGGAGCCTTTTCCTCCCACAAGAGTTAGAGCTTGCCTAAAAGGAATTAAGGTTCTGCTGGTCTGGACATTCCTCCACCTTTTTAATGTGTCCTAAGTTCCTAAATGTCCAAAATGGAAGGGCTCAGTTGATTCTATGAGACTTTGTTGTCTTAGGAAAGGTCCAGCCCTTTCAAAATTTTGCGATCATATGTAGAGTCACTAAAGAACTAAAACTACTTGCTTATGTAGGTCCAGGAAGGAAAATCTTGCTCGTGCTATTGAGCATGAGTCAAATGGAAATGGTGCTGCTGCTTATGAGTGCTATCAGAAAGCAGTAGACATCACACCTTCCATGGCACATGAGCTAATCCAGGTATGCTTCCTGTCATGTATGTGTTTTTAAAGTAAATTGGGTCGCCATCACTGATGAAGTTATCTCTTCTTGATTGGCATGGAAGGTCTTAAAGCAGGAGAACATTTCTTATGTTGTTGCCCCTTATGAGGCGGATGCTCAAATGACTTTCTTGGCACTTAGTAAACAGGTCGGTGCTGTAATTACAGAGGACTCGGATCTTATACCATTTGGCTGTCCCAGAGTGAGTTATTCAGCAGCTGCTTCTAGCTATTGCTTCTCCGTTACAGCACACATCCACTAAGCAAACCATAGCCCTTTTTGACTGACGAGTGTTTTCTGTGATTGTATAAATTTGATTTTCCAGATAATCTTCAAAATGGACAACTTCGGGCAAGGTGTTGAGTTCCAATACTCCAAACTACAACAGAACAGGGAACTCAGTTTTGCTGGATTTACTAAGCAGATGGTTCTTGAGATGTGCATCTTGAGTGGTTGTGACTACTTGCAGTCACTCCGCGGCATTGGTCTGAAAACAGCACATGCCCTCATTAAAAAGTTCAAAACATACGATAAGGTGAGTATACATTTGTTATATAGGTCACATAACTGTTCATATCACGAACCCTTAAAAGAATATGCTTTCAATCATTGGATAGATTTTTTGTTTCTTTCTTTGTAACTGCACATTCATTGGATATAGGTAATTAAGCACTTGAAATATACCAGCTCGGTTCCTCCAACTTATGAACAATTATTCCGAAAGGCCATTTGGACTTTTCAGCATCAAAGGGTCTATGATCCAATTAGCAAAGCCATTGTACATCTAATGGATATATCAAATGTTGCTGATGATGAGCTCGAGTACTTAGGACCATATCCTTTTCATGGAATCAATTTGGATGTTGAAATTATTATATTAGCTTGTTAAGGATGCTCTGCAATTTGAGCACAACCTTAACTAGAAATACACCGATACCGCAACATGTGGCCAGAGGTATTGCAGAAGGTGATCTTGATCCAGTTACCAAAGTTCCATTTCAGGTATAATATTTATTCATTGTCTATCTTGGTTGTGCACTTTTTTTTTCCTCATCTTCAGATTTCTACTGAAGTGAATGAAACCACTGTTTTCCTTTACATTTAGGGAATGTAATCACCATTTTTGCCATATATACCATTGCCTAGATTCCGAATGCTAGCTGATTGAGGAAATATTATAATTTAGAAAGAAATTCTGTGAGCAGATACAGCATTCAAAGTGATCTTCCAAAAGCTAATGAAAACTGAAGCTTGAATAAGAGATATTTGATAAGTTGGATAATTCAAAGAGACATCTTCCTAATGAAACATAGAACAATAGCAAGGATAGATAGAACATAAGATTTTCTGAACATCTTCTCAACCTTGCTGACTAGAAAGTAATCCATTGGTGTCATTTACTTCACTTTCTTTTTTCAGTTTATTTTTGAATGTTTATGGTTGTGTAACAAAAAGTATCGACAGTACAAACATTTGTTTTACTGAGGTAAAAGACCTTTCCTTAACATAGTTGACATGATCTTTTTGGCTGCAAGATTGTTATTAGAAAGACCCAATAATCGCAGCTGAACTTCTTAGGAATTGAGAGGGTCTGATGTAACGGTGTAAAATTCAATGCATGAACTTCTGTTCACATAAAGGATAGCAACAATGAGAGCTTCCAGTTCTGGAACAATTCCATAGTAAAAATTTTAGAGAATGGTTTCTTGACACGAGATAGTAAGGTTTGGGTAGTCCTCTGCGATAACATGCACTCTCTTAATTCCACACACACTAGTATAAAGGTGACTATGGTGAAATACGAAAAGTACATGTTGACAGATTAAGCAAGGCACTTATTATTACTATGTTTTCAATTAAAGTGTTGAGTACCTGGTAGAATTATCTCACACCTAGATCAAGATAGCTGCGTAGTATAGTTGATGGACATTTGCCCTGCATACTTCCATGTGTTGACTATGGTGAAATACGAAAAGTACATGTTGACAGATTAAGCAAGGCACTTATTATTACTATGTTTTCAATTAAAGTGTTGAGTACCTGGTAGAATTATCTCACACCTAGATCAAGATAGCTGTAGTATAGTTGATGGACATTTGCCCTGCATACTTCCATGTGTTGACGGATGCATTTAGAAATGGTTTAGACTTTTTATACCATAACTGAGATGATTAATGGTGCGTACTCAATAATGCTTGAATGAATCTGCATTTTCTGATTTTGACAGGGCAGGGATGTTAGTGCCACTGTGATTGACAAAACACATTATATGAAACTTTTCAAGCCAAAAGATGAAAAGAAGAAGCTAGACTTACCTGCACAGAAGAATGTCCTGACGAAATATTTTTGTATCCTTTAAAAACCCCATTTTCTGATAATCTTTTCTTCCATACCATGTGCGTTTATTTTCTGTACTGTATAGTATAATGCTTTGCAAAACCTTATTGTGGATGCTTTGTGCAGTTAGATAGTGCTTCACAATATCTTGTCTGAACAGAAGTCGCAGAAAAATTATGCTGACTGTTGGAAGCGAGTGAGCTTAGTCTAGTTGAAATGATAAGCTCTATCACTTAGTCTGATTGCCACCTAGACTTGCCTTTCGTTTACTTGACAGGGATTGCCAAAATCCTAATCCCTGTGGAAAATAATTAAGAATTTGGTGTCTCCTTTTTCTTCAACCAGTCAATCCTGTTGTGCCAACCAAAAGGAAACTATCAGAGATCAAGTGTTTCTTAGCTGCTAAGAACTTAAAACTAGTCGCAAGCTACACTTTCCACAATTAGGGCCTCTTGCAAACTTGTGTGGCCCTAGATTTTAGATAAAGTATGAACAGCCCCTCTGCACCTGCAATTAATGGATAAGATACACGGCCCTCTGATTGCGGTGGATTTTGAATCTATATCTTGCTTGATGTTCTGGCTGTAACATGAGTGGATGAGATAAGCATAGCTTAGAGATTGAATATCTGTGACTGAAACTGTCTAAACTTCTTTTAGTAAGTGTATACAAGGCTTACATCAGGTGTACAAATATCTAATTAAAGAGGTCTTAAAATTGTAAGTGGGAATCTATATGGATCGAATCTGTAATAGGTATCTAAAGATAGCTGAATCACAGCATCAGGAAATTAGGTCAAGCTCAAAGAGATATTTCTTTTATTCTTCAACACTTTGACAATATGGACCACTTTAGACAGATTTGCACAAGATCTTTAAAATGTCATCCTCATTAGGCTTTGGTACCAAAGGTTTCCTTGATCTATTAAGGCTCTGCATCTCTCGAATCGAAGAGAGATTTCAAGGCTCCTCGGACTACCTCCAACCAGTCAAGTCCAGTGGATGACCTTTCTCAGAGTTCCAGTGGACACAACTCCGAGGAGGCTGTGGCTGATATGAACCATTGTCATTGGTCTCAGCTACATGAAGTAAGCAGATGCTCTGTCCTTGGCACTATATATATATTTGCCTGAATGACACACCATAAATTTTGTGAATAATATTGATTGCATACTTAGTCTAAACATACACATTCGAAGATAGTTGATGTCCCCAAACTTTGTTCAATTAGGAAGAAGATGGTTTCACACAAGAAGTTCCAGACGCATCAGAATTGATGGAAAGTGGTAAGCCTGAGCTAATTGTGGCCTTAGGGTTCTGATATGTGCAGATATGTTGTCATGATTGGCTTCCATTATATACTTAATAAGTTAAAAAGTGCAGGTGCATTGGATGAGGTTGGAAGACGAGGGCCCTCATTACTACAACAATCCAGGCTTCCAATTCATAAACCTTGTGTGTCATTCAAGGAGCATCAACCGAAAAGCCCTGTAAACAGAGTTGATGAAAAAACAAGAAGAGAGTGCAAAAAGCCCACCGTAAGGAGTTCCTACTTTAAGCATCAGTTTTTGAATGAAACTGATACAGACAAGGAGAAAGAAACTACCCCGGTTGGAAGTGACCCAACGAGTATAGGTGAGACCGTATGTGTGAAAGGAATGATCATAAAAAATAAGACCTACGCTGATGACACAGTCGGAAATGTAGGCGTAAACAGCATTGAGGAAAAAACAAGAAGAGAAAACAGAGAGGTTATTGTAAGGAGCTCTTATTTCAAGCATCATGCTGCGAAGGAAACTAATAGAGATGATGGAAAGGAAAATACCCTGGTTAAAGGTGATCATCCAATCAGTCTAGTTGAGACTGACTTTATGAAGCGAGTGATCATGAAGGGGAAAACCTCTATTGATGACATGTCGGAGAAAGGTGTAAACAGAATTGAGGACGAAGCCAGAAGAGAGAACAGGAAGTTTATTATAAGGAGTTCCTATTTCAAGCATCAGTCTGCAAATAATACTGACAAAGATGACGAAAAAGAAAACATCCCTGTTGAAAGTGATCATCCGATCAGTCTAGGCAAGACTGGCTTTCTGGAAGGAAGGATCATCAAGAGGAAAGCCTCCCTTGATGGCACAGTGGAAAAAGTAGGTGCAATCAGCTTTTATGAAAATTCTAGCAATGCAAGATCCCTTTATCATGATTTGTTACCTTAAGTTAGATAGTTTTCTTAACTCTTTTGCCCTGTGTTTTCCTTGTCTCAGGAGAGCTCAAAACAAAAGCATATGCATGTGGATGATTCTCTTGTCAATGATGGTATGTTGTCAACTGAAACTGCATTATTAATACCAGTACTTGTTTAGCAATTTTCTTGGTTCTTATTCTTAACATACTATCATGTTTGGCATAAATCTAGATTGATGTTGGTAGATATTCTTCAAGATACTACCTTCAAAGAATTAAGGATAAAATTGCGAAAGCCATTTATTATCTAATTAATGAAGATGCATGCATTAACATGACAAAGCCAAACTGCATTTTCTTTGTAGGGCTAAGCTGAGCTTCTAATTGGTTTGCAACATTCAAGCCTGAGCATGCATTTCATGTTTAGCGCATAATTTGACTTTTTAAAACAGGAAATCTTTTGCATCATTTGGTATCTGAGTGTACATGAAATAAAGTGAAGGCTCTTCATCAGAGTGTTATCTTAATTGCTTACCATTATTGGGGAGTCCACCATTTCTTTTGGGTTCAGTGGTGGCCTCTTTGGCATTTGGAGGACTACAAATTTTAAGAATTCCCTCAGGATGGAGTTTGAAATCTGATATATCTCTTGGCTTCAGGTACCTGTGCCCCTGGATTAGACAAGTCATTCACTGGTTCTGAAGGAAAATTTGGAGCTGACATCTCCCATTTAGGCCGCTATTCTGAAATAGCAGAAAGTTCATTAGAGAGATTCGTCTCAGTAATATCGTCATTTAGATTCACTGGTTCTGGTTCTCGTGCCAGTGGTCTCCGTGCTCCTTTGAAGGATGTGCACAACGCATGTATGAATAGGTAGGAGGATGACAGCAAAGAGATTCTCTACTTTTCCGAGCTCTTATTTGGTTATTCCTCATTGATTTCGTTCAATAGTAGGTCAATTACTGCCCCGGATTTCAGTCAATTTGCATATGTGGCCAAGAGCAGGAAGCCCGTGATTCCAACCCGCAGGAGTTGATTGTGTGCAGTATATTTTGATGTAGATAGATGCATCTGCTGAACTCCTGGTCAAAACAATGGTTGCCACCTTCATGATTCCCAGGCATGGCCAATTAAAGTGAACATTTGCTTGTGTTTTACGATAATGTGGGAACAGTACTTGTTCTGATGCTTTGCCATCCAACTGTTATGAGCAGGGTCGGTCCAGTAACATGTTCTGCACGAGTTGAAATCATCAATGACGTTGCTATCCCTGCAACTCATGTCCATCATCTTCGATGCCGTTGATCAAGATGTTACTTCCTCATTTCAAGGCGGTGGAGGGGCCACATCAAGGTTGATTTTTTGTTTTTTCCCGATGTGTTGGTTGATTGATTTTGGGGGAAGGAGAGATCCATTTCATCAGGTCGAACTAGCATGCTAAAATTGCTAGAGACCTCTTGTTTATTTTTGATTTCTGGATCACTTTGATTGGAATTATCTTTGGATTTCATTCCGGAAAGGCTCAAATACAGAGTTCTGATGGACTGGGTTACATTTTGCTTTCCCGGTTGCAAGGGGCAATGTGGGATTCACAATCACATAGTATTATGTAAAGCAATTTTGCAGGGGATTGTTTTGTGGAATGTGTAAATGATCTAGACGACAAGAATTTGCTATTCATTTTCTTTTCCAATTCATCTGTATGCCTTGAGGTTTGTTTTCTTTTTAATTTTTATTTTTGCTGAAAACACTTGAAAGTCATTCATTAATAAAGAATGTCATTACAAGCTCAAATAGGTTTCTCCCCCAATTTTGTGACAAATAAATTGCAAAAAGTTAGACCATCAAGTTGATCCTTCGCGCTCACTGCTTGACTCCTCAACAAAAAAGCCATAACAGCAGATCTCCTCAATCCAGGCTGAGGAGTAAACCGCCATCCCTTATTTACAGATTTAGACTAGTGCTCCACCTTCTTATCCATCAAGAAATCCCTTATAGCTTCCCTTATCTATCCTACATCCATGTCATGTATTGGTCTTTTGCCTTGAAAAAACTGCTGGATTCCTACCCTTCCAAATAAACTAACAGGTCTAGGTAATCAATCTAAGCAAGCATTTCTTTTCAACGGAGCTTATTGTTCAACTTGTTGCAAGAGTCGTCTGTCAAAAGACATCGCCCGTGTCATCCAGCTTGCCCCAAACCATACTAACTCTACAATACTCACAGCATAAACTCAGGTGTTCAGCTAATTCAGCAAGACTATAAATCAACCACTCAGACGATTGCTTAATTCTCCTATTCGAACTCTCTTCTGCAGCTAATGCCCAAGTGCAGAGTCCCCAAATGAAATGCGTACCTTTTGGAATATAGTCAATACCCCAAATAATCTTCTAGACCTTGCTGTCCTGTCCACCCCAATAGAGCATGAAGCCTGGATTCGTCTACCTTCAAGGCTTTGGAAACAGGGTCACTTGGCAAGCTGATTTGACTGAGGAGCCGCCGTTCTTAAAGCAAGGCCATAGTAGTTTGTTCAATTGCACTTGGTTTCAAAGCATTTAACCCTTGATAAATCAAACTACCCACTCAACTGCTCATCAACCTCCTGGAAACATTGCAGGCTAGTTTGCGCGTAGCTTCTGTATAGATTTTTTTTGTAACACATTTCCTTTTTCGTGCTTTTAGGATTTGGAATTATGCACACTATGGATAGAAGAGTGAAAAATGAAAATTCAACTAGAAACGAGAGCAATTAACATTGGAGTCAAGGCGCTCCAAAGAAAGGTGGTATAAGTGCCAACGCCGCCTTGTCAAGAACGGTTCAAGTCGAAACTCTCACGTGGGGTCATCCATCAATCTTCCCTCTTTTAATAATGGTACGGAACATCTGCTCACTCTTTTTTTTTTATACTAATTTTTAACAAAAAAGTTTAACAAGCAATGATTAATTAACTAAACATGCTGCAAATTTGAGTCTAACCTTCCATAAAAATCGTAATCAACTTGAATTTACCATAAATCTCTTGTCCTTATTCTTAGTAACTTTTTTTTCTTGATAATCATAGATTCATAGCTTTCTTTCACAATTCATAAACTTAAAGACTCTATTGGTGAGTAATGGTCGTCATATGCTGTAATTTTCCTTAATCAATAGTGACAATGACAATGTTACCGTCAATAGTCTATGTAGCACGGACACGGCGACACGGACACGCGATACGACACGACACGACACGCGATACGTCATTTCTCAAAAAGTAGAGAATTTCGACACGTTCCGACACGTTAAATATTAAATAATTTATTTATTTTTAATTAATTTAATTCAAATTTACAAATAAATAAATAAATAAATAAAGAGTTTACAATGAATTTATACTAATAATATTAATAAATCTTACACTTTTTTTATTTATTTCATTATCCCAAATTTATATTTATTTTTCGAAATCCCCCTCCTCCCAAATTTACTTTTATTTTTTAATCTCATTTATTTATTTTTCTGATTAAAAAAAAAATTCCCCCACTCTCTTCTTTTCCTTATCCATTTCCCCACTCTCTTCTTTTCCTTATCCATTTCCCCCACTCCCAAATTTATTTTGCTTTCCCTCCCCAGTCCCCCACCATCGTCCATTCCCCCACCCAAATTTATTTTTTATTCCTTTCCCTCCCACAATCGTCCATTTCCCCCATTTGTCCGTCACTTTCCCTCCCCCAAAATAGGTACCCATAGACTCCCATTTTTTTAATTACTTTTGAGTTTCTCAGAAACCCTAACTCCTTTACTCCTCCTCCTCACCACTCGCGACCCTTCCTCTTCTCCTCCTCCCTCCTTGCCGCTCGCCGCACGACCTCCTTCCTCGCTGGTCGCCGCTCCTCGCCGCACGCACGACCCCCTTCCTCGCCGCTCGCCGCTCGCCGCACGACCGCCTTCCTCTCCTCTTCCTCTCACCTTTGGTCCTTTCTCCCTCACAGGGCCGGCCCTCGCCTCAGTCTAAGCTCGGCCGTCTCTCGCCGTCGCTCGTGGTCTGCCCCCTCCCGGACACGCGTGTCGAAACGTGTCGGGAAAAGGTTGACCACGTGTCGAAAAATTCGACACGCGGTCAACGCGTGTCCGAGCGTGTCCGAGCGTGTCGAGGTGTCCGACACGCTCCGACACGTGTCGGACACGATACGTGAGCACGGACAGCGTGTCCGTGCTTCATAGTCAATAGTTATGCTTAAATGTTTTTAATTACTGCCTTTTAAAGATTATCTAGGAAAATTGTCTAAAATGTTTTGAACTTATCGTATAACAACTAATTTAATCCTAAAATTTTTAATTTGTCCAATTTAATCATAATATTTTTGACAATTATCAATGTAATCCTTCTAACAAATTTTGGCCAGAAATTGCTAATATATATTAGGGCATAGCCAGCGCTGATATAGATATTTTTTTTTATTTTTAATTTTTAATTTCTCTCTTCTGGTTTGCCGCCTCAATGGTGGGTGGTGGAGGTATCCGGTCACGGGCAAGGGCATCAGTCATTCTGGCTTTCACTGGGATGATGGACCACCGAGGGAATTAGAGAAAAAAGAAAAAGGAAAGAAAAGAAAAGGAAAAAAAGAGGAAAGTGAAAAGAAAAAAAAAATTGTAAAATTTGTCTACTTCAGGGTTGGTTGTGTCGCGTAAAAATGATCATTAAATTATCAAAAATTAAATTTTAATATTTTTAATTGACCACAAAATTTATTTTATTTATTTATATTTTTTAAAATGATTTTTAATTATTTATTTTTTAAAAATCGAAATTTTTATTATTTCTTTTTCTTTTCCTTCCTCCTTCCTCCTCCTTCTTCCTCCTCCTTCTTTTGCCGTCGCCTCCTTCCTCCTCCTTCCGCCACTACCACCTCCTTCCTGCCTGACGATGGCCGGCTGCCCAACGGCCAACCAAGACCCGGTGGCCAAATTCGGCGAGCTCGAGGCTTGGCCGATCTCACCCGAGCTCGTCGAATCTGGCGACAAAGCTCGAGCTTGCCTGGATCGGGAGCCCGAGCTCTGCCGCTAGATCCGGCAAGCCGCGAGCTCCGCCACCAGATCCGACGAGCTCACAGCTTGCCACCGCACGATGAGCGGCCTGGACGGCGGGCTCCTCACGAGCCTCCCGGCATCGCCACGGTGCTCCCTCTTGAGCCGGATCCTCCCGAGCAGCTTCGAGCCGCCAGGGAAGCGGAGTGCGGCGGTGGCGGTGGCGCCCCGGTCAGAGCAGGCGAGCAGGAGCGACCGGGGAGGGCGGAGGCTGATCTCGGAGAAGGACGTCGTCGAAGCCATTGCAGGGAGAGCAAGAGAGAGAGAGAGAGAGGACGAGAACTGAAGGAAGGAAAAAGCAACGTGAGAGATAGCACGAGAGCTCGTGCGAGAGGCCGGAAAATGATTTCCTCTTTTCAAAAGAGGAAATCATTTTCCACGATGTTAAGAATGGATTTTCAGTTGACCGGAAAATGTTTTCTTTGACCGTGTATTTTCTGCCCACCCGAACACCGAAAATTTCGGAAAATATTTTCCTTGAAGTTGTTTTCCGCGAAACGAACGGAGCCTTAGAGAGCCGTCCTTCTCCCTAATCTACACTCATAATCTGTTCGACAGGTTCAGTCTCATTTTTGTCTAAACCGAGAGCATTTTGGTCCAGATTAAGTCATGTTAATTGGTTTTCAAAGTCTTTTCAATGATCGAGAGTGCTTTTTCTGCATCCTCGTTTTCTTTGTCTTAAGCCCCGGGGTTACTAATGGCGGTCGTCGGTGAGATGACGATCCTAGATCCAGGGCCTAAATGATGATTGTTGCAGGCATCGGCATTGGATTGCTGGTCGTGTTTCTTCCCTCTATTTGTTTTACTCGTGTTGTGGCTAAAAGAGAGGTGCTGGCCGATGAGGGAGGTCAACACTGGTTATTGGTGAAGGTCTTGCGATGAACGTGGGCTTTTCAGCGAGTAGAGACGTTCGGGGTGGTGACCGGTATTGATGGTCGAGTATGGTGGCCGACAGCGGGGGTCTGATGAACGAAACTGTGCTGGCTGACCGAGAAATGTGAAGTTCTTGGCTGGAATTTCTGGTGATCTGGCGTGCTTGAATAGAAGACCATGGGAAGGGGATGATGATGGGCCAGAAAGGAGGTGACAGTATGAAAATGGCCTTAGTACAGGCTTGTGTGCTGATGCGTTGAGATGGATATTCATGTTGGTAGGCTGGGGCTTGATTTGATTTCAGTGAACTTGGGCCTATGGTAGACTTGGAGTGATTAGAAGGCAAAATGGGCTTGATGGTTGTTATTTTCGGAATGGTTTGTTTGAAATAAGCCCAACCGTGTCCAGGTTTAGTCCGGGTCCCTATTTTCAACTAAATAAAAAATAAACAAAATTTTTGAAAAATTAGAAAATTTGGTTAGGAAAATGTTAGGTATTGTTCACTTAGTGGAGTTCACGCCATTGCTTGATTGATCGTTTGTCGACGCTTGTGCCCAATTGCATGCTTACTTGCGAGTGTTTTGATTGGTTACGCTTAATTTCGTTTAGCGAGGCATGTCCTTTGGCGGTTAGCTTAGATGAGGGACTAGAATTTTATTAGGGGTCAATGATGTTAGCCTACTGCTTTGTGAATGCAAGTGAGGGTTAATAATAATTTATTTTAATTAATGACCGATTGGGAGGTGGTTGGGGTAATCAAATTGCATGGACAAAATCAAATTCTCAAGCCTGATTGCTTCATTGTTTGTTGATCGATGATTTTGCTGATTGACTATTTTGATTGAGTGCATGATGGGAATGTTGGATGAAATGGATGTTAGAAACAATTAAGGATGGCAGTGGTCATGAACTTCTTGTATACCGAAAGCTGAGAGCGGGGTTCTTTGGTGGTCCGAGGCGACACTTAATTTAGGTGGGCATAATTTAGTTTATTTGAGACTAGAACTAAAGTCGAGGGCCTTTTAGAGAATTAAGCATAATGGAAAGAGAAAAACGTATTTGTTCATCATTAACATCCTATATTCACAATCTAATTAAAAAATCAACTGTTTGTCTAATAAATCAGCAACCAGTCTCAACTTTATCTTTAATGGACTTCGTCGTCGTACACGTCAGTTGGAACTCGACCTCGAGTTTTAAAATGTTCGATTATTCCATCACACAAACATCTGTCAATCTACATGGGCCTTGGATCAACACCTTCAAAGGCAGCAGCTTTTCATAGCTTTAGAAAACATTCCACCGACACTCAACAAGTGAATACTCTTAACTTACTCTTCAAATTTTTCTAGTATAACAGATGCTTCTCTTCTGCAACTTCTGACAGAATATCGAAGTCCTCAAATTCGAAACCGTCTTTCTTTCCGAGTGGAAATTCAAAGCCACCGACCTTTTGCTATCAAGGCTCGTAAACAACACTTAAAAGCATGAAGTCTCAAACCATCGGCTTTTGACAAGTTATTATTGAGAACATCTGGCACGTGCATGGACTTGCATGCAAAATCTGGTCTCCTTAACATGAAAAATCTAGGGTGAGCATTGGGTCCAGTTTAATTCTAGCACCTACCTCATTGATTTGATCCCAAGCCGATTCTAGGGAGAACTGGACAGAGATGGATTTGATTCACATATTAAGGCTAGAACAGCCAGTTCCGGAAATCAGTTTTAAACTTGATAATATTTTTGCAATCATCAAGATTTGAACCATGATTTCAGTTCGATTAAATAACTGCAAAACTAGGGATGTTTGTAATGAAATTATGCAACTTTTATTTTTATTAAAAATTTCGGATTTTTACCCAAAACATAAGAATAAGTTGGTTTTCGGGATACCTAGGATGTGCATGACAAAATTTCGGGAACAGAAATTTTAGCTTCGATTTCAAAAATTGAGAAGTTAAAAATTTTAGCTTCTGATTTCTTTAAATCTATTTTTGGAATAGAAATCTATTCCAGAAATAGAAAATTTAAATTGCGTTACCAAAGGGATTTCTGTTCTAAACCTGTTTCGGGAAACAGAGAAACAGAGAAATAGAGAAATAGAAATTTTATCATGTGCGCCCCTAATAACCGGGTTAGAACCCAATTGTTCTCAATTTTTGAAACTAAGGATCACATACCTCGAAAAATCAAATCACTTACAGCGAGCTAATCCATGATATCTACAATATTTAGACTTTCATAAAAGGTTGGAATGTCCACTTTCAAATTAAACTCCTCCTGTCTTCGATGGTCATGATCATCAGCACCACTATTCCTTTGATCATAGTCAAAATCGAAATGACGATCCCCATAACGACGATCCCACTGCTCGTTGGGGTTGTCATAATTACCCCATCTTCCCATTCGCGATTCCACCGACCGCCATCCCCACAATGACGACCTCTTCCTTGCCGTGCACTATACACATTCCGATCGAGGGCTTCATCACAATACTCATCTCCGTCTCGGCCATAGCTGCGACCTCTGTATTGAATTCCAAATCGTCTCCATCCCCATGTAAATCGAGATAGGAAAGTAGCAACTCATAAATTATCTTTCCCTAAAAAATGTGTCATTAAGTATCAATACGTGCTTAACAAAGTTGAAGGCTAATTTGCTCAATTAACACAAAAGGGTGTGTTTTAGCTAAAAACGTTTTGGAAATAGCACCCCTTCATATCACTTAGAAAAATTATTTTATTGGAAAATATGTTTATCATCAACAACAATATATAACTAGATATTTTCGTTTAATGATGAAAACATTTTTCATTAATTTACTTTGTAAGCAATACGATCAATTATTATTACGAATGTTTTTTTTTTTTCAAATTATTGATACAAATGAATCAACATACCCTAATGCTCCGGTCGTTTTGCTGAAAATAATTTTTTAGGAAAATATTTCCTAAATTTTCTATTATTCGTTTTACGGAAAATGAAATGGTCGGGGAGAATATTTTCCATCAAAAGAAAAATGTTTTCTAAAATAGGGGAAAACATATTCCTCACTTTCTCTTATCTCACACCCCTCCTCTTCTTTCTTTTTTAAAAAATTCTAATTTTTAATAATTTTTCTTTTTCTTTTTGTCCTTTTAAAAAAAAAAATATTTTCTAACTTATTTTCAAGTTTCAAGTCATCTGGTGAATATATCCCCCTAACCAAAGTGAATGAAGGAATCTCTTTGGCCTCATGTGACCTGGTAGGTTTATTACTTATATGGACATCATTGTCTTTCGGTGGGTCTGCATTCTCAAGCCTTTTCGAGTAACCAGAATTTGATCCTACCAGTAAGAAAATCAACGTTTTTTATGCCCTCGATCTCTTTGAGCTCATTCTAGGAATAATTTTATGTGGCGGAGGATTGATGGTCAAGGGGAGAGACTTGAACAAGATGCGACTATTACAAGACATTTTAAGATGGCGAAAGAGCATACATGAATCATCTCACATTGAAGACAGTGTAGCTATTCTAACCACAAGCGGACCTAACGGGCAACATGTATTTTCTGTATAATAAATTCAGATGAAAGTTCTATATTAAGCCTACTCAAATGACATGATTCTAGACGTGCCTTTTCTTTGTTTGGTCAACTTCATTAGAGATGAAGATTTTTTATGCTCACTGCGAAAATGTTGGAGCATTTAACAAGTATTTGGAATAACTTTCGGCCAAATGTTGGCATTGGAAACGCTGAAGGCCCAATGTTACTCCCACCTAGCATTTGCGGAATGTCGAAACTAGAATTATAATAGTTTTTTTCCTTTCAAAACTATGCTCACAAATTCTTTAGTTTTTAGTTTTGCGCCTTCTTGTAACTGTTCATCTTCTTCGCACGAGGGTAGTCGGCAAGGCCAAATTTGGCCGGCGAAGAGCCAACAAGGGTTGCCTTAACTGACGACTGCCGGACCAAATCTATATCACCAGTGGTCGTAGCCCTTTGCTAGCTCTGGTGAAGGGTTTGAGTTCTTCTTTAATAAGAAAATATATAAAATACATCTAAAGCCCATAGCCATGGTTTTTTCGCCAAACATTACTTGAATCCAAAAATTTTTTCTAAAGAATTTTTACCAAACATAATTTACATTTTTCCAAAAGATTTTGACTTTCAGTATTTGCATTACATAAAATGCATTGGATTGGTTAGCTTTCTTAATTGGGTCCCTTTTTACAGTGGCTACCCTCTTCATGGTGCCATCTCCATCAACCACGTGAAAGCGTACCTTTATGTAGCACCTGCTGTTTTTTTCTTTATGTTGGGTGAACTTCGTAATGAACCTTTTGGACATGCAGGATAATGCCGAGATTTATGTGCTAGCTACACTCTTTTCAAAGATACTATTTTTTGCGAAACGAATGGAGTCTAAAAAGATCATGTAATAGATCCTACTCGATCCGACATGATTAATAGTTATGAATGAGACTAGCTAACTGGTGAGTATATCCCTCTTTCCAAAGTGAATGGAGGAATCTCTTTGGCCTAATGTGACCTCGTAGGTTTATTACTTAAATGGACATCATTGTCTTTTGGTGGGTCTGCATTCTCAGGCCTTTTCGTGTAAGTAGAATTTGACCCTACCAGTCAGGGAAATCAATGGTTTTGGTGCCCTTAGTCTCTTGAGCTCATTCAAGGAATAATTTTATGTGGTGGAAGATTGACCGTCGAGGGCAGAGACTTGAACAAGATGCGACTGTTACAAGACTTCTTAAGATGGCGAAACAACATATATGAATTATCTCACATTAAAGAGAGTGTAGCTAGTCCAACCATAAGCGGACCTAACTGGCAACATGTATTTTCTATATAATAAATTTGGATGAAAGTTCTATATTAAGCCTACTCAAATATCATGATTCTAGACGTGCCACTAATTTCTGGATTATATTAGAATGATTACCATTCCGAGTAGAGCATGTGTCTCTATTCAACATAGCAATTGATTTCGCCTCATTATGGCCATCATTTAGAGAGTGATATTAACTTTCAGAGTAGTTTATGCACAAGTGGCCAACTCTATCTTTGGACATCTTTCCCATTTTATGCCTTTTATCAGTATATTCTTAACACAAACTCTCTGACATCACTCCCATGATCCAATTAAAATGTTCGTATCGCAACTCTCATGCTTCTCCTAGTATTACGAAGCTCACCTCCATGCATTCATAGAAATAGGAAATGTCAGTCTGTGGCATTGTCCCCCACTTGATGGTGTTGCGGGCTATTCTGTTGTTTCTTTGCATTCCCTAATCGTCACCGCCTCTCCCTAGGTCCTAGATGAATGGCCAATGCTCACCCAAATGATATTCCTTTTATAAATAGATTCCTAACATAAATTTTTTTCCACCACTCCAACAATTTAGTTGCTTCTCCCTATGTCATTGAGTTATGTTCTGTACCTTTATAAGATTAGGAAATGTCAGACCAAGGCACGGATGATAGCGTTAATGCTGCATGTGAAACACGTTAGCTCTCTCTCTCTCTCTCTTAAATTTTTTAAAAGACTTGATCTTGCCTTTTCTTTGTTAGGGGAACTTAATTAGAGATGAAGATTTTTGATGTACAGGACAAATTTATGTGGCTGTAAATAAGAGTGTATTTAGTTCCACATTTTCAGGGGACTTTCAGTCTCCAAAGCCCATTAGAGAAATGTTGAAGCGTTTGATAGGCCTTTTGAAATAGCTTTTGGCCAAATGTTAGTCTTGGGATTGCTGAAGGCTCAACGTTACTCCCATCCAACATTTTTAAGTAGCATTTGCCGAATGCTGAAACTAGAATTAAAATATATTTTTCCTTCTATAACTACCCTCATCAATTCTTTAGTTTTTTGGTTTTGCCCCCTTTTGTAATTGTTCATCTTCTTCATGTGAGGGTGGTTGGCAAAGCCAAATTTGCCCGGTGAAGGGCCTGCAAGGGTCGCCTTAGCCAATAGCTGGCGGAGTCAAATTTGTCTCACCAACAGTTAGAGCCTTTTGTCGGCTTTGGCAAAGGGTTTGAGTTCTTGTTCAATAAAAAAATAATGTATAAAATATGTTAAAATATGTTAAAATATGTCTTGAGTTTGAGTCCAATGTGAAATTCCGAATATTCCGAATAGGATATATTGCGGACGTTCGAAAGTGAGCCAAGAAGATCTGAAAATCAACTTTCCAAAATTTGAATTGCGTTGGAGAATTTGGCCACTAAAATAGGAAAGTCCAACTTTCACTTGATTTTGATTTTGTTCAAAACAGAGATGTGTTTTGGATAAAATTGTTTAAGTTAGGAAACTAAATCCTATAAGAAGTTGGCAAAAGAATAGGGGTCTGTCTCACTTATTTATAGACTTGTGGTTGTGGGTGGCAAGTGGTTGATCATGAAGAATTGGTCTTGAAGTGCCGTCTCATCATCGAGTGCTTAGGAGGGATTTTTTTTGTTGTTCTTGTCCGTGAATTACATCCAAGAAGATTTAGTGTTCAAGCCAATTAAATCTTGTGGTAAGATTTGCATGTAATTCCTTCGTGAGATTGATAGATTATTTCGTGAGGAATTTCGGGGCTAAACATTGCGTGCGTTATTTCGTATAATTGGGGCTTGGGAAACACCGAGAGTGTTTGAGTGACTCGAGTGTGTAATCTCCTTTTATTGTTTGATCTATAGTGAAATTCGTTGATGCTCTCCTCGTGAATGTAGGTCTTTATGACCGAATTACGTAAACCCTGTGTCCGATTTATTTTCTTCTTCTGTCTATATTATTGTTTGATCACTCGCCTTTTTGCAACAAAATAAATCTAAAGTCTATCGCAATTTTTTTTTTTTTGCCAAACACTACTTGAATCAAAGTTCCTCTATAAAGAGTTTTTATCAAATACAATTTATATTTCTTCAAAGGGTTTTGACTTTCAATATTTGCATTACACTTAAAGTTGAACTAAACCCATCCTAAAATGCATTTGACTGGTTAGCTTTCTTAACAAAGTCTGCTTTTATGGTGGCTACCCTATTCATGATGCCATCTCCATCTGGCATGTGAAAGCGTACCTTTTTTCTGCACCTGGTGTTGTTTTTTTCTATGTCAGGTGAACTTCTTAATGAAGTTTTCAAACATGCAGGATAACCACAGGATTTATGTACTAGCTACACCCTCTTCAATATGTTAGTCATAATTCATGCTGGCCCCCGTTCTAGAAATTTATAAGGAGCCGTATCTTATTGAGGCTTGAGCCCCTGATAGGGATTGTGACAAATATGACCGTACCAAACACATCGAGGTACATCGACATTTCATCAAACAAAACTTTGATTTCAAGATAGTCTGATTTTCATTTAATAAATCTGTAGACCTTTTGGCGGATCACTCACGAAGGTCATTTCAAGCAAGATCTTCTACAACTCACTTGACAAGTTAAGCATTAGTGATATCTATGCACCAACTTGAAGGGGAGTGTTGGTGTGATTTGTCAATTAAGACTAATTGAAGCAATTGTAGGACTAATTGGTTGCTAAATTTGTATTGTATAATGTCCTTATTTTGAGGATCAACCATATTCTTAGCCTAAGATAGTGCATAGTAGTAGTTATTTCTTTGCACAAATATATATGCTATTGTGTTCATTCAGAGAGAGATAATGAAAAGGGACTAATTTCTTAAAATAATCCAACTTTAGTTCCAATCCTAAATTTGCTCCCAAGTTTTTTCCGTCTTGAAAAAAACCTTAAACTTTAGGTCTAGTCCAAATTCACCCCGAACTTTTGTTTGTTTAAAAGAAACCCCCAACTTGAAGTTTAGTCCCAAATTTACTCCAGTCCTCAATCTGTCTCTATTAACCCTTTGTCCAATAATCGCTGTTAGTCGTCTCTAATATTCATATCCTAGAATAATTTCATTATAGAGATAATTTTTCATGTCACCTTGTTAATGTGAAAATGCTACGTCAAGTTGGGATTAGACCACGGGGGTGGATTTAAAAATAGATTGAAAGTTGGTGGTTTTTTTTAGAAAAACAAATTTTGAGGTAGATTTGAGACTGGGCCTAAAGTTTGAGTTTTTTTTTTTTTTTTAAACAAAAAGAAATTCAAGGTAGATTTGGGATTGAATATAAAGTTTTGGTTTGTTCCGAGAGGAATATAAAGTTTTGGTTTGTTCCGAGATGAAAAAGGTTGGGGACAAAATTGAGATAGAACTAAAGTTGAGGGCCTTTTAGATAATTAGGCATGATGGAAAGAGAAAAACGTATTTGTTCATCATTAACATCCTATATTCACAATCTAGTTCAAAAATCAACTGTTTGTCTAATAAATCAGCAACCAGTCTCGACATTATCTTTAATGGACTTCGACGTTGTACACCGTCAGTTGGAACTCGACCTCGAGTTTTAAAATGTTCGATTATTCCATAACACAAACATCTGTGAATCTACATGGGCTTTGGATCAACACCTTCAAGGACAGCAGCGTCTCATAGCTTTAGAAAACAATCCACCGAAACTCATAACCGACTCTTCAAATATTTCTAGTATAACAGATGCTTCTCTTCTGCAACTTCTGACAGAATATCAAAGTCCTCAAATTCGAAACCGTCTATCTTTCCGAGTGGAAATTCAAAGCCACCGACCTTTTGCTATCAAGGCTCATAAACAACATTTTAAAGCATGAAGTCTCAAACCATCGGCTTTTGACAAGTTATTATTGAGAACAACTGGCACGTGCATGGACTTGCATGCAGAATCTCCTTAACACGAAAAATCTAGGGTGAGCATTGGGTCCTGTTTGATTCTGGCACCTGCCTGATCGATTTGATCCCAAGCCGATTCTAGGGAGAACTGGATGGAGACTGATTTGATTCACATACTAAGGCAAGAACAGCCAGTTCCGGAAATCAGTTTTAAACTTGATAATATTTTTGCAATCATCAAGATTTGAACCATGATTTCAATTCGATCAAATAACTGCAATACCAGGGATGTTCTTGTAATGAAATTATGCAACTTTTATTTTTTATTAAAAAATTTCGGATTTTTACCCAAAACATAAGAATAAGTTGGTTTCCAGGATACCTAATAACCGGCCTAGAACCCAATTGTTCTCAATTTTTGAAACTGAGGATCACTGGTTTAGGAATTGACATACCTAGAAAAATCAAATCACTTCAGTGAGCCAATCCATGATGTCTACAATATTTAGACTTCCATAGAAGGTCGGAATGTCCACTTTCAAATTAAACTCCTCCTGTCTTCGATGGTCATAATCATCACCGCCCCTATTCCTTTGATCATCGTCAAAATCGAAATGACGATCCCATAACGACGATCCTACTGCTCGTTGGGGTTGTCATAATTCAGGCATAGGAGAGCCTGCTATCCTAATTGATGGACCCCTTGGATACTTAGAATCCTTTGATTTGATGAACCATTTGGACCTTTTTTCTAAGCAATATCTCTAAATCCATTCCTGAGGTTCTTAGACCCCTTGAGATGTATTGTGACAAATATGACCGTACCAAACACATCGAGGTAGTTGACATTTCATCAAACAAAACCTTGATTCCAAGACAGTTTGATTTTCATTTATTAAATTTGTAGACCTATTGACAAATCACTCACGAAGGTCATTTCTAGCAAGATCTTCTACAACTCACTTGACAAGTTAAGCATTAGTGATATCTATGCACCAACTTGAAGGGGAGTGTCGGTGTAATTTGTTGATTAAGACTAATTGGAGAAATTGTAGGACTAATTAGTTGCTAAATTTGTATTGTTTAATGTCCTTAATTTGAGGATCAACCATATTCTTAGCCTAAGATGGTGCATAGTAGTAGTTATTTCTTTGCACAAATATATATATATATATATATATATATATATATATATATATATATATATGTTATTGTGTTCATCTAGAGAGAGATAATGAAAAGGGAATAATTCCTTAAAATAACCCAGCTTTAAGTCCAATCCTAATTCTGCTCCCAAGTACCTCGATGTGTTTGGTACGGTCATATTTGTCACAATACATCTGAAGGGGTCTAAGAACCTCAGGAATGGATTTAGAGATATTGCTTAGAATAAAGGTCCAAATGGTTCATCAAATCAAAGGATTCTAAGGATCCAAGGGGTCTATCAATTGAAGCAGTGATGACTAGCAAAGCCTGAATTCTTAGCAGTAGGGTCCATCGACTTTCGAACTTATCCGCGTGGCTGCAGCGCTTCCTCTGCTCGTCCGACTATCTGGAGCCAAAGAAAATGGATTCGTCCATGATCATCGACTCTCTTGCTCTCTCTCTTGAGAGAGAGAGAGAGAGAGAGAGAGAGAGAGAGAGAGCCGAGAAAATGGTGCACCGATGCCAATGATGACGAAGGAGCTTTTATACTTATTATAGTATGAAGGGGGAATGAATGTGCGGTGACACCATATAGGTGATGCTCTGAGGTCTCCTTTTACTGACGCAGCTTTGGCCGAGTGTCGAGAATTAGGAACTCTTGAAGTAAGTTACTTTAGCAAAGCAATTAGAATCATTACTTAATTTTTGAGTAGTTATACAATGCATAACCAATATAATTTTTTTTTCTAAAAATAGTATTATCCATTCTTGATTTGATGATATGAGAAGTTAAAACTCTCAAATCAAGGATGGTTAAAATCGCTTATTTAAAGTTACTTTTACATTAGCAACATATCCAAATTTTTGCTTAATTTTAGAAGCACCTACACGACAATTGGGATGGATTGTTATGGTCATTCTTGAAATACCAACATAGAATGAATTGTTATTTCCTTGTCCTCAAACCAAACATCAGATTGGTAGATTATATTAACATGAACATCACCTACATGCAAATTTAAGTAAAACATAATGTAAGAGATTGCCATTTGTATAACTCATCAGCAAGAGGTTTAGTGATGGAGGAAAATAAACTGATTTACTTTCCAAGTGAATACCTTGAAAATTTTTACATTTATTAGATTGCACCGACAAACGGAGCTATCGAAGCCATAAAAAGTGGTGGAGGCACAAGTACTCCTCAAACTTTTGCAAAAGTAATCACCTTTTGGAACTTCTATTTTGTCCCATTGTATTCCTAGACTATATATACTTTTGCACCAGTACTCCTCAAATCGGGCACCAGTACTCCACTTTTGCAAAAGTAATCCGATTTTTGGAATTTCTTTTTTTTTAATTGGATTTCTGGACTGTATACCTTTTCGTTTAAATTGATCCTGCATAAAAAAAAATCAACGGACATGCCAACATGGCTATTGATTTGCTGTTAAAATGCCGAAATGCCTCATTTACCTACCTTAACTAATCACTAGATCAGATTATCAAGGAGTTTGCAAACAAAAAGCTTCTATCCTCCACCATGCTTTTAAGCAAAAGGAAATAAGATTATAATTGGAAAATTTTCCATAAGGGCATCTTCCCCTCGTTGTCTAAACCAAACCACAAGTGTCGAATCTACCCTCTCTTGTCTGCTTTGCATTTGATCTTAACAGCAGAATGGCTTTTGAGAAGGAAAAAGAAAATGTAAATAAATAAACTCTTTGATTATTGCTAGAAGTTTCCCGTTGAATTTGATATAGGCACAAGTTTATGATTATTGTGATGTTCTAAGTGTTTGTGGAGACTTGAAGGCAGAGACGGACTCTCGGAGAACACAAGAAGATGGCCTGCTTAGCGCTTGGGCAAACCAAGCAACTCAGTTAGCACTTACTAACAATCAATTTTGAAGTCTATTTGTACATAACTTGCTGGAATCCTAGAGAGTTTTTTGGAGTCATGTTGAAAGCATAACAAGTGGGTGCCATAGAGAACAATTTAAGCCTTGTTTGATATTCCGAACTGTGACCGGATTTCAATGGAAAAAGAATGCTAGATTTATTAAAAATATGTTATGAAATAAATTTATTAAAGAATGTGTAAGATTATAAGTGACCCTTTAAACAAGTGGGCCTCAAACAACAAACAAATAGTGTGACATATTATTTAACAAATCAATTTTCAGCTATAGTAAATCTAGTTTTTTTCTAATGAGAATAAAGTCGTTATTCCTTTAATTTATCGTGTTCGGTAGCATGGAATGAAGAGGAAGGATATCAAAGTTCGAAATAAAACTGTCATAGTATATTTTCTTTTCATGAGGGGTTAGGTGAAAATGAAAGATGGTTAATGGAAATGGTTGAGTAGACGTTACACGTGGTAACCTAATAAACAGACAAACGATTGAGGTTTTTATTCAAAGAAGAAAAATTGATATGATGGGATATGCATTTCTTATAATAATTTACACATTTAAAACTGTGAATCATATTTTCAGCCTCAAAGTGATACTAAATGCTAGAATTAGAGATTCATTACTATTTCCTTTCCTTACTTTTTTTAATTCAGATTTCTTTTATTATTCTTATTTTGTCATTCCCAAATCACAAGGGTTCTGCATCGTTTCATGAGTAATACATCAATCAATTTCTATATTTAATTTAGTTTGACATTTGGGTGCTTGTCATTTATCATATTGATGTTATGTGTTATTTTTACCGGGTCAATTTGCACATCAGATTCAAAATTTCAAAGTCTTTACTAATTGTGGATTGCTTTATATGTCTATTGAAGTGGGAACAAAACGGGCCTACAAGGAGTCCTCGACTGGTAGCTGTAGTCCTAATCGACGTTTCAAACTCTTTTCGCCAAGGTTTTTTGACCAATTCCTCATATGATCAAGCCCATGATGGACTGAGGCGAATTCAATATACTATGCTTATACTACGCCTATGGTTCACGCATACATTAACTAAATTGCGGTAGTAATAATTTATTATTTTATTAAATCATGTCTTACTATTTATTTAACTTGATCCGGTTAGGTAAATGTCAAATTTGACAGCACAATAAAATTCAAGAGTTGGACTCGCCAGGGGTGAAAAGGGTCTTTATGAGAGAAGACGAAAACAAAGTGAAACATACATAGGTCGTGTTTTCGGCTGATTCTCTAGCTCGTCCCTTTCTCCTTGAAGTCCAGCCGCAAGTGGGCTCCTCCAGCGGGAGTCGGAGCCACACATTAACAAGGGATGTGATGGCCACACATTAAAGTTCCTTGAGAGACGCACCGCCATTTCGGCAGAATCTCCTGCTCGTCCCTTTCTCCTTAAAGTCCAGCCGCAAGTGGGCTCCTCCAACAGGAGTGGGAGCCACACATTAAAAAGAAATGGCCGCACGGAGATAGCACGTATGTGGCCGTGGCCAGAGCCTGAACATCCGACGGAATTGTGGCTTGAGTATTATATCCATTTGAATTATTTAATTATGAATATTTTGGATTTGGATTTGATGTAGGTGTGAAAAATACTTGAGTTTACAAGGGATTATAATTTAAATTCTTCCGTTTTTATTAAATTATTTACAGTCCATAAATGTAAGCATCAACACCCAGTATTGAATCGCTTAAATTCTTGACATTCTTTGTTATTCTTTATTTATTTTCTTTGGCTTTTCATATTAACGTAAATTGCACCATCAAGAGTGACTTGTGCACCAATATACTATAACACTTTCGACGTGGACAAAGATTAATCGTCAAAAACTCAAGCAGATACGGCTGTGAATAAATATCTAGAATGGTGGACCAGCATGAATTATTAGTAATTGATGAAAGAGAGTGTGGTTAGTTACGTAAGTCTTGTCATGGTAACTTAAAAAAACAAACAAACGATTGAGATTTTTATTTGGAGAAGAAAATTTGATATGATGATATACGCATTTCTTATATATATATATATAATTTGGCTAGTCTTATAATAATTACACATTTAAAACTATGAATTATATTTTCAGCGTGGTACTAAATGCTAGAGTTAAAGATTCATTACTTTTTCTTTTCCTTACATTTTTTTATCCAGATTTCTTTTATTATTTTTATTATGTTGTTCTTATGATCAAATGGTTTGAATTCATTCTTACCAGGTGTTCTAGGATATTAAGAACTAGTATACTGCGCTCATAGTTCACACATACAACAACTAAATTGCGTCAGTAATATATTATACTTTATGTTAAATTATATCTCAAATTTGAATCATGAGATTTGACTTAGTTGGATAAATGTCAAGTTCGGCAGCACAATAAAATTCAAGGGTTGTACTCATCTTTACTGAAGGTCGGAACGAATGAGAGGAAAGAGGTCCTCTGCCACAACATAACAGAAGGGGCTCACGTTATTCTAATATTATATCTATTGCGGCGGGGTGGGGTGGTGAAAAGGTCTTTACGAGAGAAGACAATAACAAAGTAAAACATATGAAGATCTTTTTTCTGGCCGAAACCCCAGGTTTCTCTTTCAAGTCCGGCCGCAAGTGGGCTCCTCCATCGACAGTCGCAGCCACACAGTAAAAGAAAGGGATTTGATGGCCGCACAGTAACCTCCTTAGAGTTGCGCCGCGAAGAAATGGCTGCACGGCGAGATCACCCATGTGGCTGGGGACAGAGCTCCACCCGATGGAATTGTGCCTTTGATATTTTATTTAGGTTCAATTTAAATATGAAAAATAATTGACTGTGAGCAGTTATAACTCTAATTCTTCAATTATGAACAGATTATTTATGATTAACTTTTCCTGTGAATGTAGATATCGACACTTAATATTAAATCACATAAATTCTTGTCATCCTTATTATTCTTAGTTTATTTTCTCTTGCCCTTTCAAATTGACAAAAATTGCACGATCATAAGTAACTTCCGCATAAATACATTACAAACACTTTAAACTTGGACAAAGATTAATCATCAAAGGCTCAAGCCTTGATAAGATACGGCTACTTATAATTTTCTAGAATGGGGGCCCAGCATGAATTATGACTAACATATTGAAGAGGGTGTAGCTAGTACATAAATCTTGTGGTTATCCCGCACGTCCGAAAACTTCATTAAGAAGTTCGCCCGACATAGAAAAAAACAACACCAGGTGTAGAAAAAAGGCACGTTTTCACATGCTAGATGGAGATGGCATCATGAAGAGGGTAGCCACCATAAAAGCGGACCTAGCTAAGAAAGCTAACTAGTCAAATGCATTTTAGGATAGGTTTAGTTCAACTTTAAGTGTAATGCAAATACTGAAAGTCAAAACCCTTTGAAGAAATATAAATTGTATTTGATAAAAACTCTTTATAGAGGAACTTTGATTCAAGTAGTGTTTGGCCAAAAAAAAAAATTGCGATAGACTTTAGATTTATTTTTTTGCAAAAAGGTAAGCAATCAAACAATAATATAGACAGTTTAAGAAAATAAATTGGACATAGGGTTTATGTGATTCGATCATAAAGACCTACATTCACAGGGAGAGTATTAACGGATTTTACTATAGATCAGGCGATACAAGAAGATTATACACTCGAGTCACTCAAACACTCTCTCGGTATTTCCCAAGCCCCAATTACACCCAATAACACACGCAGTGTTTAGCCCCGAAATTCCTCACAAAATAATCTCTCAATTTCAAGAAGGAATTACACACAAATCTTACCACAAGATTTGATTGGCTTCAACACTAAACTTCTTGGATGTAATTCACGAACAATAACAACAAAGAAAAAATCCCTCTCAAGCACTTGACAACGAGACGGCGCTTTAAGACCAATTCTTCATGATCAACCACCCGCCACCCACGGCCACAAGTCTATAAATAAGTGAGACCCCTATTCTTTTGCCAACTTCTTATAGGATTTTATTTTCTAACTTAAACGATTTTATCCAAAACATATCTCTGTATGTTTTCAACAAAATCCAAATCCCAGTGAAAGTTGGACTTTCCCATTTTAGCGGCCAAATTCTCCGAGGCAATTCGAATTTTGGGAAGTTGATATTTGGATCTTCTTTACTCAATTTTGAACGTCCGCAATATATCCAATTTGGAATATATGGAATTTCACATTGGATTCAAACTCAAGACATATTTTAATATATTTTATACATTTTTTTTTTTATTGAACAAGAACTCAAACCCTTCGCAGAGCCGACAAAAGGCTCTAACTGTTGGTGAGACAAATTTGACTCTGCCAACTGTCTGCTAAGGTGACCCTCGCAGGCCCTTCACCGGGCAAATTTGGCTTTGCTAGCCACCCTCACATGAGAAGATGAACAATTACAAAAGGGGGGCAAAACCAAAAAACTAAAGAATTGATGAGGGTAGTTTTAGAAGGAAAAATATATTTTAATTCTAGTTTTAGCATTCGGCAAATGCTACTTCAAAATGCTGGATGGGAGTAACATTGAGCCTTTAGCATTCCCAAGACTAACATTTGGCCAAAAGCTATTTCAAAAAGCCTATCAAACGCTTCAATATTTCTCAAATGAGCTTTGGAGACTGAAAGTCCCCTGAAAATGTTGAACTAAATACACTCTTATTTACAGCCACATAAATTTGTCCTGTACATCAAAAATCTTCATCTCTAATTAAGTTCACCTAACAAAGAAAAGGCAAGATCAAGTCTTTTAAAAATTTAAATAGAGAGAGAGAGAGAGAGAGAGCTAACGTGTTTCACATGCAGCATTAACGCTGTCATTTATGCCTTGGTCTGACATTTCCTAATCTTATAAAGGTACAGAACATAACTCAATGACATAGGGAGAAGCAACTAAATTGTTAGAGTGGTGGAAAAAAATTTATGTTAGGAATCTATTTATAAAAAAGAATATCATTTGGGTGAGCATTGGCCATTCATCTAGGACCTAGGCAGACGCGGTGACAATTAAAGAATGCAAAGAAACAACAGAATAGCCCGCAACACTATCAAGTGGGGGATAATGCCACAGACTGACATTTCCTATTTCTATGAATGCATGGAGGTGAGCTTCGTAATACTAGGAGAAGCATGAGAGTTGCGATACGAACATTTTAATTGGATCATGGGAGTGATGTCAGAGAGTTTGTGTTAAGAATATACTGATAAAAGGCATAAAATGCGAAAGATGTCCAAAGATAGAGTTGGCCACTTGTGCATAAACTAGTCTGAAAGTTAATATCACTCTCTAAATGATGGCCATAATGAGGTGAAATCAATTGCTATGTTGAATCAAGACACGTGCTCTACTCGGAATGGTAATCATTCTAATATAATCCAGAAATTAGTGGCACGTCTAGAATCATGATGTTTGAGTAGGCTTAATATAGAACTTTCATCTAAATTTATTATATAGAAAATACGTGTTGCCGGTTAGGTCCGCTTACGGTTGGACTAGCTACACTCTCTTCAATGTGAGATAATTCATATATTCTCTTTCGCCATTTTAAGAAGTCTTGTAACAGTCGCATCTTGTTCAAGTCTCTGCCCTCAACGGTCAATCCTCCACCACACAAAATTATTCCTTGATTGAGCTCAAGAGACTGAAGGCACCAAAACCATTGATTTTCCTGACTGGTAGGGTCAAATTCTCCTTACACGAAAAGGCCTGAGAATGCAGACTCACCAAAAGACAATGATGTCCATTTAAGTAATAAACCTACGAGGTCACATTAGGCCAAAGAGATTCCTCCATTCACTTTGGAAAGAGGGATACTCTCCCCAGTTAGCCAGTCTCATTCATAACTATTAATCATGTTGGATCGAGTAGGATCTATTACATGATCTTTTTAGACTCCATTTGTTTTGCAAAAAATCGTATCTTTGAAAAGAGTGTAGCTAGCACATAAATCTCGGCATTATCCTGCATGTCCGAAAGGTTCATTAAGAAGTTCACAACATAGAAAAAAAAAAAAAAAAAACACCAGGTGCTACATAAAGGTACGCTTTCATGTGGTTGATGGAGATGGCACCATGAAGAGGGTAGCCACTGTAAAAAGGGACACAATTAAGAAAGCTAACCAATCCAATGCATTTTATGTAATGCAAATACTGAAAGCCAAAATCTTTTGGAAAAATGTAAACTATGTTTGGTAAAAATTCTTTAGAAAAAAAATCTTGGATTCAAGTAATTTTTGGCGAAAAAACCATGGTGATGGGCTTCAGATGTATTTTATATATTTTCTTATTAAAGAAGAACTCAAACCCTTCACCAGAGCTAGCAAAGGGCTACGACCACTTGTGAGATAGATCTGGTCCGGCAGTTGTCAGTTGAGGCAACCCTTGCTGGCCCTTCGCCGGCCAAATTTGGCCTTGCCGACTACCCTCGTGCGAAGAAGATGAACAGTTACAAGAAGGTGCAAAACTAAAAAACTAAAGAATTTGTGAGCGTAGTTTTGAACAAATTTTTTTTTTTCTAAAATAGGGGAAAACATATTCATCACTTACTCTCTCTTATCTCACACCAATCCTCTTCTTTTTTTTTTTTTTTTTTTTAAATTCTAATTTTTAATACTTTTTCTTTTTCTTTTTCATTTTTCCCTCTTTTAAATATATATTTTCTAACTCATTTTCAAGTTTTAGGTGAACCAGTGAATATATCCCTTAACCAAAGTGAATCAAGGAATCTCTCTAGCTTCATGTGACCTCGTAGGTTTATTACTCATATGGACATCTTTGTCTTTTGGTGGTTCTGCATTCTCAGGCCTTTTCAGGTGACCAGAATTTGACCCTACCAGTCAGAAAATCAACGTTTTTGATGCCCTCGATCTCTTGAGCTCATTCAAGGAATAATTTTATGTGGTGTAGGATTGATGGTCAAGGGCAGAGACTTGAACAAGATGCGACTGTTACAAGACATTTTAAGATGGCGAAAGAGCATACATTAATCACCTCACATTGAAGAGAGTGTAGCTATTCTAACTGATAGAGCTAGTATGGACACCTAGAGGGGGGTGAATAGATGTATGGACACCTAGAGGGGGGGTGAATAGATGTAAAAACTAACTTTATAAATCTTGGCAACTTAATTCAGCTTATATGAGAATCGAAGACTTAAGATATAAAAAATTTGCAACAATATATAAGACTGTGAATTAAGTAAAGAGATAAGGGAAAGAGAATTGGAACACAATGTTTTATAGTGGTTCGGTTTAGATCAAGCCTACGTTTATTCTCCCGCACTGACAGCCCACCGGCTGAATTTCACTATGAATCAAAAGAGATGTTATAGTCGCACGTCCTTGATCCCACAATGTAGAGACTCTACTACACTTTTTCAAGGTCTCACAGGTACCTAGACACTCTTTTGAATGCAAATTTACGCTCAACAAATGAACTAGCAAAGAACAATGAGTTTCAGACTTTGGAATTTTTCTATCTCACACTCACTCGAATAACTAGATCATCTTCTTTATATACTCCTCCATGCCTTCATAACCGTTGGCACATTCCAAAGGAGTTCTTCCAATCTACCCGTTGGACAGAATCAATTAGGGAGATCTCGAGTTACTTAAGGAAAATGAGGATAGCCCACCAATCCTGCTCGCCCATACAATCAGGATCTAGGTTTCCATAAGTAGAACCTTCCAAGTATACTTTGCCAATCAACATATCCATATTACTCGAATTATTTGTAATACGAATAATAGATCTTACGATGCTATCTCCAGCCGTGAGATAATCTTCAACCAATCAAATCAAATCCTTAAAGATATACTCGCATCTAGATAAGACTTCTTCGTCGGTCTAGAAACTATCAATGAGGGCAGACTTTAAATCTTGAGTCTGGTGGTCTTCAGACTTTGATGGAAGGAAACGTTTTGTCAACTTCAAAACAGATAATGAAGTTTTCTCCAACACTAACCACAAGCGAACCTAACGGGCAACATGTATTTTCTGTATAATAAATTCATATGAAAGTTCTATATTAAGCCTGCTCAAATGTCATGATTCTAGACGTGCCTTTTCTTTGTTTGGTCAACTTCATTAGAGATAAAGATTTTTTATGCCCAGGATAGATTTATGTGGCTGTAAATAAGGGTGCATTTGATTCAGCTTTCTCAATAGACTTTCAGCTTCTAAGGAACACTGGGAAAATGTTGGAGCATTTAACAAGTATTTGAAATAACTTTCGGTCAAATGTTGGCATTGGAAATACTGAAGGCCTAATGTTACTCTCACCTAGCATTTGCAGAATGTTGAAACTAGAATTAAAATATTTTTTTCCTTCAAAACTATGCTCACAAATTCTTTAGTTTTTTTAGTTTTGCGCCTTCTTGTAATTGTTCATCTTCTTTGCATGAGGTTAGTCGGCAAGGCCAAATTTGGCTAGTGAAGGGCCAGCAAGGGTTGCCTCAACTGACGACTGCTGGACCAGATCTGTCTTACCAGCAGTCGTAGCCCTTTGCCAGCTCAAGTGAAGGGTTTGAGTTCTTCTTTAATAAGAAAATATATAAAATACATCTAAAGCCCATCTCCATAGTTTTTTTCGCCAAACACTACTAGAATCCAAAATTTTTTTCTAAAGAATTTTTATCATATATAATTTACATTTTTTCAAAATATTTTGGCTTTCAGTATTTGCATTACATAAAATGCATTGGAATGGTTAGGTTTCTTAATTGGGTCCCTTTTTATGGTGGCTACCCTCTTCATGGTGCCATCTCCATCAACCACGTGAAAGCGCACCTTTATGCAGCACCTGGTGTTTATTTCTCTATGTTGGGTTCTTAATGGCGGAGTCAGATTTGTCTCACCAATAGTCAGTTTGAGTTCTTTTTCAATAAAAAAAAAATGTATAAAATAAATTTAAAGTCCATGGCAATTTTTTTTTTCGCTAAACACTACTTGAATCAAAGTTCCTCTATAAAGAATTTTTATCAAATACAATTTATATTTCTTTAAAGGATTTTAGCTTTCAATATTTGTATTACACTTAAAGTTCAACTAAACCTATCCTAAAATGCATTCTACTAGTTAGCTTTCTTAACTAGGTCCGCTTTTATGGTGGCTACCCTCTTCATGATGCCATCTACCCTCTTTTTTTCTGCACCTGGTGTTGTTTTTTATTATGTCGGGTGAACTTCTTAATGAAGTTTTCGTACATGCGGGATAACGGCAGATCTATGTACTAGCTACACCCTCTTCAATATGTTAGTCATAATTCATGCTGGTCCCCCGTTCTAGAAATTTATGAGGAGCCGTATCTTATTGAGGCTTGAGCCTTTGATGATTAATCTCTGTCCAGGTTTAAAGTGTTAGTAATATATTTATGCGGAAGTTACTTATGACCGTGCAATTCATGTCAATTTGCAAGAAAAAATAAACTAAGAATAATAAAGGACGACAAGAATTTATGTGATTAAGTATTGAGTGTTGATATCTACATTGACGGGAAGAGTTAATCATAAATAATCTGTTAATAATCAAAGAATTAGAGTTATAAATGCTCACACAGTCAAGTATTTTTCATATTTAAATTGAACCTAAATAAAATAAGCAAAGGCACAATTCCATCGGGTGTTACGAGCTTTGTCCCCGGCCACATGGGTGATCTCTCCGTGCAGCCATTTCTTCGCGGCGCAACTCTAAGGAAGTTGCTGTGCGGCCATCAAATCCCTTTCTTACCGTGTGGCTGCGACTCTCGATGGAGGAGCACATGTTGGGAATGACGGATCCCCGAAAACCGGATTCGACACTGAATCGAACCCCTAAATCAATGCGGAAGACGAAGCCCGGGAAAACACGTATCACCGATCGTAAAGCACACCACGGATTCGAGCGTACCTTGTTAGCCATAGATTAAACACCAATCTTTGAAGAAGATGAAGAAATTTGGCCCGGTTCAATCCTGTTCGATCCGACGAGGGGGGAAAAAACACTTACTGTTTTTCTTTTCTTTTCTTTTGGAGAGGGAGAAAACGCGCGGGAGAGGAGAGCGTACGTTGATTGTGCCAAAGGAGAAAATATTCAGTGGTATGTGCGCGCCACGTCATCCGCTGATGTGGCGCGCACGTTCCACTTAGCTTTCGACACCTGTCGTGTGGGACCCGCTGAAAAATTAAAGGATCCGCTCAGCTCGGATCGGCTCGGCTCGGCTCGTTGGCAGAAACAATGTCAGGTCAATAAATGCTTTAACGCTCCCGCCCAAAAAATTTCTCACTCCTCAATTGAATTTATTGGCTTTTCTCTCTCTCCTCGCAGGAGAACAAACAGAGAAGGACCGTCTGTTTCCTTCTCCGCGCATCCGGTTCCGGCTCCGCCTCTGCCTCCCAAAAGCCTCGTCGGTCGTCGCCTCCTTCAAGAGCCTCGCCAGTCGCAGTTGGGTCCTCACCTCCTCCGCCTCCGGCTGTTCCAAACGTGGAGATCGAGCACAAGGTTTGTGCTCGCGTTGGTTACTCGGCAACTTTTAACCTCCGACGAACGCGTCATCAGCTCCGACTCCGAGTAGCCCGAGGTCTTTGGACTCTATGTCCTCGAGGTCGATGGTCGGGACGTGAGGGCCTCGTGCTTCTTCTGCTCCCCGCCTCCCAAAAGCATCGCCGGTCATCTGCCGCTGACACATTGCCCCCGAGAGCCCCGCCGATTGCGGTGGTTCCCGAGCCCCCTCGCCTCTCGCCTCCGCCTTCGACTATTTTCAACGCGGAGATCGAGCACGGGAGGAGAAGAGAAGAGAAGGACAAAACCACCTCCTTCCCTCCCCTCACGTCTCCTAAACTCCTCTCGTGGTTTAGGACAGCTTCATTGATGCCTTCGATAGTTGTCCCCGATTCAGCTTAACCCGGAGAACTCCAAAAGCAAGAGCAAAGAGAAGAAGATGAAGGCGAAGGTCCGGCTCGAGGCCGATGGCGGCTTCGCGTCTTCGGCGGAGTCGGACAAGAAGCACAAGAAGGAAAAGAAGAGCGGCAGTAAAGGCTCCGAATCCAAGCAGCCGAAGCTCCCGGAGCATCAGGGGATGCGAAGAAGGAGAAGAAGAGGAAGGCGCTGGAGCTGCGCGAGGACGACGAGGAAGACAAGAGCGAGACCAGCTCCGAGCTGGTTTACCCCGAGAACTTGAAGGGGAAGAAGAAGAAAAAGAAGAAGGCGAGGTTGAGCGACGGCGATAATAAGGTGGCTCAAGAGGAGAAACCCAACGCTGTGTTGAATTTCAGGATCTCGGACAGCTTGTGGTTGAAGTTGAAGGACAATGGTATCGAGGCGTTGTTTCCCATTCAGACCATGACGTTTGATATCGTCCACGATGGGACTGATTTGGTCGGCCGTGCCTGCACTGGTCAGGTATGAACATCTTTTTATTTGAATTTCGCAGGATTGACATGTTGATGGTCGCGTGCTTGTTTGAAATCTGCTAATTAACTGACAATTTAGAGAAGTGAATGGTCTGGACGTTGGAGTAATGATAGTGTGTAATGCGGAAAAGGGTCACGAAGCTGACATATATGAAAAGAGAAGCAGGTTTTATCTGCTCTATGAGTAGTGAATGGTTGATGTATGAGCTTGGTGAATATTGTTTTAATTAACAGCACGACAGAGCAATCATGGTGTAGAGTGTAGCAAAGTGCACTTGGTTCGTGAAATGTCTTTCGTGCATTTCGGTCCTAAATCTCGTATTTCGCCCGATTGTCGTTGCAAAAGTCAAATTCCGACCGATTTTTCAGGCATTCGAACCTACAGCTGGTAATTCGACCAAAAAACCTACAGCTATATAAATCTTCTAGTTTGTGGCAGAGTCATCTGTACATTAGTTCATTGGTGTTATTTGACATAAAAAAACCAAAAGTGGCGTGAAGACTGTTTGGCCGCATGATTGCATTTCAAGTTTTTAAAGATGATTGGCTGCTAGGAACATGAGTTTTCGAACTAGTTGCTCATTCTTTGTAGTTGATGGGTTTTAATTTTTGAGCGATTATCACCTTGTTCACCTGTGTGAATTGTACCGGGGCAAAATTCTAGCTTTTGTCTTGCCCATTTTGGAATCTCGACGAATGGGCCCGCAAAAACCTCAAGGAAGACGGGATGTGGTACGCCACCAAGTGTTTTGGTGCTTTTACCTACTAGGAATTGGCCAAGCGGGTATTGGAATCAAGCTTATAGAAATAATCTCATCTTTTTACAGAGATAGATGTCCGACATCATTTACTCTATTATTTTAAGTGTTTTCTGATTTTGAAGTTTATGGTGGAGCGGTGGGCTTAACGTCATCTTGTTTGTATGGTGCAGCTCCCTATCATGCTTAGGAGAGCCAATTGAGGAGAGGGGTCGATATAGTGATTGGAACACCTAGCCGTGTGAAAGTAATTCAGTGAATTGGAAGCTTATTTGGTAAGTATTCACGCAAATCATTGTGGGTCCTAGGAAGTGTTGGCGAGCCTATCAATCCAAGTGCGTGGAGGCACCGAGCTTTATCCTAACTTTCTAATGTAGATAATGTTTCACTAGATCCATAAACACGTGTACATTTCTTCAGGTGGTTTTTCAATGTAGTCGGGATTCAGAGTGCCCTATATCGACACTTGGTGGCAAACTGAAACCGGTGGCTTCATGGTACATTTTGTTATTTGTTTGGGTTTATCATGTTAGAATTTTTACAAAGAATGCCCACAATATCCACTTTATGGTCTCGGTTTGATTCGATAATGCTTACCTTCCCGCAGATCACACCATTATCGGTGCCGGCCACGTAAAACCACGGATCTCGCTATGTTTCTTTTCTTTGGGGTTCAGGTCTCTAAACTCTTTCATTCCCTTTGACTTTTGAACAACTTAAGAGCCTTTCACAAGGTGTCTCTCCGACTAATTTCCACATTTGTTTTGTGCAGCCTGTCATAGTGGATGAAAAGGGGGTTGAAATTGAAGGTGAGTGTAGTGGATACGTGGGCATTAAAAGTTCCTGGCCTGGGGCATTTTGTACAGTATATGGTGATCATGTGCAATACGAAACAACATACTTCAACCATTCCCAGGATAGTATTTTACTGGTGATGGCTGCAGCAGGTTAGTTGATACAACTATTAAATTATTGCTTGAGGTACTTGCATTATGCCTGGGTTCTTACTAGGGATGTTTATACAATTCCTTAACTTGAATGATAATCTTGCGCTTATATATCTTTGGAAGGTGTAGTTATGGTTATATTTTTGCAGCATAAGCTGTGCGATTTGATTTCCTTATTTTTTAATTCGCTCAACCCATTCGGGGACAAGGATGGTTACTTTGGCCGATCGGTAGAGTTGATGATGTCATCAATGTCGGGTGCTACATGAATTTCTCAAGATCTTCTCTTTTGGTACCTTCATTCAAACATTTTTTATGTGCTTATACAATGTGGCTTTGTTTTTGTTGAGAAACTTCGAAAGACCAATTCTTTTCCTTCTTAAAGCACCCAGTGCCTTGAATTCTGAACAAGTTATCTGATGATGCTTCACTTGCCTCTACAGTGGACACCGGATTGGAACAATGAGAAGTTGAATCTGCTCTTGTCTCGCATCCCAAATGTGCGGAAGCTGCGGTTGTTGGTGTTGAGCATGAGGTACTTTAGAGAGGACTAAATTGATGATAAAATTTTCATTGCACTTGCTTTAAATGCTAACAAATCAACAAATCATGTTTTTGTCTCTAGGTGAAAGGACAAGGCATTTATGCCTTTGTCATTCTCGGTGGAAGGTGAACCTTACGGCGAAGAAGCGAAAAGAGACCTCATACTCACCGTGAGGAAACAGGTTTGCATCCCATTAACAGTCATTTCTTTATTTGAAAACTAATTGCTCTTGCTTTCTTAAACTCCCCAAAGTGACTTAGACAACATGCAAGTTCTTGACAGAGTAACCTCTTAATGTGATGATAATTGTGATGGATCTCATTTTCTTTCCACATGCTAGTCCCACTCAAAACAAATATTGTTGAGCCTCTTGTTTGCTTACTCCACTGAATCTGTCCTTGGGCTTTGCAAACAGTGCTTAATCCGTTCCGTCATTACCATGGGGCACTATGCTTAAGATCTCACTCATACTTCTCATTTGATTATTAGATGCCTCTAATTTCTAATTGATTCCCTGGTGACATCTAATGATTTTGATCTTAGCTATGTGAAAGTTATTTGCATATTCGATTAACAATGAACATATTCATCGCATGGAGCTCTATCTCCCTTCACTTACATGAGAGGTGTAATGAGAATGATCAAACAAAGTGGGACACATGCTCAATGGGCTCTTTTGGCCGATGGATCACGATGAACTCGCCGCATCTAACGCTTTGCCGATATCTTTTCTTTTTGGTTTCTCCCTTTCTTCCGAGCCAAAGACAACTATATTATCGTAGGATCCGTAATCCTCGCATAACATTTACTACAGTAGCAAATATAGGGCCAGGTTCCAGTTTATGTTCCTGGGCCATTTTGGCCTTCCTGTGCTATTATTGGCTTCATCAGGCTTCAAAATAAATTGGTTTTTCCTCCATGAACTAAAAAATAGGTGAAATCTATTTTATAGCCCATCTTGTTTAACTTGTGATAGGAATTCATAAACATAACTTTTGACTAGGCAATCGATTCATCTTCCGTACGACTTCTAGATAGGAGCATTTGCTCCGGATCAACGGTTGAGGAAGGGGATACTCGGGATTGGCAGCAATTTTGTCAGCTATACCTTCTGTCAAGGAAAATTCTTTTGTACAGATATGAAGTTGTCAGAAGCATCCACATCTTACTAGAAGCTGGTGCATGGAGGCCTTTTCAATCTCTCTCACCAAAATTCTTTGACTTAGCCTGTCTTGGTCCATCTCTTCAGGTTTTGCATAATGCGAGTTTGTACAAAATCCCTTGTCTTGAGCTCATAGATATCCCCGAGGAATGTATTATTTGCTCCCGGATCGAGATGAATCGGCTGTTAAATTCGGAGTTTGTAGAAGTTTTCGTCTCAAGCTTACATGGCAAGTCGTAGCTTGAGGCTTTTGTCCCAAAAGATACTTAAGAACAGTCCCGACACTCGAAATATGATAAAGAACAGAATTCAAAGTAGCGTTGGAGGTCTCGGAGACTACGCCGGGAACAATGTAGTATCCAAATGCAAGCTGCAAAGAGAAGCCGTGCACCTCTTCCTTCACGGGTAGATGGAGCTTGCTTTTTGTAAGGATTCTTCATTGTGATGATATTACAGTCAAAGGTTAGATTTGTTGGAATTTTGTATAAATTGGTGCCAGTGCTATAGCTTGTTCAAACCTTGACTGGATTTCTTCCGAAAGCGATTGTTGGGTAGAAGTGCACTTGGTGTCTTCGATGTGACTTTCACATTTAGTTCTTTAGCTTTATACTAATAATATCCTGGTTGATCCTCTTCATTTTTGCGTTACAACCGTAATGAAGTTATGGAAAGGCGGTCAAAGGAAAAAGACTTGATGGTTGCTGCTTTAGTGGCTCTTATTTGTAAAGGCTTTTTTGCTTGAGATTTAATCCTGACTAGCATTACTACACTATTATTCTTGACCTAGCAATTATGATCAACATGCTTTACTAGAGTTACTTTCCTTGAAACATTCCAATTGGTACCGCATATGTTTCTGGTTTGCTCAAGGACTCGTGGGTTCATCCCTTTAATTTCACATGCATGTTTGCTTCTGAAGGTGAATGATGATTGGATAATTCTTGACAAGACAGTTGCTGATCAAGTGTCTTTGTGGAAAAGCAGCAATGGGTTCACTGATGCATTGGTTCTGGACCATGTTTGTTCAGGAGAAACGTGTTCTTATCATCAAATTGGCGATGTCTTTGTTTGTGAGAAGACTGGAAATGTTCAGGGTAAAATACTTTAATTGCTAACAATGACAAGTCTCTTTAGTATATCCAATTTATATGTGTCGTACAGGAATGTCTTTCCTAATGAGGTTTCCTTCATCATCGTCTTTTCTTTCGCTCCGTGATGAGACGTGCAGAGAAACTGTTATGGATCCCGCCAATGAGCTCTTGGTTTGCAAAACATATCCGGACACCTTTGTTTAAATAGGTTCTTTGTCACCGCTGAAATGGAGACTGATGCCGTGAGTAGAACGTCTTCTTTCAACACTCCAATTTCTTAAAACAGAGTCGTTCTTTTATCTATCTAGCCAGGA
This sequence comes from Eucalyptus decipiens, assembly GCA_014182575.1. Classification (NCBI taxonomy): domain Eukaryota; kingdom Viridiplantae; phylum Streptophyta; class Magnoliopsida; order Myrtales; family Myrtaceae; genus Eucalyptus; species Eucalyptus decipiens. The sequence goes on from CM024612.1 coordinate 4,840,141, forward strand.
TCAGAAAATTAACAACTAGCATTTGTCGTTCTCGTAGAGTAAAATCTTTGAGGCAACTGATTTTTTCGCTTTTTCACATGAAAATTTCAGGAGCAAAGAAGAAGGTGGTGTGACAGATGAAGCTGAACCATTCATGGGACCTGGTCGATTTGGTAACTAGTTAACCGTTTCCTTTCTCTTTTTTCGTTAGCTATGATTGACACGTGCCTCACACTTCATGCTTGTGTCTCGCAGCACGAGCTTATGTCTTGGGATAAAGAGAATTAGATGTTGTGTTGAGGTTCTGCTGAGTTTTGGGGATGGAACGTATATGCCTTGATCCTCCTCTCAAGGTAGTTCATAGCTATTTGAGGGGTCTTGCCTTGAGTTAGATGTGTTAATTGCTGTCATTTGTCTTATCGTACTTGATTGAGATAATTTAGTTGTCTCATTTTATGGTTTTCCATTTCCAGCGGATTCCACTAGGGAAATGGCAATGTCCTAAGTGCCGCTCGAAAAGTGATTCAGTTGAGCCAATAAGCCATCTCGATTCCAGTTTGAACCGAGCTCGGACGAAAATTTGTGGGTCAAGATCCAAGACATTGTCTAGCACGGAAAAAGTATCTCAAATGCTTGGTGGCTCCCATTTTCCAAGCAAGAGGTCTTTGAGTGGAGGGAATTCTGTTGTAACACCTGAAGTTCAGCCATTGGAAGGTAAGCCAGATCTGTCCCCAGGAGAGGAGCCATGCACCATCAAGCCCGGTTGCCCATCCCGGGTGGTTCTACGGATGGAACCTCTTCCTCTCGGAAAAATGATGATGAACAGAAGGTAGATGTACCTCCAGCAAAAGCACCTTCAACCAGAAGGTTAGCTTCTCCTTCTGTGCCCGCTTCATCTCATTCTCAACTGGTGAGTTCAGAACAATATGATGAAGCATCAGAGAAAATTTCTGAATGTTCTGATGGATGCAATAGTCCAGATGGTCAAGCTGCTCTCGGAACTAGTGCTAGTAAAGAGAGAGCTAAGAAGAGAAAGCTTGTGCAGAAAAATGACATTCAGAAGAAACGCATGACTGACAATGGAAAGCAAATTATTGCTACTTCTAAGAGCAGGAATGATGATGGCAAGCAAATTATTACTACTTTTAAGAGACATGGGTCGAAGAAGAAAGCTGCATTACCTGAAATAGGTAATTTACAATTAAGAAAGAGAACAATTGTAAAAAGGGTTCACGGTCTACCATGGAAGAAATGGAGCAAAAGAAGGTTCAAATAGTCCAAATAAACAAAAGGTAGATACTTTTACATTGGCCTTTTCATTACTGACTTATTACGTATAGACATATATAAGATACTTCCTCACATTCAGTTACATTTAGCAAATGTATGGGACTTAACAATTTTTTTTTTCCTTTGCTTCCTAAGATATGAACCTCTACAATATATTGAGTGGACGCAGTTTGGTGTTTGGTCCTCTTGCATGGCGTGTTTGTTTTCTAAAGATACCTAGAAGCCCTGGATATATTTTGGTTGGTAGTTCTAAGTTGATGGTTTCCACGTGCAAAGGCACAGGGAAAATCCTTTTAATTGAGGCTTGATGATATATTAAAAATTGATTTTGTGGTGCAGAAGGTTTCTGGAGAGTTGAAAACCCCACCCGTAAAGCCAAAGAAAAGAGACCGTCATGTGAATGACACACCAATGTGCATAAGCGGCACCGCCAGAGTGAATTTCAGCAGGTAAATCTACTTATGACCAACTTTGTTGTTTGATTCTGGTGATCAATCTTAGAATCCATCTTAATTCATTTGACACTTTTCTGCTTTTCATGTTGATCGGATTTTGGGCTATCGTGTTAGAGGTAATGATGCAAGTTCATTGTTTTATGTTTCTGTATGTATTGTAGACATCCTTAATTATGTTAGTTTACTTGTTCTAGAGAAGCAGGACAAACATCAACATAGTACTTCCAGCAAAATCAACTTAGATACGGGAGATGGGTGGACTCGCCGATGATAGACAAGCGATATAAGCATTGACAGTGACATCAAACTGCACAATCTGAATGTTTTTCAGTGGTTATTCTCTTATCAGCTGGAATTTTAATGGTAAAGCTGGAGGAAGAGTAAAAAACTGTATAACTTGGTTGACGACATTTTATCTTTCTTCTATTGAGGTTGAAAGACGTGTTTTGAGCAGGTTCGTCTATGTAGACTCCGCTTTGTGTATAAAGTTTACTTATCAGGTTTAGTTCAAATGCTTTACTGTTGTTCCTTTTCAAGTGCTGAACGTATTCTCCTCTGTTTTTATCCTCTTATTTTGCAGGAGGAGCCCCATATCTAGTGCAGCAGCTATTATTTACATTATACCAAGCTGGTATACCAAGAAAGAGGATCTAAAGAATTTCTACAGCTTTTGAGTGTTTGTAGATATACAAACAAAATCGACATTAGTTAACTTTCAGTTTTGGAAATCAAAACAATCTTGAATTTTTAATTATTGTTATAAAGAATATGGTGGTTTTTAATTCTCACTCTTTGTATTTATTGGAAGATATCTTGAAAAGTTTGTTATTCAAACATCGAAATGCTGTGTTCAAGTTATTTTTGGCCCTCGACATGAGAATACCGAGTGTCATAGCAAATACACTGCTTCGATTTCGCATGATAATGTGGGCAAGAAGACGCAACATTATTCAACTCTGACGAGATGTTGGTTTAATAAGTTATAACTTATAAGTCCGTTCACTTTGGTCCTTTACGCTCTCAATTCAGCTGGTTAAATCTCATTAGCAGTCTCCATACCCGTTTTTTCCTTTGATTGGTCATCATAGTAAAACTCAATTTCACCAAGTATGTTTCTGTGCTTGAAGAGATAAAACCCTACACTCTGCAGTCTCATGGTCTTGATTTCGATTAATATTAATCTATAAGAAATTATGCACAAATTAGGCAAACTATATGCGCATTTCCCCTTTGTCCTTTTGAAAGCTTGGCAAAGTTTTAACAATGGCTTTTCATGATTGCTTGGTATTGCTCACTATGCAAAAAAATTCATCACACTACAACTAGCAAATGAACCCTTATTGACATAGAAAAATTGTGATATTTTGACGATATGATACAAGCTTTTAGTCTCATACAGAAGAACCTTCTAAAAGCTTCTAAAAGCTTGGAGAGATAGAACAAGGCAATCGAAGAAAAGAAAGGTAAATGCACCATTTGACTTGATCTAAGGGTGATGTATTGGACAGAGCCACTCAGCAACCTCACTCTAGTTAAACGCCCACAATAACTCATTTTTATGCTAATCTAGCACCTGCAACATTTGAGTAAGATGAATGTACATCAACTAATGCTATAATCTCATTTTCTATGACAAAAGCTTTACACAGAGGTGTCTTAATTTGTCGAATCGTCCCTATCTTTGTAGTTTCATTACTCACTATCCATACTCAAAGTCTACAAGAAAAGAATTTAAGCCACTATCTGCAAAGCACCTAACGCTTCCAGTCCCATGAAAGAATTGTGATTTCCATATATTATCACTCCCCTGCCTTGAATTTACTGATCAGTGTCAGTCTCGGGATGACTTGAAACAGTCTCCTCAGACGATACTTTCTCTGCATCAAGATGAAGGGCCACATTCTCATGTATTCTGCAATAAAAACCATCCTCAACCACAGAACATGGTATCATTGCCTTTTGGAATGGACAGTAGCACAAATTAATTCTCATCTCTAGAGGTGAACATAGGTACTGCAGATCAGCTTTCATCAAGCTTAACTACGACTCACCCATGGTCACATGATAACACATCTGTCGAGTGAAAGCACCATTCAATCGTCCATGAAATAAATTTCTTCCTGAAACATTTAAAAAAGCACAGTTCATAGATGAGAAACTACAAAACTATTCCAAAATCACATCCTCACTATAAATCTTCTTAAGCAAAAACATATTTAAAGAAGAGGGCTGATAAAGGCGGAAGTATTAGCCAAAAGGATGGGAATGTCAAGCTCAAGTAGACCGAAAAAATACTTACAAAATTCAATGAGAATCATTTCTAAAAAAAAAAAACTGACATTTACGGACACTTTTAATTTGTATATCCAAAGCATGACCAAAGAGTCAACACCGATAAGTCTTGCACTTCCTAATCTCATGGCAATAAAATAACTTGCAAATGAGATTAAAACCTAAATAAGCAAGTTAGATAAGTTCAACCATGCTTGTTTAAGAAATGTTCCTGATCGATGAATGTTATTGCATAGAAGGAATCACTTCTTGATAGCATTTTCTTAGTTGAATGATTGATTCCAAATATTCTTAGGAGTTGCAATTGTGATCCAGATATAAACCCATATAATGAAGATTCAGAGACATAGAGATAGAAGAGCTGATCTTAACCTTCGATAATACATCTTTTATCATCAGATAGCTTGATTATTGACTTAAGGAGAAAAAAGATGAGAAGGAGATCACATCATCATAGGTAGAGTAAATACTGACATTGTTATCACTAAATCCCTAGAGCAAGATCAGCTTTTAAAGATAAATATTTAATGCCTTAAGAAGGACCCAGCTGATATAATGTTGTATACCCCAGCCAAGAGAATGACCCCACTCAAAAAAAAGAAGTAACTGATAAACAGAAGAAGAAGAATGCATAAAGCCTAACACAAAAATCATCTACACCTATTGTGCAGAACTTGTAGCCATCTTACAAAATCGATAGCATAGTATATATAGTCCACTCTAAGGTGAAGATTCTGACATCACACCTTTGCTCATATCGAGACTGATTTCGGCCCCTTTTTGACAGTCCACTTGGAAGGAACAAGAGTTTCGTTCTCCTACTAGCAGCTGCACGCTGGAGGTTTCGGAGGGGAAACGGCAACTTAAAATAAGGATGCACACTTAATTTAGTTCTTGTTACGTGAGTCGTCTTGAGTCACCCTCTTCACTTCCTCGAGCAAATTATAGTCCGTCAATCATGAATTTCAATGAATTATGAGCATAAAAACTCAAGAATAAATGAAAGATTCTTAAAAAGTAAATATGAAAACAGAAGTCTTGACCACCTACAGACATGTGTCGATATCTGAGTGGTAGATGCGCACCACGTCAGCAGATGACGTGGCGCGCTCATACTACTGAATAATTTCTCGATTTAAAATAGGATATTCAAATTCACAGAAGCCGTAAAAGCGAACCTTCAAAGTCTAATTCATCGTCCGAGTCACTAACCGATCCATCTTTGTAATGAGAACTGAAATCATAATGATCGTTCACTGCAGAATCTTCATCAAATGCATCTTCCACATCATCATACTCATTCTTTTCGCTGTCAGCAGTTTCTAACGCATATATATCATCAATACCATCACGAGTGTCTTTTGGGATCTCCCTACTTTGTTCCTCATTATTATTATCTCTTGCAAAGTCTTCCCCGCTTTCCTTCTCTGTCTTTTCCCCTGTCCAACGAGAAGCAACAAGTTGACCCAACTCTTCCTTTGATGTTCGTCGGCATTCTCGATGCGTCATCTCCCTACAAGTAATAAAACAATCATTCACGAGTTCTGGAAAAGCCAGCTAAAGTGAGATATCCGAGATCATTTCAAATTCAAACCCACAAGAACTTCAGAAACTCCATAAAAATAAAATGCTCGCATTGGGCAAGAGGAAGAAAAGTAACATGCAAGTCATGTAGACACCTCGAGTAAAGATATTCATTCTCAAACCTATGATATCTACTTGATGGAAATTACATCGAGAAATCAGCTTTTTCTTGCCAAATTTTGAGAAAAAAAGCTGCATTTTCTATTAGAAGTCAAAAGTGTAATCAGAATATATTTTTTCATGTTGAGTTAAATCTAACAGAATTTTCCATGACATGTGAATTATGTTTCATACATCGCCAATGGCGTAAAAGGAGTATGCTTAACCAATTCATCTGCAAGGAATGATGTCGAGAAAGCAGAGATACCCCAAGCATCGAATGGGATCATATTACATAAAAACACGAGACAAGAGGAGTCCATTAATGAAGGTGATGAGGACGACTATAATTTCTATGGCCAACACGATTTCTATCAGATATTCACTTCCGCCAAGCCATAACAATTTTGCTGCTATGATTGACTGAAATCAAAGTTTGGTATGAGAACATAAAATTTCTTGCATATCGCTTCATTGCAAAGGCAGTACTTGTGGTAAGCAAAAGCATCTACGACATAATACTTGCTTATGATTGCACCAGATTTAACCAGAGAAATCTAAGGGTTTGCGGTCACATTAAAGCAATAAAAGCAAAAGAGTTGAGAAAAAGTACTTCGCATCTATATAACTATTAGCCACCTTGCTTTCAAAGCATCAACAATAGGTTCAGATGATACAATTGACTCTTCCTCATTTGCCGATGTTAAAAACTCATCTTTCTCTTCCACAAAGCATGCTATACAGAACAACAAATGTCCAGATTGTTGGAATCATGTTGACTACAGAGAATCAATTGTGTGTACTGCATGATTAAACTTTTGATGACTTGCCGTAATTCCCTTATCTTGGACTCCAGTCGATAGATGATCATGTTCTGCTGCTGCCTTTCCCCTCAGCTTCTCTTTTTCCCCTCTCTTGTTTTTCTTTTCTCATTCGTTCTTTCTCCCCTGCTTTCTCTATTTGTTCTTTGCGCTCTATATTTAGAGATGAAAAAGCAACAAACTTGGGTCGACACTGACCTTCCTATCTCCAAGCAATGGGCGTTAAGCTCCCAGGATCCTTCTCAATGGTGGCTCTGACTTCTTTCTTGGATCACTGTTTTGACTGGAAACACCCCAGAAGAAAAAAGAAAAAAAAACAATTAAATAAGCAGGCACAAAGTAACAAAAATCTAATCATTATTTTATCATTCAATTACCATGGTAAATAGACATTGCATGAAGTCCAGCTTACACTTATTAGATGGTGTCTGATTGTCTTCTCGAGATATAGATTGTTTATCATCAATCAAGTCGACCACTCAAATTTCTATTAGGTGCCGCCTTTTTAAGCATAAAGATGGAGACATCTATAGGTTGATCTATAATGCATGGTCATAGGCTATGATTTTTAAGTTAACAAATTCGCGAGTCTTGAAACTGGAGATTCCCCTCAAACGTCTGGGAAAATATAATCTGGAAAGAGTCATCCACGCAGTGATCCATGGAGCTGTACATTAGCAAACAGAAACATCTCCTCAGCAAAGGCCAAGCTCTGAGGGATTTGGGATAAATAGAAAATTTGAAGCAGCAAAGCGAAAAGACAGTCAAGCACTTTGGTCATGGAACAAGACACTTCACATTGACATCTTATAAAGTCAGATTAATCTAAAATGCTATGTACTTAAATGCCAATGAATAAAGAACTAGTAACTTGATTTTTTAACACAGGAAAACATACCCAGGCTTAACATGACCACTAAGCGCAAGATAAGGTGTCTTCATTTGAGCTTGAGCTTCCCTCATCCTCTATGCAGACAAAGAAGGCGTGTCTGAATTCTTCATCTGCTTCAACTTCAACTCTTCCTGGTATTGCTTCATGCGCTTCTCTTGCTTCATTTTGCCAGGCCCTTTTCCATGAAATTTATGGGAAAGCAATCGGAAAGCTTCGCTTCCTTTGGGGTTAACAAGTTGCAAACATTCAAAACAAGAAGATTGGCATAAAAACATCAAAGTAATGAATTGGCGTTTCTTTCTCGAGGCAAAAGAAATTATAATGGACAATTTAGTATTACAAGGCTTTATGATTAATATCTTTTTTCGTTGAAAACTTACTATTCGGCCAAATTCATCTCGCCCTTTCAATGCGGATCTCTTTTCGTCCATCATCTGCAATGCCTACGAGCTTGCTTTTCTTCTTATCCATGTTTCTACCACCCCCCACTCAATAGTTTCTTTTAAGTGTTCCCCGTTCCTTAAGAGCTGATAGTTTCCATCTTAGACAAGCTTGTTATAGTAAGATACCCGGCCTCACTGAGTACAGCCGAACCCGTTTATGATGAGCAAATATACTCGCACATCGCTTTTTCCCAGCTTCGACACCTAAGAATTTCAGTCGCACATCGGGGCAAAGAAAAAAAAAGCCAGTTGGATGAATTGATTTAATTTCTTGACTCAAAGAGGCCACACATATTCTCAACAGCAATGAGCCCAAAACATATAGCAACCATCTAATTTAAATAAGCATTATGAGGTAAACTATTTACCAGGTTGATGATAGGCATTAATATTAACTAATGAGGCAAATATCTCAACTACTCGCTCATACAATGCTATAAGAGCCCACACTGATCTATGGGTCACTTCTTCAACGGTGACTTATAGACTCACGATCATTGGCATATAGAGCATAGCCCGTTCCCTACAAAAGTTCACCATATCTAAACAGATCAATTGCAGAAAACAACCGAGTGACTATAAGTAAATCATCCACTGTACTCGTGTCTCCTTTCCAAGAGAAGTGTGAGATCTTAAACTTCAGAAACAATAGACATAACAACTTCGACTATTGCTAGAATCTTCTTAAAGGTAAATATTAGTAGCTCTTATTGTAAATTAACTTGAAGCATTCCAAACAGATAGTCACCACAGGTAACACTAGGTTCAAGCTCCCAATCATGACCAGGTGGTCTCTCACAAAGCACTTCAATGAATGTTACGAAGAAGTTGTGCACACCCTCTCTAAGATGTTGTTTGTAGCTATATCGAAATTAGAAAATAACATGCATCAGGAATAATCATGTCACCAACATGTAAAAGTAATAGTGGCATTACTTTATAAAAAAATAACTTACGCATGCGATCTCGTGCTTCCTTCATTCCCATAAACAAGTAAGCCCTTGATTGACCCGTGAAATGAACAATTTGAGATTTAACATTTTGGAAACTACAGATGGAGACGGAACTCCCTATTTTCACCAAAAAATTAAACAAATACCCGATTGCCATCCAAATCAAATTGTTGCGAGATACCAACCGAATAATGTAAGGCTGTCTTTGTAAGGAAGAATTACCATGTCCCGACAAAGCCAAAGCAATTTAAAAAGTGAAACAATTGTCAATGACTCGCAAACCGAAAGGGAAAACTTTCAAAGATCGATAGTCACCTCACCTTGCGCTTTTTCGTTAGAGGGTTGTAAGATTGAATTAGGCCATCATAGAACCTGTAAAACAAACGATCAGGAATAGCAATAAAATGACATAAACAACCAATACTGCTGTAGACCATTATTGGAACAACAGCAGCAGCCAGCCATCACCGAAGGAACAGCAGTCGCAAGTGAAAGAAGGAGATGAGGATTGACAAATAACATGCTCAACCAAGACAGAAATAAAGTATTGCTAGTGAATGTCTAGAGTGCTCACATCTCATCAAATGGCCACCAGGCCTTTATTCTAAGCCCAACTAATCCTTCGAGCACTCCAAAGATCCTGAAAATTATTAAGAAAATACACGAGTACATAAAAATTTTAAAAAAAGGGCACAAAGATTAAACCACGTAGTAATTACGAAAAAGTAAGAAAAAACGTGTCAACATTATCTAATTACTGTAACCACAAAATTCAGCGGAGCTTTTTAAACTACTTCAGTTTTATTACTACTACTATACTACTACTACTACCTAATAATAATAATAATAATAGCAGCGTAAGGTTCAAAGATCTTGTTTGACTATTGTATCGAAATGTTCAATAGAAACTTTCGATATACTTGAGTATTTTAATTGAAGGGAAAAAACAAGGCTTTCTAATTAAGAAAATATAATAAAAATATAGCACTTGTACCAATTAACATAATCAGATTATACTGCAAAAATTACGATTATACCTCTAATACGGCATTGTTATAATTGCTCATCTTTCCCCCCACTACCAGGAGCTTTGATTTTTTCCCGGCAATATCAACAAGGACTGGAGCTTCCTCATCCCGAGCAACAGTGCTCTCACCTGAACTGGCTCAATATTTAACATTTGCTGCATTCTTCTCATTTTTGAGGGAACTTTAGAGGCAGCTGAAAGATTGTGTCCATTCCCAAGGACCCTTATACGACATATTTTTGCCTCTCTGCATATAGCCAAGAGAGGTCATAGCCTTCATCAGGGTTCATCAACTTGTTAGCTTTATGTTCCCTTTTCTTTGGAAGTGCCTCTAAGTCAATTCCCAGCTTCAGTGAACCCTTAAAATCTGCAGAATGAGCCTTTTTTGTACTTGTTTTAGCAACAGGAACAATATCATTGGGGAAAAGAAGGACAGCAGCATCACTAGTGTTCGATCTAGGAGCACTATCCAGTTCAGGAACAACTTCTCCAGGGGAACAAACGACCCCATAAGCCACCTGTGGGAAAGCTTTTGAATGTGAGAATAATGGTTCTGTTAAGCTATTTAATAGGTTCAATCTAGCCAAGGGGAAAAGAAAACAAAGAGAAGGACTAACAGATAGAGAGAAAGTCTACTGGAATGGAAAACTAGAAGGAAAACTGTATTAAATGAGGTATTTGTTTGTTAACAGCCAAACTGTGGAGGGCGCATCAGATAAATGGTGGACATGTGCTAGAGAAAGAGATGTTATGGAATACTTCTCTATTGACCTTCTATTTTATTTTGTCTAAAGTCTTTTACCTTCATTTTTTTTTGGGCGGGTCCAAAGTCTTTTCTGGCTCATACAGCCACTTAATATGTCATAGCAGAACCTCAAAATCCAAATAGTGCAATTAATTTAACAACATATATAATCGTCATGAACCATGCCAAAGAACTGAAGCAAGATTCACCTCACTACTCACTGTTATCCCCATTAGTTTAGTAAGTGATACATGAATGACAGAAAGATGAGCAAAGCTAGACATGAAATATGACAACTCCAACAAATCAAGCCCTGAAAATCAGCTTATGTATGGAAGCATTGTATATCCACCATGTAAGAGAACAACAATGGGATGAAGTAGCTAGAGTAAAAAAATTGAAGATTTCAGCAGCTTATCATGGGCAATGGAAGAATCTTTATTAGAAATGACAATAAAAGGATGGCATCGAAGTCCATTTCATCTAGAAGATTATTCCATGGAAGATGGCAAATCAGAAGCAATACCATTGTCTTCAGCAAACAAAATAAAGCATAGGGTCCTATAAAAATCAAAAGATGCACCACTGGATGTGAAGAACCATTAGCATGATTATTCTCCATAGTTGGCTCATTTTCACATACAGAAGCCACAACCGGAGAGTAATCATCCACGTAGAGCCATTGGATTGTACTGCTCCCCAAAGAAGAGGTCCAAGCTTAGCTACACAGCTGGTAATGACCCTGTCTCCAAGCTTCCAACACAAAGGTGCAACTTTCTAAATCACATTATACACCTTATTAGAAACTAAAGCAAACAGAAACCACTCTGAAATGGCAAAAGGAACAACACAATTACCTTATTTTCTTTTAAAACACTAGCAAGGAGAGGATTGAGAAGCCTCAAGGAGATATCCTCACTTTCACCGAGGATGTCTGTGATGATTTGCTCCACAGCCCACAAACTCCTATAATAAAAGCTAAGTATGTTAAATGAACAATGTACTTGAAACAGGCTCTTCACACTATTGCATTTGCAAATAGCCAAATTACTAGGAAAGAAACTCCATGAAGAATGTACAAATCAAACCTGAGCAGGCATTGGAGGAGGCAAGGGATTCTTGATCATTGAGAAGATTTTTTCAGATGCTTACAGCCAAAAGCAAATTGTTGCGTTGATTAATAATTCAACATCATAATATGGCATCCTTTATTGTAGCAGGAGCAGTAAACTATACAAGTCCCAAAAAATGTTTACAAATTGATCCAACTCTATGTAAAAGTGCATGCTCATACAAAAAAATCCAAGAGCTGCACGTTGATCCTATCCTATCTATAAGTGCATGCTCATAGCAAAAAGACAGGAGCTGCACATTAATCATATCCTATGGAGAAGTGCATGCTCATAGCAAAAAAATCAAAGAGCTACACATCGATTCTACCCTATGTAGAAGTGCATGCTCATAGCCAAAAAGAAATCCAAAAGCTGCACTGATTGACATTAGTTAACTATCTACACTTTCAAAATAATTTGTTTCATCATTTCAAAGTCAAAAAGCGATACTTCATCTTGCCCATGTTTCATCATTAAAGTCAATTCTGCAAACAAATATAATAAAAGTATTAGAATTATTTCATTTAAGAACAAGATAAGATAATTGATAAAATCATTTGATCACATTAAACAAGTGTCATACCTCATGCAAGGTGCCGCCTACGCATGAAGATGCTTTTCTTTTTCTCTTTTCCGCGGCGCCCTTAATCCGAGTATTTGGTACACCTTTTGGCCTTCTCTTAAGGGGATCAAATACTCGAATTCCATTATTTTCTACATATTCAGATTCATCACCTTCCTCCAAGAAATCAACATGATCTTTACCTATTAGAGATTGCATTTTAGTTGTAATTTGAGAACGAAGACGCAACAAGGCTGTAGTTGCAAGCTCCTCTGTTACATCATGATTGGCACTATCATTCATGACACTGAAAGCTAACTGCATCAACCTCTTCAAACGCAGTGTCTTTGAATTAACCGTATGATGAGAGCTTTGTGCAACATCTTCACAATAAATCCTCTGTTTTGCAACTTTTGTCCACCTCTTCAAAATATATTGCGATGGAATGCTTGTAATATTTGCAACATTTGTCAAGATGTAAAGAGCATGCCTACATAACCATCCTTGCAACTCAAATAACTTGCAGCTACAAAAAATGGTAGAATCACTTGGACTAAAATGCACAATATGCTTTCGTTCACTATTTCCGGTTCCCACGATATAAGTATGTAAAGGCGCATCAGTTTCTGATCAAAGAACATGTTCAGATAAAACATGCAAGAACTCAGCCTGAAAATTCCTGTAAATAACTTGAGTATATACTTGTGCAGCATGTTGCAAAATTCCACTAGTCTCAACCATAATATGTGGCTTTCCTCGAGCACACTCAAAATCATCAACAATTTCAGTGTTGCGCATTTTTTCAGCTTGCTTCTCATAATAACCAACAAATTCAGATAAAGTCATCGTCTTACACGCCATATCTTGAAATACATTATTGGTGCTCTCACTTCTTTGCGTAGATCTAATTCCTGCAAAAAAAAAATCACGACCAAATGCAGGACACCATTTATGACGCAGGCGATATAGATTATCCAACCACTTGTTCTCACTTAAATTCCACTCCTGACACATAGCTTTCCAAGTTGTCTCCATTTCAATTTCAGATTCACAACGATATAGAAGCTTGTGCCAATATTTATCACGAAAACCTGGCTTTCCAAGAAGATGTGCAATATGATGCGTAGCATTTTTCCCAATGTGCCATATACATAAACGATGATCAGAATTCGGGAAAACAGTTCTAATAGCATTTGCCATAGCATGATCTTGATCAGTGAAAATAGTTTTGGGTGCTTTATTACCCATTGCCTCCAAAAATGATTGAAATGCCCAAACAAAAGAAGCAATAGTCTCATCCATAAGAAATGCACAACCAAACAGAACATTTTTCCAGTGATGATTCACACCAACAAAAGGTGCACATATCATATTGTATTTATTTGTACGATAAGTAGTATCAAACACTACTACATCTCCAAAGCTATCATAATCCAACTTGGATAAACCATCAGACCAAAAAACATTGGTCAGCCTCTGATCCTCATCCAATTGAAATGTGTAAGAAAAATTGCTTCCATTTGATTGTAAGTAATTAAAATGGTTGATAAGTCTTTGACAATCACCTGCATCAATCAGATTCCTTCTTTTTGATTGTAAGAAATTTTGACAATCACGCAATGTAAAGCCAATGTTATTTGCCCCACCTGCTTCATCACAAAGATAAGAATATGCTTTTGTAGCCCTTATACCAGCCCCAGTCATAGAAGTCAAGATACCTTTGCTAGTGTCTGTAATGTGTCGATACGAGCGTATAAGGTGTTTTTGCTTATCTTCAATGAAAGGATGATTATGAACATCTTCAAACTTGGTAACTTCCCAGACTCCATTTTCAATTTTAAATTTAATGCAAGCGACATCCCGTCCTCTTCACCGTCCTATAAATATTTATTTGTTCATGAGGTGGGATTGGTGGAGAGTGTCATTCACAATTACATACAAATGTGCATCTTTGCAATATTCATTTATTATTATTCGCTTTTTGTCATTTTCGCACTACAAATCTTTTGCAAATTGCACATGAATTGTATGTATTATAGACTCCATTCTCATTAGCAAACACTATATCAATTCTGAATTCAAATTATTCATTAACATTGTGTGCAATGATATTATCACTTGAAGCCTCTACAATTTGAGGAAAATATCTAATTATATAAAGAATAAAAATGAAATAAATACAAATTAATTCTAAAAAGATGAAGTCATACCCATTTCGCCTGAGAATAGTTTGACTTTTACTGGAAGTAAATGTCAAACATGAGTTTTGGTACCCACCGACATTGGGTTCTTCATAATTACAACCTCATAATCACTTGCAAAAACCTTTTAGCCAACATATTCTGATAACATAAACAACAATAATCCATTAGCAAATAATAACTCAAATTGAAAGTGAAATAAAAATAAAAGCAACAATTATTAGTCCAAATTACTAATAGCAAGAACATTATTCAACCTTACCAAGAATAGGGCAACATAGGAACTAGATTGTCGAAAAGGTTGGGTGCACTCCAAGAACAAAGGTAAACGCAAAAGCCCAAGGTTTTCTTGTCTGAAACTTATGCATCAACAACAATAACAACTGCAATCATAAAGAATCGAGGCTTTTGCCTTTACCCTAAAACAGAATACTAAAGCAATGAGCATGACAAAAATTCCCGATGCAAACGCAGTATTCTCAATCTTGTCTCTCCAAACTACAAGAAATTGCATAGAGTTATTTGCAGATAAAAGTTGTTTGATTACATGAAAGCTCCTGTAAAGGCAACCAAAATAAAATGAGATCCATTGATTCAAAATGCATCAGAATAGCCAATACCAACTAGAAAAAAATATAAGGTGCTTGGCATGTTTGATTCAAAATTGTACCTTACAATGCTTGGAAGACCAATAATAAATAGGGAATGCATTACATGGACAAAATAACACCAATTGCAAATCAACCATGACAAACCAAGAGGGGCAAGCTATCATATTCATATTCCAAAAGTGCTGAACAGCGTTCAATAATTGTTCAAAGAACATCTTGTAAGGTAATCGTTGCCTAAACTAAAACACAGGCACTTATAAACAACATAATTGAGTAAAACAAGGCATTGGCCTCTTCTATGACATGTGCAAAGTCAAGTGCACATTAATCTTCACGATCAAGAGAAGATGCAACATTCACAAGAATCTCTTTCCTTTCTTGTTTCAACAGACTTGAAGCTTTTACCTAAAACCGAACAATAACCACTTTTATCATAATGTATATCTATGGAAGAGTAAGCATAAGGATAGCAGATGAGATAAAAAAAAACTGATACCATTTTTGGACTTAAGTATCCATGCCTTGTTGATGTTGCAAATGTTAGAGAACTCCTTAAGTAATTGAGATTGGGAAGCTTAGTCTTCTTCAGTTGCAATGTCCATCCCTAAGTGCACCACCATGTGAGGGACAGCCCGAGAAACATTCACAGCAAACAATGTTATGAATTTCTTACCGCAAATGGAAGCAAAGAAAAGAAAAGAAAATACATTAGAATAAATAGCATACTGAAACCATGTGAGGGACTTCTATTGCACTCTTATACTGATACATTATCACTAAAGGCAGCAGAAATGAAATTGGAGAATTTCTTTAATGTCAACCACCAAACTAACTTCCATTTGGGCTCGTGAAACCAATAATTAAATAGAATGAAAATCTAGTAAATCTTATACAAACATATTACTCTTATTTTGCTAATTAAATTGGAGGACCAACTAACAAATATATAAAATCATAAACAAAGAATAAAAAGATCAATTTCACTTCCAGCAATTACACCACATTGTTTTTTTTTTTATCAAACAGCACTTTGTAAGAGAAAGTTCTAATCTTTAAAATATTTAATAAATTCAAAGCAGAAGTACATGAAAAGACATGACAACACTCCAATATTCAGATACATAAAACAGTATAACACTGCAAAATCTTTACCAGCCTAGGCAGCATCATCCTATTGCCAAATATAGTATTGCCATTACAGTGTTATCACTATACTATCTAAAGACATAATGCACAATTAACCATAAATGATATCATTACATACTATCGGTTTTCCTTTTTTTTTTTTTTGTCATAATTAGTTTTTGGAGATCAATTTTTCTTGCATAGCAAGAGGAAGTTACCACTAAGATGATACTCATATCCACAAGTCACAAACCTTAAAAGCAGAAGCAATCACACCTCGTCCCTTGAAAATATTTTCAGGACACTTCAAAGCTATGTCCTCGGATACAAATCCAGTCCCATTAGTATGTTTTTGGCGGAATGGAAATGCAGCCTTTCATTGCAGGTTTTTGGTAGGCCCAAGAGATTCAAGAAAGCAACAGCAAAACATCTTAGAATCTCTTCCCTTTCTTGTTTCAACAGACTTGGAGCCTTTACCTATAACCGAACAATACCCACTTTTATCATAGTGTATATCTATGGAAGAGTAAGCATAAGGATAGCAGATGAGATAAGCAACGATACCATTTTCAGACTTAAATATCCATGCCTTGTCGATATTGCAAATGTCAGTGAACTCTTTTAAGTAATTGAGATTGGGAAGCTTAGTCTTCTTCACTTGCGATGTCCATCCAGAAGTGCACCACCATGTGAGGGACAGCCTAAGAAACATCCGCCGCAAATAAGGTTATGATTTTTTTAGTGCAAATGGAAGCAAAGAAAAGAAAATACATTAAAATATAGTAAAATCAATATGCAATCCAAAACTATTGTCAAATTAGTACCAATAAAAAAGAGTGGTAGTTCTCAACTCAACTATTAATGAGGAATGAGAAAACTCAGAACCTCAACATCTCCTGTGGCATTAAACAACTCTCGTTGCAAGGTTTCACTAAACCAAAAAAAAAATGAAAAGAAACACGAGGCGTGGCGGCAAATGATGATCGAATGAATCCACTTTCGTTCTCCCTAGCTACTCGCGCATTCACTGGCAATAGAACAACCCCAGAACAACCCATCTTCGTTCTCCCTAGCTACTCGCACATTCACTAGAAACAGAAACATAACAACCCATCTTCATTCTCCCTAGCTACTCGCGCATTCACTGGAAACAGAAACAGAACAACCCTTAACAACCCATCTTCGTTCTCCCTACCTACTCATGCATTCACTGGCAACAGAACAACCCCATAACAACCCATCTTCCTTCCCCCTAGCTACTCGCGCATTCATTGGAAACAGAAACAGAACAACCCCATAATAACCCATCTTCGTTCTCCCTACCTACTCGCGCATTCCCTGGCAGCAGAACAACCCCATAACAACCCATCTTCGTTCTCCCTAGCTACTCGCGCATTCATTGGAAACAGAAACATAACAACCCCATAATAACCCATCTTCGTTCTCCCTACCTACTCGCGCATTCCCTGGCAGCAGAATAACCCCATAACAACCCATCTTCGTTCTCCCCAGCTACTCGCGCATTCGCTGGCAACAGAACAACCCCATAACAACCCATCTTCGTTCTCCCTAGCTACTCGCGCATTCACTGGCAACAGAACAACCCAAGAAGATGCAGAAACAACCCATTCGGGATTTCGACTGTGCATTCCGAAACCGGCCCACGAGAGGGGAGGAAGAAGGAAACTCACCGGTCGAGAGAGAAACGCACGGACCCCACCAGGTCCACAAAGAAGCGGGAATCCTTCTCCACCTCACGCCTCTCCTTCTTCTCCGCACCGTCGACCCCGCCCAGGTCCGCCAAGATCTTCCTCGTGACCAAGCAGCCCAGCGTCAGGGACAACACCCGGTCAGCGGCAGGGAGCCTGCTGCTCGGGAATGAGACTGAGGCCGCCTCCCTCCTGCCGGAGGCCTATGGCTTCGCGGCGAAGGCCGGCAAGAATCCTTCTCCAGCCCGCGTCTCTCCTTCTTCTCGCGACCAAGTGGGCCAATGTTGGGGACAGCACTCGTTCAGCGGTGGAGAGCCTAGTGCCGCTCGAGAACAAGACCAAGGCCGCTTCCCTCTTGCCGAAGGCCAATGGCTTCGCGGCGGAGGCCGGCGGGACGGGGAGGACGAGCAGATGCTGGAGACGGAGGATGCCAGAGGCAGATGAGGCTTTTGGGGGAGGGAGCCGGAGCTGGACACAAACCTTCAGCTCGATCTCTGAGGGAACAGTCGGAGCTGGAGGGAGTCGAGACCTGACTGCGACTGATGAGGCTCCGACGTGCTAGAAGACTGGTGAGGCTCTTGAGGAGGCAGATCTGGACTCGAAGGCGGAAGTGGAAGCGGAGAAGGAAACGCAGGTCTTTGTGGAAGTGGAGAAGGAAACGCAGGTCTCGTTCTGCGTTTGTTCTCCCCCGAGGGAAGGAGAGAGAAAGTGAAAGAGAGAGAAAAAATTGCAAAAAAATCGATTAAGGAGAGAGAATGGTGTTTTTGGGCAGGTCTCGTTCTGCGTTTGTTCTCCCCCGAGGGAAGGAGAGAGAAAGTGAGAGAGAGAAAAAACTGCAAAAAAAATCGATTGAGGAGAGAGAATGGTGTTTTTGGGCGGGAGCGTGTCTTTTCTTCTGCCAGCGAGTGTCTTTTCTTCTGCCGCGCAGGAGCGTGTCTTTTCATCTGCCAGCAAGTTGAGCCGAGCAGAGCCGAGTGAGTCTTTTAATTTTTCAGCGGGTCCCACACGACAGGTGTCGAAAGCTGAGTGGAACGTGCGCGCCACATCAGCGGATGACGTGGCGCGCACATACCACTGAATATTTTCTCGTGCCAAAGGGTGCGTCTCTCTCTCTCTCTCCTCTCTTTTATACCTTCCCCCATCCACGGGCCCTATTCCCGTGGGCCGGCCTTTTTTGGGCCCAACTTGGGCGGACGGGCCAACTCAGGCCCATCTCATAAATCCATCATCTCCCACTCGCACATGGTGGTACAAAACCAACATGGGCGGACAGGCCCTACTCATCCTCATTAGAGAAAATCCATCATAGACTCTCACTTAACATGATGGGCCGAACAGAATCATCTTTTCCTCTCTTCAACATTCATACCGGTGAATAATCCGTGCGACCAGATACTTTGAGAGCTCGTTGCCATACATCCGTTAGGAATATATAGCAGCTCATAATGGGCATCACATCCCGAGTAGATTTAGTATGTAGTACCCTAGATCGATCGATCACATTTATATCTCTCTTGATCTCTTTTAAACAATGATATATATATTGTATTCACAATTATGATTATCACAAAGACAGTCATAATTGGTTAACCGGTGAATACAAAACTACAATGTGATTCTCCAGATTCGATCTTCCTCTTTCCTTCAAACTCTCAATTTCAGTTCAGCTCGCTTTTCTAGAAATGCCCCATTAGATCGAATCAAACTCATGACCATTGGCAACATCCTAATATAGCAAACACTAAATAGAAATCTTGAGAATAAGTAAGAGTCATGAGGGGGCTAAAAATTGAGGAACTCTTTCACTCAAGAGTCTCACACGACATACAAGTTGAGATCAAACTTTTGCCACTCTTATTGGTCATCTCATGCATACGTAGTATGAAATACGTATTACGGTATTAACTCCTTTCCCGTGGAGCGTATGTCTACACCTTTCAATACCGTACGGATGATAGTTCGGACATACCCAATGTCTAACTTGAGTTCACCTATCTACTCATTCACAAAATTCATCGAACTCACATCGGCATCTTAGACGGATAAAGTAAAATATGTGGGGTATTTTACTTTCGGACATAGTAAGTATTATGTCCTCATCTTAACACTTAGTTAAGGCGACATACGTGTTTTAAGCTTGAGCTCTCGATTATCACCTAGATAATAAGCTTAAAAACAGTATCATCTCTATTTATCACACAGTAAATAGAGGCGATTACCCGTGTGAGTGGGCTAATCTTATATCTTTCCGACATACTTTCTCAACTTAAAGTAATGCACTGTGCATTAAGATGCATAAAGATCAAACAAAGATTCATAGGCATTAATGATGAAAACACAAATTCATCAAATTGTGAACACTTAGGGAAATTACAATATTCAGTACATCAGCCTCTACGCAGTCCTAGAGATTTCATATGGCCACAAAACACATCTCTAGGTATTGGCTTTGTCATAGGATCTGCAACCATTCTATGCGTAGTATGTACTCTAAGTTCACATCTTTTCGTGCAACCATATACTTGACAAAGTTATTCTTGGTATCTATATGTTTGGTCTTGCCATGATATTTTGGATCTTTGGTATTCACTTTTGCTGCTTGGCTATCATCGTTAACCAATAACGAATCTGCAACACTTCCAATAACACCTAAATGATCCAATAATCTCTTAAGCCAAACATCTTCTCATATACCCGCCGATAATGCCACGGACTCAGTTTCCATCGTGGACAAGGCTATACACTTTTGTTTCTTACTGCTCCAACATATGGTGCAATTATTCGGTAAGAAAACAAACCCAGAGGTAGATTTCCTTTCATTTAAATCTCCTCCCCAATCAATATTAGAATAGCCTTAGAGTTGCAGATCCTTTCCTTAATAACTCATCGTATAATCAGCAGTCCCTTTTAGATACCTCAGTATTCTTTTAACGGCTTTCCAATGTGCTTGACCTGGATTGGATTGGTATCTATTCACCATCCCAACTGCTAAACATATGTCAGGTCTTGTACACATCATAGTGTACATAAAGCTTCCAACAAAGCACTAACATAAGGAACATGGTTCATTTGTTCCTTCTCTTGTGGAGTCCTTGGACACATCTATAGCTCAATCCTTCACCTTTTGTAATAGGAGTGTCTATGGGTTTGCAATCTTGAAATCTTAACTTCAAGAATGTATGCAACCTCACCCATATCCTTCATCTCAAAGTTGGAAGACAACGAATTCTTCACAGTATTAACAAACTCCATATTACTTCCGACAATTAGTATATCATTAACATATAATGATATGATAACAAATTGATCCTTGGATCTCTTGATATATACACAATGATCCTCGTCTATCATTGTAAAGTCATATGCCATTATGGCATTATGAAAAACGTATACATACCATTGTCTCGACGACTGCTTAAGGCCATATATCGACCCCCAAAGTCGACATACCTTTTCTTCTTGGCCTTTCACTATGAAACCAACAGGTTGTTCCATATATATTTCTTCCTCTAATTCTCCATTGAGGAAAGCGGTCTTTACATCCATCTCGATGTAACTCAAGATCCATACTAATCACTATTGCCGGAACTATGCGAATCAAGGTAAATCATACTACAGGAGAAAATGTACTTTCATAATCAATTCCTTCCTGTTGATTATACCCCTTCGCCACAAGGCGAGCCTTATGCCTTTCTATCGAACCATCAGCCTTTCGCTTTATTTTGAGAACCCATTTGTTCCCAATAGCTCTGCGTCCTTTTTGAAGATCAACCAGTTGCTAAACATGGTTTGATTTCATTGACTCAATTTCCTCTTCCATTGCATGAATCCATTTTTCCTTATTAGGGCAATTCAGAGCCTCATTAATATTTCTTGGCTCATCCTCATCTTGTGGAGCAATCATAAAAGTTTCCCCTTCAATGTCAAAACGTTAATGGGGAATACTTTGGCGACTTGTTCGCCGTATGGGAAATTGCACACTTAGCACATCATTTCACATGATGCTCCCACTTGGATTAGGTAATGATGATGTCGTCTCATCATGTGATTGCAATTGAGAATGAGTTGAATTCAATTCATCACTTCTCATATTACTCCCACTTGGATGAACTCCACTAACATCATTATCTTGATCCAAGGTTTCAAATAGGGACTAATCTTCCCTTATTTCGCCCTTCTTAGGAAATTCATCCACTAAGAATGTGACATCCCGTGATTCAAATTCAGTTCTACTCCCACTTTCCTACTCACCTATGAACACATACTCTTTCGAGTGTTCGGAGTATCTCATGAAAATACTCTTATTTCCTTTGGGACCTAATTTCCCAAATTTGTGAGAGGACTCATGAGTATAGGCAGCACAACCCCATGACTTAAGAAAACTTAAGTCCGATTTTCTACCTATCTATAACTTATATGGAGTGGAAGTAACTAATTTGGAAGGCACCGGTTAAGTACATATGTAGATTAACAACGCATCACTCCAAAAAGTGATAGGTAAGTTAGCATGCGTCATCATGGACCTAACCATTTCCAAGTAGGGTTCTCGTTTCTTCTCTCCGCAACACCATTTTGTTGAGGAGTATATGAAATAGACAACTGTCTTTCTATTCCTTTTTCATCACATAATTTTCTAAACTCATCAGACAAATATTATTGACCTCGATCGGATCTAAATACTTTTATTTTCTTGTCTAATTGATTTACTACCAAGTTCATAAATATTTTGAAACAACTTATGCTTCAGATTTATGAGAAATCAAATAGACATATCCGAATCGAGTAGAATCATCTATAAAAGTGATGAAATAAACAGCCCCTTGCCTTCCTCTCACATTCATTGAACCACAGACATCAAAATGGATTAAATGTAGAGGAAATTCAGCTATTTTACTTTTTCTAATGGTTTCCTTGTCGTTTTCCCTTCTAGGCAATGCTCACATATTGGCAAATCGACATTTTCAATGTTGCCTAACAAGCCCTCTTTGGCTAGTCTTTTCATATGTTGTTGGCCCATATGACCAAGTCTAGCATGCCACCATATTCACATCATTATCATACAAAGTAGAAGACGTGAAACAAGAGAATAACACATTGACATCATCATAGTCAACATCTATTACAATGAAACCATCCAGAAAGTGACCACAACCATAGTAGTTTGTATCCAAATACAAATCTACACCTCTATTATGGAAGTTCATTTTAAAATCAAGCTCAACCAACACCAAAACAGACACTTGAATTTCGACGAATCTCTGAGGAGCATATAGGATATCATGTAGGAACAAGGTGCGTCCACCACGCATGTTTGATTGGCAGGTGCCAATCCCTTTAACTTCAGCTCAAGTTATTTCCCACATATATCCACATAGTTCCGCTTGGTATCGTCGGAATTTCACGAGGGATCCTCTATCCTTTCTTACATAGTCCGTCTCTCTTGAATCTACAAATCCACAAAGGATTGGATTCAGCTAATAATATATAGAACTTGACACATAAGCAAAGTTCTAAAATGTACAAGAGGTGTCTACTTTCTTTAGCTCACAAAATCGCGAGCATAGTGACCTCTATTGTCACAATTGTAACACCTCACCCTTGACATTTTCTTCACTTGAGGACGTTTTCCTCTCTTGTGTTGGTTAACTCTTGATTTCTTGCAACAAGGACTTGATCATTTGCATTCCCACATATTGAACAAATCAATACGCTTGCGCTTAGAGCACAAAGCCCTTTCGAGCTAGAACCAAAGCATTGCAAATATCTATTACCGACTCAAATGCCGATAGGCAAATCCTCTACTAGCTCAAGGTGGCGCACAATACCCTCAAGATCTTCCATGATATGGTCAAGAGCTTCTAGTGCTTCTTGCTTTTCCAGCACATATTGAATCTTCATATTCAATATTTCACAATTGTTACCGTTCATATCAGCAATCACGTTATTAGTTGCTGAAACCATCAGTCTGAACACATCAGACATACATGCACGAATAATTAATGCCTATCACTTATGCATCTACTTTTGCACAGACCCATTATATCAATGAACAATTTCAAGTAAGGTTTCAGAATCAAAAGGTCACTATGTTTCCAATCATCATCCAAAATCCTAACTCAAAATTGTTATTAATATAATTGTCATATGCAAAATAAGTCCTATGAAGTTACAAAAACTTCTATAACTACCCACGCCTAACTACTCACAAGAATCGCAAAAAGAATGTAAAAGCAAATAATAATTTATATTCAACAGAATAATCATACTTGCAACATAATACAACTAATATATCATACTAAGCAATATATACAGAGATATTTACATCCATAAAAAATCTCATAATTAATCTAAGAAATAATTAGGGAATGTCCCTTCTAATCTATCAGTCAAAACATCTGAGAAAACTGAAGGCACATTTGCCAACCATGGAAAAACTTTTGGAGAGCTTTCATGTCGCCACCAAGGCGCATTCACCCTACGCCATGTGGCGCTCATTCTAAGGGTTGAAGTTTTGGTCAACTCAATCCTATAATACTCTCTTACAAAAGCTTCCACTAGCTCCCTATAACCCGGGATCACGTTGACTTCCCATAACCGATCTAACACTGCTTGCCATTCAGGTGGAAGAGTGTTCATCATAGCCGGCACCTTCTCAAAATCCGGCATAAGATAACCATTCCGAGATGATTTCGTATCATCCGATTGACCCCGACCACATATGATACTAAATCACCGTCATGCCATTGATAATTAGCTAAATCGACATCAGCCTTTTAAGTCTTGCATTTCCCTCATCCGTTCTCTGGATTGCAGTGTATCCGTGCATGACGCATCATAGTTCCCGCAACAAATGCGTAACTAAAAATGGATCACTTATAATCCATAATGTACATTAGGAAAATACATAATTTTCCAAAATTCATGCAACATATGCATAATAAAAAAAAATGGATTACATATAAACCACATAGGCATACATGAAAAAAAAAATTACTTTTTTTTTTTCCGGGTCAACGGTCAACGGTCAAAGTCAACGGTCAACGGGTCAACGGGTCGGGTCAACGGAGCGCGGGTCGGACCGGACGCGACAGTCGAACCGGTCGGACCGGTCGCGACGGACGAACCGGTCGGACTGGACGGGCGGGTCGTGCCTCGCGCGTGCGGGGATGACGTCACGCAGACGTCATCCGCACGTGTCGGGCGCGTGCTCGCGTCCGCGATTCGGCCGGGTCGCGTGGCCGGGTGACCGCCCGGGGCGAACGTCGCCGGGCGATGACGTCATCGGTGACGTCATCCGAGCGGTTACCGACCGTTGGATGACGCCACGATGACGTCATCGTGACGCCAAGACGCTGTCGGTCCGCGGACCGGCGCGTGCCGTGCCGCCGGCCGCGGGCGCGCACGTGCCGGTTCGTCACCGGTGCGTGTGGCGCACGCACTGGCCATAGCCAGCGCTTCGGGCGCGTCGCGCCCACACGCAGCGGCTTCCGGCAGCGCGTGTGGGGGCGTGCGGTGTCTCCTGGCGGCGGTCGACCACTCCCCGGACTCGTCTCGACGTCGCCTTTCACCCAGTTCCTTCAGAATTTGATTTCGACATACGCAAACACAGAAAAAATGACGTACAGTGCTCGGGTGTCGGGAATTTTCCGTACGGCCGAAAGCTTTTTGCGAAAATTCAATCAAAAACATCAAAACCAGATCGGGAAAACGTGAACTAGGCTCGATACCAATGTTGGGAATGACGGATCTCGAAAACCGGATTCGACACCGAATCGAACCCCTAAATCAATGCGGAAGACGAAGCCGGAAAACACGTATCACCGATCGTAAAGCACACCACGGATTCGAGCGTACCTTGTTAGCCACAGATTAAACACCAATGCTGAAGAAGATGAAGAAATTTGGCCCGGTTCAATCCTGTTCGATCCGACGAGGGGGGAAAAAACACTTACTGTTTTTCTTTTCTTTTCTTTTGGAGAGGGAGAAAACGTGCGGGAGAGGAGAGCGTACGTTGATTGTGCCAAAGGGTGCGTCTCTCTCTCTCTCTCCTCTCTTTTATACCTTCCCCCATCCACGGGCCCTATTCCCGTGGGCTGGCCTTTTTTGGGCCCAACTTGGGCGGACGGGCCAACTCAGGCCCATCTCATAAATCCATCAGCACACTTGCGGCCGGACTTGAAAGAGAAAGGAGCGACCTGGGGTTTCGGCCAGAAAAAAGATCTTCATATGTTTTACTTTGTTTTTGTCTTCTCTCATAAAGACCTTTTCAACCCCACGCAATAGATATAATATTAGAATAATGTGAGCCCCTTCTGTCATGTTGTGGCAGAGGACCTCTTTCCTCTTATTCGTTCCGACCTTCAGTAAAGATGAGTACAACCCTTGAATTTTATTGTGCTGCCAAACTCGACATTTATCCAACCGAGTCAAATCTCATGATTCAAATTTGAGATATAATTTAACATAAAGTATAATATATTACTGACGCAATTTAGTTGTTGTATGTGTGAACTATGAGCGCAATTTAGAGTTCTGACAAGTTATGTACCAAAATAGTCATGATAATAGGGTGAGTGCCCGCTGAGTTGCCTGGTTTGTCCAATCCCCAGGCGAGCCATCTTCTTGCATTCTCCGATAGTCGGTCTCCGTCTTCAAGGCTCCACAAACACTTAGAACATCACAATCATCATAAACTCGTGCCTACATCAAATTCAACGGGAAACTTCGAGCAATAATCAGCATTTTTTTTTTTTCCTAAAGCCGTTATGCTGTGAAGACTTCTCAAAAGCTAAGGCAGACGAAAGGTAGATTCGACACTCGCGGTTTGATTTAGACAACGATGCGAAGGTGCCCTTATAGAAATTCTTTTAACTAGAATATTTTTTTCCTTTCGCTGAAAGCGCATCGGAGGATATAAGCTTTCTGTTTGCGAACTCCTTGATCGTCATCTAGTGATTAGGCAACTTAGGGAAATGAGGCATCGCGGCAATTAACAGAAATAAATAGCCATGTCGTCGTTTTCTTTCATTTTCTTACTGCAGGATCAATATGAGCGAAAAGGTGTAGAGTCCAGAAATCCAATTGGACAAAAAGGAAATTCTAAAAGTGGATTACTTTTGCAAAAGTCTGAGGAGTACTGGTGCAAAAGTATATAGTCTAGTAATACAATTGGACAAAAAGAGATT
Organism: Eucalyptus decipiens; assembly: GCA_014182575.1. Taxonomy (NCBI): domain Eukaryota; kingdom Viridiplantae; phylum Streptophyta; class Magnoliopsida; order Myrtales; family Myrtaceae; genus Eucalyptus; species Eucalyptus decipiens. The sequence goes on from CM024612.1 coordinate 4,867,226, forward strand.
CTAAAAATTGAATGCTTTTGCAAAAGTTTTGAGTACTGGCGCCTTCCTCACTTTTTTAACTTTTTTTTTTTTTTTGGTGAACACTTTTTTTTACTACTTCGATAGCTCCGTTTGCCGGTGCAATCTAATAAACGTAGAAATTTTCAAGGTATTTGCTTGGAAAGTAAATCATTTTGTTTTCCTCCATCACCAAACCTCTTGTTGATGAGTTATACGTAAGGAAATCTCTTACATTATATTTTACTTAAATATGCATGTAATTGATGTTCATGTTAATATAATCTATCAATTAGATGTTTGGTTTGAGGACAAGGAAATAATGGCCCATTCTTTTATGGTATTTCAAGAATTATCACAATAATCGATCCCAATTGTCGTGTAGGTGCTTTGAAATTAAGCAAAAATTAGAATATGTTGCTAATGTAAAGGTAACTTTAAACAAGCGATTTCAACCCTCCTTGATTTGAGAGTTTTAACTTCTCATTTTCTTACTAATCATCAAATCAAGAATGGATAATACTAATTTAAAAAATAAATATTTGTATCGGTAATGTATTGAATAACTACACTAAAATTAAGTAATGATTCTGATTGCTTTGCTAGAGTAATTTACTTCAGGAGTTCCTAATTCTCGACACATTCATCCGCTCCTCCACAGTATAAGAAGTATAAGAGATCCTTCTTCATGATTGGCATCTGTGCATCATTTTCTCCGCTCTCTTGAGAGAGGTTAGATCATGGCCGGATCCAAGTTCTCTCCTGGCTCCCACTACTTGGACAGTGAAGCGATCCGACTGCTAAGAATTGAGGCACTGCTGGCCGTCGCTGCTCAATGTTAGTCTTTCTTGGGGTCTTCGGGTTGTTCAGGCGACGCTGCGGAAACCGCACGTTAGCATTGGTTGCATTCTGCGCCTATAACCTTTCACCTGCTATCATCGCATACACGCTTGGCCTCATTCAAAGCGCTCCTTTCAGCAGTTTGTATTTCCCTGTGTGGGCGGCTTATCTGGTGGTGGTTCTCGGAAGTGCCGATTCCTACACCGCACACAGCATCGAGGACATTGAGCAGTGGAAGTCATTTAATCTCTACTCCGCTGCTAAATGTTTCATGACAAGTTGGATGATCACTTCATACACGACCCACTCAATGTCAATATTGTGGGCAGCGTTTCTTTTCGTCATTCTATTTGCGAAAGTTGACGGAAGAGCACGAGCTTTGATGTTGGCAAACAATTCTGTGATGGAGAAGAAATACAAGTTACTAGCAGTCTACATGAGCACCGAGCACCAACGCGGCGATTCAAGCCGTGGAGATCCCGCTACAATGCATGAGCACCAACGCGGCGATTCAAGCCGTGGAGATCCCGCTACAATGCGTGAGCACCAACGCGGCGATTCAAGCCGTGGAGATCCCGCTACAATGCGTGAGCACCAACGCGGGGATTCAAGCCTTGGAGATCCCGCTACAATGCGTGGGTACAAGTATTTGGTGAGATTGGCGGAAGAGGAAAAGGTGCACTCATTATGCTCATCCGCGATATGGAGGCAAAAGAAATCACCATGGCTCGATGGGAAAGGGCCGGACTATCTACAAAAGATAGTGGGGCTGGATGGAGTTATCACCGTGGAGAAGGTTTGGGCTTGCCAGGGGAGGCTTTTAAAAGATGGAGACCTGAATGGGCGACTTAAGGATCTGTGCCTGTCATTTTCGCTCTTCAAGTTCATCTGCATGAAATTCGCTGGCTATTCGTTGCCTCAAAAAGCTCAAAACAAATTACGGCACTTGATTCGACATATGCTTAGTCAAGAGAATGGTCATGAGTGAGTTTTCAAAGTCATTGAAATGGAACTTGCATTTCTTTTCAATTTATTCTACACCAAGTACCCGGTAAATGTCAACCTGTATCGTTCATTCTGCAGATTGCTTCTACTCGCTATTGTGGTTGCTGTGTAAGACAAAATAATTCATATGCGGAAGCCAGGATTAATTAAAGACAAACCTCCAGCTATTGTTCTTGTTCGCGTTCTTCAGAAAAAACCTGAAATCAAAGAAAATTGGGGACACGCTACTACCCCAATTCACTCTCGTACTGATGATGTATTTTGAATGAGAGAGTTTGAGTTAGACCTTGTCATCACCCGTCAGAAATGAACGTACGTTTCTTTTATATCCCGTCTTCCATCAAAACGGTAACCAATGGGCGGTTGTCACGAAAGGGTACGAAGCGTGGAAAACTCCATGTCGAATAGTCGCAACTTTTAGGAGAAAATGCGGGTCTAAAATGTGGGATCACAAAAATAAATAACATTCTCCCACTTGATCCCATCATTTTCATCATACGAATTATCCAACTAATTCCATGAAAACTTTATGCTTAAAGAAAAGAAACAAAACACATGGATCGTGGCGACATGTCCTCTAAGAGTGAGTAATATCTTCCATGTATCACAATGCATCTTATTTCTTTAATGTCAGCCTATATGTGACAACATATCTTAATGAATAAACCCCATGTTTATTCCAAAACCAAGGATAAATGTTATTCTCATAAATAACAAAATGTGTACACAAAAATCGAGAATCAACATTACAACTGAATAAGAGTTTCATACAACAAAAATCGTTCATATGACGACAAATTACATAATGGGACCTATTCCCATACTAGTTACATGATCCTTATACTTCATTGGTGGCATGCCTTTAGTTAAAGGATCGCTATCATCAATTCGGTGCTAACGTGTTCAATGACCACTTTATTCTCCTCAACACGTTCCCTTATGACTAAATACTTAATGTCGATATGCTTACTTCGACTGCCACTTTTGGCATTTTTAGCCATAAAAACCGCAGCTGAATTGTTACAATATATTCTTAATGGCCTAGAAATAGAATCAACAATTCTAAGCCCAGTAATGAAACTCTTCAATCATACACCATGCAAGGTAGCCTCAAAACAAGAAACGAACTCAGCCTCCATAGTGGAAGTAGCAGTCAAAGTCTGCTTGGCACTTTCTCCATGACATGGCTCTGCCAGCTAACATAAAAATGTATCCAGATGTTGATTTTCGTGAATCAACGCAACCCACGAAGTCCGCATCCGAATAACCGACCACTTCCATGTTGTTAGTCCGTCTATACATAAGCATATAGTCTTTGGTACCTTGAAGGTATCTCATCACTTTCTTTGCAGCTCTCCAAAGTGGTCTAAACCTCGGATTACTCGATATCTTCCCAACATTCCCACAAAGAAAAGCGATGTCGGGTCGAGTGCAAACCCGAGCATACATCAAGCTTCCAACAGCGAAGCATATGGAATGTTGTGCATTTGTTCCCTTTCTAGATCGTTCTTCGGGCATTGGTTCAAATTGAACCTGTCACCCTTCACAATGAGTGCTATACTTGGTGAACAATCTTTCATCTGAAATCTCTCTAGGACCTTATTGATATAAGTTTCTTGAGATAGTCCTAAAATGCCTCGAGATCTATCTCTATGGATCTTAATGCCAATGACATAAGATGCCTCACCCATATCATTCATGTCAAAACTCTTAGAGAGAAATTGTTTCACCTCATGTAGCAACCCCTTATCATTGGTTGCAAGTAGTATATCATCCACATACAGTACAAGGAAACAAATTTTGCTCCCACTGACCTTCTGGTATATACATTGATCCATGACATTCTCCTCCTCCTCTAGTTCTCCATTGAGGAACGCCGTTTTCACATCCATCTGATGTAATTCCATATCAAAATGGGCAACCAAAGCCAAAACAATACGAAGAGAATCTTTCTTAGATATATGGGAAAAAGTCTCTGTGTAATCGATTCCTTCCTTTTGAGTGAATCCTTTGGCAACAAGTCTAGCTTTATATCTTTCAATGTTACCCAATGAATCCTTCTTAGTTTTGAAGACCCATTTACAACCAATGGCCTTTGCACCATCAGGTAACTCAACCAAATCCCAGACTTTGTTAGATGCCATTGAACTCATCTCTTCCTTCATGGCATTGTACCACAAATTGGATTTATCACTATCCATGGCTTGTGAAAACGTTTCGGGATCATTCTCAGCTCCAATATTGTAGTCAGACTCTTGTAAATACACAATATAATCACTAGGAATAGCCGATTTCCTTATTCTAGCAGATCTTCTCAATGTTGGATCAACATTCTCTTGAGGAACATGTTGCTCAACTGGTTGTTCAACAGTTTTTGGTAATTGCTGAATAACTGGATCTACTAGATCAATATCAGTAGGTTGTGGAACTTCAACAATTGGTTGTTCAATAGCTGGCTGAACTGAATGGGCATTATGAGCAACAACCAATCTTAAACTTGAGGTGGAAGGTTGAGTATCTGTATGATCTTTCTTAGGATCAAGGTCCTTCGATTGATCGCTCCCACTGATCAAGTCATTTTCAAAAAATTTAGCATTCCTTGATTCCACAATCCTAGTGGTGTGAGATGGACAATAAAACCTGTATCCCTTAGACCTTTCGGCATATCCAATGAAATACCCACTTATGGTTCTCGAGTCCAACTTCTTTTCTTGTGGATTATAAATTCTCACTTTAGACGGGCATCCCCAAACGCGCACATGATGCAAACTCGGTTTCCAACCCTTAAATAACTCAAAAGGTGTCTTTGGGACAGCCTTGGTCGGAACTCGGTTTAATATGTACACTGCCGTCTTAAGTGCTTCAGTCCACAAAGACTTAGGAAGTTTGGAGCTGCTAAACATACTACGCACTATGTCCAATAAGGTCCGGTTTTTTCTTTCCGCTACGCCATTTTGGTCCGGAGAACAGGCATAGTATATTGGGCAACTATCCCATGCTCTTGAAGAAACTTTGCAAATGGACCGGTGCTTGTCCATCTTCGTGTATCTACCATAGAATTCTCCACCTCTATCTGATCTCACGATCTTGATTTGCTTATCGCATTGTTTCTCTACTTCCGCCTTAAATACCTTAAAGGCATCTAATACTTCATACTTATTATGAATCAAATAGAGATACATGTAACGTGAGTAATCATCTATGAAAGAGATAAAGTATTTCTGACCACATGAGTCCATATCCGGACTACAAATATCCATATGTATGATTTCTAATATTTTTGTACTCCTCTTGGCACCTTTCTTTGTCTTGTTAGTCTGCTTTCCCTTTATGCAGTCCACACAAGTATTACAATTAGTAAAATCTAAAGTACCAAGTACTCCATCATTTACTAATCGCTTAATTCTATCTATGGAGATATGTCCCAATCTCCGGTGCCACAACATAGAGGAATGTTCTTTCACAACACATCGTTTCATACCAGCTTTATCATGAACATGCATCGCATCATAATAGGCATTGTCTTGTAAATTAATTCGAAAAAGATCATCAGACAAAGTACCACTCCCAACAATTTTAGATTTAAATGATAAACAAAAGTTTGAATCTGAAAAGTTAAAAGAGTATCCCAAAGGTACAAGTCTTGAAACTGAAATTAAGTTTCTAGAAAAACTAGGAACATAAAAGGTCTTTTCCAAATCTAAAACAAAACCACTATTGAGAACTAGTCTATATGTCCCAATAGCTTCCACATGCGAACGCATCTTGTTTCCTGAATAGATGCTTTGTTCACTTCCCACTGACTTCCGGTGGTTTTAAAAACCCTGCAAGGAATTCGAAATATGGATTGTAGATCAAGAATCAATCCACCAAGTGTTGTGACTTACATCAGTCATATTAGATTCATAACAAACACAAGAGATTGGATTACCTTTCTTTTCAAGCCAGGCCTTAAATTTGACACAATCCTTCCTTATATGCCCCTTCTGTTTACAAAAGAAGCATTTGGATTCTTTCTTAATGTCAGCTTGGGGAGGTATTTTACCTTTTCCCTTATGCTTGCCATAGCCCTTATTCTTTCCTCGTGTTGCCAAATGAGCACTTTCTCCCAATTCCATAATCAGTCTTTCTTCCTCTTGAACACACATGGTCATGAGTTCATTAATTGATCATTTATTCTTATGTGTGTTATAAGAGATCTTGAAAGGTGCATACTGTTGTGGGAGAGTGTTCAGAACATAATACACAAGGAAGGATTCAGATATCTCAACCTCAAGATTCTTAAGCTGAGCTGCAATGTTCCTCATTTGCATGATGTGCTCACACACACCTCTAACACTAGTGAGCTTCAATGATGAAAACTTTCATAATCAGGGTCATGGCATGCGCCTTCTCAGAACTTTCAAACTGCGCATCTATGGCCTCCAATAAAGTCTTAGCATTGCTATGCTGAGCAACCGAACCAAGAATACTAGGAGATATCTTGGCTCTTATAAACATGGCACAAACGCGGTTGGACCGCTCCCATTGGTTATAAAGAGCTATCTCAGCTGGAGTGCTCGAATCAGTAGGAGCAGGTGGTTCGTATTTCCTTATAGCATAGTCAATGTCCATCCACCCCAATTGAAGAAGAACTTACTCCTTCCAAACTTTATAGTTCTCACCATTCAGTATGGGAACATCAAACTTAAATTCAGAAAAATTCACAGGTTGCAAAACTGCATATCAAATAATCATGCTTATGTCACAAAATTTGAGGCAAATATAAATAAATCATGTTTTACCAATGTAAACATGTCACAATATGAATCACATAACATAAAAACTACTGGTGGGCTAAGTTTTTAATTTAAATAGATTCATAATCACTTCATGAAGAAACTACCATATTATATGCCTTTTCTTAATCCCTGTGGGTAAATTAAGAAAAATAATATGATATTTCATCCTAATTAATCATATTAATATAATGAAAATTCATGTGGGATAAAATTCATCATATTAATATAATTAATTACAATTAATGTCCATTTCTAAATATGATCCGGAGGCTTTTATTATATAATTTAATTAATTAAGATGTTGTGGCCACTCTCTAATTAATTAAATATATGGACCATTGGACATTTAATTTCATGTATAAAATAACATAATAAATAAATACATCAAGGGCAGAACAGTAAATAAATAAATTGGCCAAGGGCAAGATTGCAAAAACATAAAAAATTTGGGGCAAAAATGTAAATAGAAGCCGCGGGTGGGAGACGACGGGCGCGTGCCGAGCACGTGCGCGTTCAGCGCACAGGCGCGTGCTCGGCACGCGCCAGAATCCGCGCGGGCGCGTGGATCCCACGCGCGCCACAGTTGCCGCGCGCGTGAGAGCGCGTGGTGCATGGATTCCACGCGCCTGCAACCGCAGCGCGCACGTGGGCTCCATGCGCCTTCTTCCTCGTGCACAGAGGCCTTTTCCGTCGGTTTTTCGCCGTTTTCCGCCGCGCTTTCGCCGCCGTTTCTTCTCCGGCAGCCCATCCCAGACAGAAATAAATAATGGGTTTTGAAGAGCATGCCGGCACGATCACATGGATCCAAGTTTCGGCGAAAATGAGCAAAAATTGGCCCCAAAATCAGACGAAAATTTCCCCAAAGCACAAATCCTCAACCACCGAGACTTCCGCCACCCGATTAGCCTCCGGCGAACACCAATATACCGGAAAAACTCATGGCTAACGTTCCTGATGGCGGTGCGACCATATGAGTCCGAAATCAAGGGTGGGTCATGCGGATTTTGTCCGGAATCGTCGAATCTCTCTTAGCCTCAAAACTTCAAAGTTACTATTCATGTTCTAAAAGAACGAAAATACATCAAAAATCCGAGAAAAACAAGGCAGAGGCACTAAACATACTCTGATACCAAATGTAAGACAAAATAATTCATATGCGGAAGCCAGGATTAATTAAAGACAAACCTCCAGCCATTGTTCTTGTTCGCGTTCTTTAGAAAAAACCTGAAATCAAAGAAAATTGGGGACACACTACTACCCCAATTCACTCTCGTACTGATGATGTATTTTGAATGAGAGAGTTTGAGTTAGACCTTGTCATCACCCGTCAGAAATGAACGTACGTTCCTTTTATATCCCGTCTTCCATCAAAATGGTAACCAATGGGCGGTTGTCACGAAAGGGTACGAAGTGTGAAAAACTCTATGTCGAATAGTCGCAACTTTTAGGAGAAAATGCGGGTCTAAAATGTGGGATCACAAAAATAAATAACATGCTGCTCCTCTGATTGCAAAGTTCTCTGCAAAAGATGACTCTTGTGACTGGCTAATTGTGTCTGATGTTGGTCTAATTGTTAGTTGTAATGGTCTGGCTAATTTTGTAACAATCTTCCTTATGATGTCAATCCTAGCCATCGAGTTTGTACATTTTTGCATCATGATTTTCTCCAAATGGGCGAAGGTGAGGTACATATGCAAGTATGTGCAGAATGATTGGTGGCAAAAGAATAGACGTTCTAGGAAGTTGATTGAGATAATGTGCCGAGTTTGGTTACTGAAGCCTTGGGGAAGACAACTTCGTCAATACTCGCTCCTCCAAGCATATAGCTATTCTCCATGGAAGTGTATAAATAATAGATTCACCACTGCTTATTTCGACCAAGAAGGGGACGGTCAGCAACAAATTCCTCCCACCAATTTGTCTAAGCAAGTGAAGATGGCAATTGCTCGGTCTCTATGGAAGTATTTGGAGAAGGGGCAAGCGTCTTTGAGGCGCAATGACTTGTGCAATGAGTTCTCATGGGCATGTAATCTTGAGACAACTACTCATGTTATAATGGTCTGGCATATAGCAACCACTTTCTGTGAGTATGAAGTGCCTTGCGCTCAACTTTTACCAGAACAGATAGACGACTTTGGCATAGCGACTAAGCTATCGCAATATCTTGCTTACTTGGTTGTTTACACCCCGAGATTGCTCCCTGGTCACCCCTGCAGGACCGAATACATATTTGGTCGTGTTGTCAGCGAAGCCAGAGAAACATTGGGAGGTTCCTTTGTTTCAATGAAAAAGAGGATTCAAAAGCTAAAAATGGGCATTGACATCGAACAATGCCCGGAAACGATCGTGGGTCGAGGCACGCAGCTAGGAATGAAGCTTGTGAATGGAGTAGAGGATAAGGGGCGAATTTGGAAGGTCTTGGCTGACTTCTGGGCGGATATGATTCTGTACGTGGCTCCTTCGAATAATACAGCGGTTCATGCGAAGTATCTCACCACCGGGGGCGAGTTTGTGACTCACGTTTGGGTTTTGGTCTCTCACATAGGCATTACGAGAGATCCAAAGGATCGTGAGTTATAAGATGATCCAGAGAGGAGCTGAACTTGACCTTATTTTATTATGCCTAGTCAGCTATTAATAATGTCTATATGGTTGTGTATATTTGCAGTAGTCTCTTTATCTTGCATCGATCCCTCTTCAGACTTTAGAAAGCTTTCTCGTGTATGATGCATGACCTGTTTTATGTGGTGTAATGTGTTGCTTTAGCAAGGGTCTATTAGCAAAGACTCGAATTGGTTGTGCATTTTTAAGATTGTATTATGTCGAACATGGGCAATATGTAATGTTTTTATCGTTGTCTGTTCACACTTTTACATGTTACAGTACACGAGGTTATGAGTACACGGCATAAATCTCATACCTTCACTTGTGTATATCGTTACAGGAAAGCCTAAGTCTGAGTCCATCAACACATCTAATTGGATTCACATTCACTCACATGTGTATTTCAATAATCTCGCCCTCACATATGATCTTAGTGTTAGGTGCGCTCCTCCTTAATCCACATTATTATTTTGTGAGGACTGCAATAATAACAACTACAACCTTCATCTCTCTCTCTCTCTCTCTCTCTCTCTCTAGACCTGCCAAGAACGAGCTCAAGTTCTAGCCTTCAACCAATTTAGTTGGAAGAATTCAATCAAAAGTTTAACCCAACGAATTATAAGCCAACTACAATTTATTAACTATTAAACTTCATACCAATTATTTGAGACTTTTCTAATACAATTCATGTGCATCTCGACATTCATTTCCCAGAACCACGAGCAAAGTAGACAACCATATCAGGTATGTCATGAGGCAGATCGGAGCGCTTTGAATGAGGCCAAGACTAGGTGATGACGGGCTGAAATGGTGACCCATGAAAGCTCCCTTTTTTTCGACATCTCCTCATTGTACCAAGGACGCTAAGAAATATGTACAGGCAGGGCTATGAAGGTCAGTAGAACCCTAATCCGCGGTGCATTCCGAGTAAAAATTGCATGAACCACGCATCCTCATCCCAGAATCTCACGCTTTGGGTCCTCTTCTGTTTAAGCTTGTCTAAAGCAAGCACTGTGGAGGAGAGTCTCATTGGCCAAAGATTCGGACTGGCCATTTCCGGTTCTTTTATATAATCTTTTGTCCAGTTCTTTTTTTTCTTTTTTTCGGTTTTGTGAAAAGCAATATGTTTCGTTGAAGAATGTATCTATATTATTTTAAGTGTATTTCGAAGAGATCTCGTTACTTCGGTAAATGGCAAACCGTAGAGCCCTGCTGCTAATTACCAGAAGCTGAAAATAACACGGATCCTCGAGGGAGCAAAGTCTTCCGTACCTCCACTTGCTACAAGTTCGGTTAGATTCCACTTTCCTTCGAACCACACCGTGCTCATTGTCACGATCCTTCCAAGTTGGAGTTTGGTGGATTGCTAAATAGGCGCAAATGATTTCTCACGATGTGGTGCCTATGCCTAGCACAAGTTCTCTCAACCGTATGGATTGCGACTTGGTTTATTGGTTAATTAATTATATAATTTGGTGTTACTTTAAGATCCGCCACTAATCTGTGCTAAGCAGATTAAGGGCCAAGTAAGATGCGAGAGCTCATCTTATTTTTATGAACCAAATATTCATGGGTATGAGACTTAATTGTGCACTTTTCAGGTAACACTTTCTTCTAGAAGGAATTAGGGTGGTGTTTTTAATTTGCAGGATTTGTTAGCTTCAGCGTTATTTCACAGCATGACATAAGCCAACCAAAGAAGTCATTGCCTATCTAGATAATTGGACCATAAGAGATAAATCAACAAAGAACCATAGAGGATGTTAGAGAATTACATGGATCGGTACAAGTGTCCATACTTACTTCATGAAAAGAGTCAGATACCTCCTACTTCTATCGATTAGGCATTTATAAATACACAAAATTTCGGGATTTAATTGCAAGTTTTGTAGGACTTAATTGTAAATAATTTGGATAAGGTCTGAGTTGTCTCTAAAACCGATTCGATTTTGACAGTTGTCCTTAGATGGAATTCTCAGAAAAAATCTGTTATGAATTTTTAGAAACTCAAAACTCAATGTTTGTTGCTGATTCCCTTCTCTAGCTGTTAAAAAATTTCGCGTCATTTCGAAGTCGTTTACTATTTTTTCCGAATGTTCCAAAACCCGATGATGGACCTTTCACGGTAATTCACAATTTTCGGGTCAAACGGATAAGAATTGGGCTTAATGGTGTTCTTGATATTTAATCCACACACCCTCAGCTTTCTAAAGGCATTTGAATTGCATTAATCGGAGTTCATTTTTGGACAAATTGATTTCAAAACTAAATGACCCCAATTTTGGAATTAATGAACGAGTGATCCTACTTGGGCTCACTCTCATTTCTTGGTTGCTTGGGAAATAAGACCATTTGGTCTGAATGCATGCTTAGCTTTTTGTGTATGTGCTTGCCAGATGTATGCATAGGAGAGATGCATGTACGTGGGGAATACCAAAGGGAAAACGAGACCCTCAATTTAGGGATTAACGGAAATTGACCATCGTTTGTGAATGTTGCGATTGGGCGTGGGATCGAACAAAATATAAATGGAAGAAGAAAAATAAATCAGACACCAGATTTACATGGTTCAGTCGTAAAAACCTACGTCCACGGGGAGAGCAACAGCGAATTTCACTATAAATCAAGTGATACAAGGAGATTACACACTCAAATCACTCAAACACTCTCTCGGTGTTTCCCAAACCCCAATTTAACCCAAACCCAAGTCACGGCACAAAATTATCACACAAGCTCAAAACAAACATTGAAAAAGAACTTCTTTTCTTGATCGCGCTTTAGCTTGAAGACATGCGGCTCCTCCTTTTCTCTTGTACGGGTGCAGCAGCAACACCCTGAAAAAGAAGACCTCTTTTGCGGCTCCCTTTTGTGACTTCTACGTAGGGTTTTGGTCGGCAATTTTTCAGAAGCCCAAAAAAAGAAAATCTGCATAATATTTGCTTTCATATGTGTGTGCCCAAGGTCAAAAGTTTGACCTTGGGCCCCACCTCCTCCTTAGAGTTTCACGTGCAGTATTCTTGGATTCCTTTCTCTCGATTCTTCGCGGAGAAGCTTCACGCGACTTTCCTTTTCTATTTCGTAAAGGATTCCTCAGCAAACAATTTTCCTCCTTTATTTTATTTTTATATTTCCTTCGCGAGTCTACCGAATTTTGCGTTTTAGCAAATGCTCAAACTCGAGTCATATTTAACAATCTCCACATTGGCTCGACGTTTGAGCTAAGTCGCAATCGCTTCGCAATAATTCAAACTCCGCTGCTACTTTCCCATAGCCCCCAATAGGCTCAACCGCCACAGATATTATCCAAGTCCAAGCCTCGCTTGAACTTTGCCATAATTGAGGACCTCATCAGAATACCGACTCCACATGCACCTTTAACTGCTCTGCAAGGATTTTCTGACACGACCTCCTCAACCGCAGATAAAGTAAAACCATTATTGCATCCATATCTGTTAGGAGATCGAATACGTATCTTGTTAATTTCAGCAGTTACAGCAACTATTGGCTCTATAGGCTCCACCTCGCTATAAGCACCATCTGTGTCGATTACTTTGCTAGTACCTGTACTCCTTACCTCAGGAGTTTCTGGTCGCAACTCCACCTCAAGCTGAACACCGTTCAGATCCGTATTAACACTGCCACAAACACTCTTAGCCAGAAGTATTGGAGACTTGTCAATGATAACTTCTCTGCTGTTAATAGGTGAATTTATATCCGGGCACCACAACTGATTGCCCCACTCACCTTGTGCATAGCCATGGCATATGCATCTTGCCCTCCCATCGAGCTTACCATCACTTACTCGAAAATAACACGGGTAACCAAACATTCTAAGAATAGAATAATCAGCAACGTTACCTGACCACACTTCTTCAGGAGTCTGCCATTCAATAGCAATTGATGGGGATCTATTCACCAGGTAGCTTACCGTACTTAGCATATCAACTAGGATTCTCCTAACAATACCAGCACTAGAGATAATTTTTCGGGCCATCTCTAGTAATGTTCTGCTCGTCAACTTTGCAAATTGTTGTGATTTATTAGCACTAATGCGGTGTTTCACTATGCTATCTTTCATGCAGAATTTATTTGCTAGCTCCGAGCAGAATTCCATGCTATTGTCAGTCTGCACATGCTTGATCGACTTACCAGTCTCCGTCTCGATCAAAGCTCTTGACTGCAAGATCCTGACACTAGCATCAAACTTGTGCCTTGGCACAAACATCCAGGTCTTCTTCGAGCAGTCAATAGACTCTTGAACAAATGCATCCGACGTCTTCGCAGCGAAATTTATTACTATCTCACCTTGAAGTTTATACAGGCCATCGTGCTTTATTCCTTTCATTATCACCAGGGCACCTCGAACAACCTTCAGAACTCCACCTTTTGAAGAATACCTGCAACCAGCTGAATCTAGGGCACCCAAGGAAATTAAGTTCTTTTTCAATTCTGGAACATGCCTCACTCCAGTCAATGTCCTCACGATACCATCATGCATTCTGATTTTAACATCACCAACACCCACAACATCGCACTCAACGTTGTTCCCTAACTGGACTTTATCACTACCGGTGCACTGATAAGTGATAAACCAGTTTCTATTTGGTGTGACATGAAAAGAACAACCAGAATCCATAATCCATCCATCAAACGATGAATAATCAGCGATAGACAAGACATAAATAGCATTATTTGCTACAACTGCAACATTATCTGCAGAATCAACTATAATTCCCTTACCCTTCTCATTCTTCAACTTAAGGCAATCCCTTCTAAGATGCCCCCTTTTGCCACAGCTCCAACAAACAACATTAGCAGTCCTAGATTGACTACGTCTGTTCATATTAGTACTACCATTACCCATACGTGTTACAGATCTTCCTCTATTTTCACTTACTAGAGCAGTAGATACAGATTCGCCAGATTCTCTTCTATGAATATCCTCGCTCAGAATCAAATCTCGAATCCCATCAAATGTGAAACTTGTTGACTCAGAGGAATTACTAACAGCAGTAACGGTAGTATTCCAACTATCAGGCAATGAGGATAATAAAATCAAAGCACGTACCTCATCTTCAAAATCAATCTCAACTTAACTCAATTGACTAACAATCACATTGAATTCATTGATATGATCTGCAACTGACGCACCTTCTTTCATCTTCAAGTTAAACAGACGTCGCATCAAACAGACGTTATTGATCGCAGATGGCTTCTCATACATATCCGACAGGGCTTGCATCAAATCAGCAGTGGTCTTCTCCTTTAGGATGTTAAACGCAACGTTACGAGCCAACGTCAGTCGAATAACACCCATAGCTCGTCTATCCAGCAAATCCCAATCAGTTTGCTTCATCGTCTCTGGTTTTTCCCCAAATAAAGGCAAGTGCAGATTCATCTGGTAAAGATAATCTTTAATCTGCATCTTCCAAAAACTGAAATCCTTCCCATCAAATTTGTTGATTCTCACTTTTACTTCTTCGGTCGCCATCGATTCGCTTCAACTTAGCCAAACCTAGCCCTGATACCACTTGTTGCAATTGGGCGAGCGATCGAACAAAATATAGATGGAAGAAGAAAAATAAATCGGACACCAAATTTACGTGGTTCAGTCGTAAAAACCTACGTCCACGAGGAGAGCAGAAGCGAATTTCACTATAAATCAAGCGATAAAAGGAGATTACACACTCAAGTCACTCAAACACTCTCTCGCTGTTTCCCAAACCCCAATTTAACCCAAACCCAAGTCTAAGACAAAATTATCACACAAGCTCAAAACAAACGCTGAAAAAGAACTCCTTTTCTTGATCGCGCTTCAGCTTGAAGACATGCGGCTCCTCCTTTTCTCTTGTACGGGTGCAGCAGCAACACCCCGAAAAAGAAGACCTCTTTTGCGGCTCCCTTTTGTGACTTCTACGTAGGGTTTTGGTCGGCAATTTTTCAGAAGCCCAAAAAAAAAGAAAATCTGCATAATATTTGCTTTCATATGTGTGTGCCCAAGGTCAAAAGTTTGACCTTGGGCCCCACCTCCTCCTTAGAGTTTCACGTGCAGTATTCTTGGATTCCTTTCTCTCGATTCTTCGCGGAGAAGCTTCACGCGACTTTCCTTTTCTATTTCGTAAAGGATTCCTCAGCAAACAACTTTCCTCCTTTATTTTATTTTTATATTTCCTTTCATGAGTCTAAGAATTTTGCGTTTTAGAAACGCTCAAACTTGAGTCATATTTAACAGTGAACACAAAGAATGGCCAATAATCATTAATCACAACTTAATCAATTGTAGTGGCCTTAGGACGGGACAATATGTGTGCACATCCAAAGGCCGAGCTCGAGGCCCATTTCCAAATTTGTGACTTGTTTGTGATTGTTTTGGTATGAAATGTGCATTTGTATGCCATGGATTGTATTTTAAATAGTTTGAATAAAAGGATGACCTCATCAAGACGTCTCGAGGACGAGGTGGCTGAAATACCCATATGATGAAGATGGCGTGACCGATGTCCTATCCGGTCCATTTTGTTTTATCATTTACCCCGACCATGTCTCGGGTTCTCAATTCAAGATTGTATTAAACGCTCGACAAGTTGTGGGTTTTTCTTTCATGCCAAAAAATAGCTTGTCTTTTACTTCATTTGAATGTTTACTTCTTGCGACACAGTTTCATTAATTGTGCAACTTATTTTTTTATAATGTTAAATTGCTCGAAATAGCCATCTACGTGTGGTCACCTAATGATGCTTTTGCAAAAAAAATTGCACGAAAATGTAAGAACAAATGGATGATGACATTATGTAACAACCAAACCAATTAGTTATTGAAAAGGCATTAATAGAGACAATTAGCGTAACCCAAGTCCCTAAACCTTCGATCTCTGGTTCTATAGCAATCGAAGGGGCACTCCTGGCTCTCGATTTGGTAATCTAGCCGACCCCCGAAAATAAGGCTAGTGGTGACTCCTAGTTCAATATTTAAGACACTTAAAGAACTTTAGAACAAACACATCTCACACAAGGTATGGGTTTGAGAGGACCAATGTTTAAGATTGATAGTTCGTTTTGCAATATTAGCAAATGATGGTCCATTTGAGACCATCGTTTGTATGAACCATTCAGACTGTCTCTTGGAAAGATACCTCTAAACTCATCCTTCCCCTTGTTCAACCAAAGTGGCGATGTTGGGTTGTGACAAAGGTCACTCTCTCCAGTGTACTAACATGACCTAGTTATCAATAAAGTTATCGTTTCCTTATGGCTTTTTGCTGATGGCAAAAAGTAGGAGAGATGCTGATGTGAAGATGATGTTGATAGACGTTGACATTTCTATAATGTATCAAAATAGGGGGAGTATAGCATTGTGCTGAGATGTTTACTATGTCATCATTGCTCTTAAGGACTTATGATAATTTATGTTTTCGCCTCTTATCCTACAAAAGATCATCTAGACTAAATCTCCAGGTAATATGAATATCTTATGGAGATCTTATCATTTGTTTATGGTGCACATTCCTCGAAAAAGATTAGCACGCAAATAGACCATTTATTTTTACTTCAAGTTTAATCAAGAATTATCTTTCACATCCGCAAGATAGTTTTGTCATCATAAAAAAATGGAGATTATTGAATAAACATTTCTTAGTAATATTTACTATGGTAAATGCAGATGTTTGTGACAAGTATTAAAGACTACGTAATGTCCATTGTGTGCTCTGTGACATCCCGATTTTCCTCAATTTTATTTTCAGTCAATTGAGTCGGGCAATTCATCTGTGCATGTAGTTCGTCTCTCTGAGTTGGCCACTCACGAGAGAACTGGTCTATTGAGTAAAGCAATTAAGGGATTTTGATGCATCGGACTTAGGGACTGATCACCCTCGGGTCGGATATAAGGAAAATTTCCCCAAAAGCTACTCAGTGGATTAGGCGCGCTGAAATCGCACTAGATTGAATTCAACCGTAAAAAATTGGGATTGAATTTAAAAATTGGAAGCCCGGTCATGTCACACATCTTATTAGGATAATGGGATAACTTTTGTGGATTTTAATTGGATTCAATTAGAAGAGAATTGAAAGAAAAATTGAAGAAATTGAATGTACAAGAATTGGACCTCGGCGGAAAATGGAATTGAACCCATTGGAATAAGGTTGTGGGAGTTTTGAGTGAGTGGAGTATGACATCATCTATGAGGTCATGGTGGGCCATTTGTGTGGGAATAAAGAAAAAAGGAAAAGAAAAGGGAATGGTCTCTCTCTCTCTCTCTCTCTCTCTCTCTCTCTCTCTCTCTCTCTCTCCATCTTCATCTTCTTCCTCCATGTTTTGAACCGTGCAAGGGGGGGGGGGGGAGAGGTCTCATGTAGCAGACCAGCCGAGCTCGACGCCGCACGCCCGACGCCGGAGCTCGCCGTCGCCATCGCCGCTCCGCCTTGGCTGCACGCCTCCGTCTTCCTCCTTCCTCTCCCGTCGCCCTCTCTCCTCCATGGTTGTGTGAAGATCAAAGAAATTTCAAAGAAGAAGAAGCTGGAACAGCCATGGCCATCCACTCCCGCCCGCATGCCGTCGTCGTCGTCGCCGTCGCCGTCGTGCGTCTGCCCCGCGCCACCAGCGCACTCGCCGGCCCGCCGTCGCGCCGTCTTCGCCTCTCCACTCCGCCTCAACTCGCGTCGAAGTTGCTGCATCAGCTCACGTCGGAGCCATTCAGCCACCTCCAGCCACCGTTCGGGTCTCGCCTAGGCCCGGTTCGACCCCTCAACCTTCCCCGGTCCTTCTCCATCTCATCCAAGCCCCGGATCTACCATTTCTCGGCCTCAAATCGCAGCGGACAGCAGCAAAGAAAATGGGTATTTCAGCGGATGTTAGGCCCGTTTTGGCCGCCTTCCCGAGCCGGATGCTCGGCCCGCCTTGAGGAAAGTCGATCCTCGCATCGTCCTCGTCGTTTTGGTTCGCTCGGCTCGCTAATCCGGTGAGTTTAGCTAACCTAAACCTTGATTAGACGGTTAATGATGCCCTAAGTGTGCTTAGCCTAAGTTAAGTAAGCTTAGGTGATTAGTTTAGTTTATTTAATTGTGAATTAGATTAAGGTGTTTGTTTAATTTAAACCATGTTTAATTAAAGGCTAAGAGAGTTTATTTAATGATAAACATTGATGTGACATAATAGGTTTTATTTTTGATTTATTTAAATGTTTTGAAATTCTGGAAATTTTAATATTATATTATAATCCGAAATTATTAAAATATTATTATTTATATAATAAAAAAACAGAAAAAAATTATTTTTACCCGGTTGCTCAGAATTTCGTGCCGATCGCTCTTTGTGTAGTCAGATTTTAAAATTGATGATTGGATATTATAAATCGAGTGTGGATTGTGAAAGATAGGGATATTATTATTTAATTAATTTTCGGAATAAATTTAATTATTAAATAAATTCCGAAAATTATTTTGGGACCCTAAATTCTTAGAATTTTGTGCTGATCGCTGTTGTGTATTCAGATTATGAATTTGATGATTAGATATTACAAATTGAATGATGATTTGTGCAATTGATTATTGAATTGTTGTGTCTTTGGTTGAAAGACTCGGGTCGCAGTAGTGGCTAGGCCAACTGGACCCTTATTCTGCTAGAAATGCCGTCAAGAGAATGACGTGGCTTGGTCGCAGTAGTGGTGAGACCGACTGGACCTTTATTCTTCTAGAAATGCCGTCAAGAGAATGACGTGGCTTGGTCGCGATAGTGGCGAGACCGACTTGGACCTTTATTCTTCTAAAATGCCGTCAAGAGAATGACGTGGCTTGGTCGCGGTAGTGGCGAGGCGACTCGGACCTTTATTCTTCTAGAAATGCCGTCAAGAGAATGACGTGGCTTGGTCGCAAGTAGTGGCGAGACCGACCTGGACCTTTATTCTTCTAGAAATGCCGTAATGTTAGTAGATAGCCGACTGCGAGTAGGCTGTGCCCTTGTGTGGCAAAGTGGATAATGATGACATGGAACGCTTGCTGTGATTGTGAAATTAAGTGAAATTGATTGTGTTCCGATGGCTTACATTTCTTATCATTACTAGTGCTTGGGTGATATGAATTGTACTAACTGCGGGAAGGCAAGAAGGCGAGGTAAGTTATCGTGTGAATGTGGCTAGGCCACCCGGGGTGTATTTTCTTTCTAATAGGGGTTTGGGGGGTTGAACTTGCTTTGAGACATTGTCTCATCCCGGTTTGGGGATTAAAATTTGAGGTCCCTAGGTGGCGGAGCGCTGGATAGCTTTAGTTGACCTTGAGGAAAGAGGTGAAGTCGGGAGGATTGGAGAATGTGTCCGACTTGTAGGTCATAGGACAAGTTCATTTTTAAGAGTCGGTTTTTGTAGACTTTTGGCTGTAGACCTCGTTTGTAATTATGTTGAATTATGAAAGTGATTGTTGTGTTTTGTTTCTGCTTTTCTATCCCTTATTTTATTGTCGGGGTTTTATAATACGCTTCCGCACGTGCATTAAATATTTGATTGGGTCGGCGACTTAACCTGGGACGTTGCATTTGAATGACCATGGTGGGATGTTGACGCGCTCGAGGTTCGGGGCGTGACATCCCCGCTTAAGTGGTATCAGAGCATGGTCTGTGTATGGAGTGATAAGGTGCGATGAGTCATGGGATAGTTAGTAGGAAAGGCTTTTAATATGTTGATGCATGTGGTTGATAGATGCTTGGTAGCTTGTTTATGGGGTCACTCAAATTCTAACCTGAGGTTGGAATCGGAAAATAGGTGTCTATAAAGAGCCTGTAGGATGAGTGACTAGGAGTGGAGGACTCATTGGAGAAGGTCGGTAGGACCTATACCTCGGGGTAGGATGTTGACAAGAGTCGATACCCGAGGTAAAGCACAGGCTTAGACCGGCGCGAGTGTGAGAATACCGCTGCAAGTCGGTACTTAGAGTGTAGCAGCATCAAATGATCTTAGGTTCAATGGGATCGTTCAAGCGCTAGTGTTCCTTGGAAGCTTGTTGGGTCAGTAAGCTCAGGATCGAGCCGCCGCTGTTGCCGTTGTTTCTACCGCTGCTAGTGTTGTGACCGTTGTTGTTGCCGCGCCTGTTGAGGCCTAATCTGGAGTTGTGATCGAGGATCAAGCCACCGTATCCGAGTCAAAGTTCAGTTTAGACAGAGGTGGAAATCGATTGGGGAGAAAGGCTGATGTCAGAAGAAAGGTGCCCTGTTTCACCCAACCGGAAGAGTAGAAATGGAAAATCAGTGCTCAACTCGATCGATGTGTGTTGTGTCTGTAAGAAAGGATGGGGATCTGTTCTATGCTGTAAGAGAGAAATGATTTGTTACAAGGGTCGCCAGTACAGTCTTTTGATCAGAGATTGCCTGTATAGACAGATGGAACCACAACTGTTTCTGTCACCGCCGTTGATAAGATAGAATAGAGGAAGCATGCTTCAAGATGTTCAGTGGAGTACTTGGAATGGACCCCAGTGCAAGAAAGGGGGCATGATGTTCCTTGATGGGAGGTAGAGGACTCACCGATTGTGTGCCGAGTTTGTGGAAAAGGAGCTTTGAGTCAGCCCAGTGTCAGAGTAAAAAGGGAGCATGACTTGAATGTGGCCAGTGCGGCCGTCAGGTTAGTAACTGTCCGCGTGAGTCCATGAGAGCGTAAGTACCGTTATTGCGCATAGGATGCCACTAGGATGGCTAGAGGAGCATGAAGGGATCGACCATGCATCAATCAGAAGAAGAATGTTTCTGAGATGTTTTTATCAGAGTAGTGCAGTAGAATTTTCAGCGAGGGTTGTAGGATTTTCGGATTGGCAACAAAGTAATAGAAGTATGGATCTCTGACTATAGTTGTACTTGAAGGATTTGCTTAAGTATGACTTTGAAGTCATTTATAAAAAAGTTTGGCTTAAGGAGTTTTCTACTATTTTGAATCATGGTAGTAATGTAATTTAGCTTGTTCAATTAGCATGCGAAAGTTTTGAATCACTGAAAGTTGAAGAAGAACTTCAATCCTTGTTATTTGTCGCTGAAGATGACCTAGTTATGGTTGTTGGTTACCGAATCTACATGGCAATTGTAATGGATGCGTCAGTTGAGGGGCCGAATGTGGAGAACATAATCGTGATACAGGAGTTTCCTAAGGTGTTTCCTGAAAAAAAAATTGCCAGGTCTGCTGTCAGAAAGAGAAATAGAGTTTGTGATTAAATTGGCACCCGGAATAGAGCCAGTCCCTAAGGCTCCTTACCGGATGGTGTTACTCGAGTTAAAAGGACTGAAAGTGTAGATGCAGGAATTATTGGATAGGGGATTCATACGTTCCAGTGCATCACCTTGGGGAGCACCTGTTCTATTCGTGAAGAAGAAAGTTGTTTCATTGTGTTTGTATGTCGATATTCCTCAAGATCGACTAGAGGTCAGGGTATCATCAGTTGAGAATCAGGAAGAAAGACATACCGAAGTTAGCATCTTGCACTTGATATGGCGGTTATGAGTTCATTGTAATACCGAGTGGTTTGATGGATACCTTAGCTGTTTGTTCGAGTCTAATGAGCAGAATGTTTAAGGGTACTCAAATCAGTAGTGATCGTGTTCATTGAAGTTATCTTGGTGTGTTCAAAGAGTGCTGAGGAGCATGAGAGACATTTGGGGATGGTACTTTAGGCTTTGAGTACTTTTGGATTTTACAATAAGCTTAGCAGATGCGAGTTTTGGATGACTCGTATTGCGTTCCTAGGTCACGTGATTTCAGGCGAAAGAATCTTCGTAGACCCCGTCCAAGATTGAAGCAATGATCAGTTGGCCAAGATTGACTGTAGTGACAGAGATCAAAATTTTTCTGGGTTTAGTAAAGTATTTCAGACAGTTCGTA
Source organism: Eucalyptus decipiens (assembly GCA_014182575.1). NCBI lineage: Eukaryota > Viridiplantae > Streptophyta > Magnoliopsida > Myrtales > Myrtaceae > Eucalyptus > Eucalyptus decipiens. The sequence continues at coordinate 4,889,303 of CM024612.1, forward strand.
GAAGGGTTTTCACCGTTAGCGTCACCATTGACAAGACTATTGAGGAAGGAAGAGAAGTTCGTGTGGATAGACAAATGCGGGTGTAGTTTTCAAGAGCTTAAGCAGAAGCTGACTACCGCACTTGTGCTTACTATTCCATCTGGTCCAGGAAGGTTGAGATCTACAGTGATGTGTCGTTTAAAGGATTTGGTTGCTTGTTGACGCAGCAAAATAGTGTTGTTGCATGTGTCCCGTCAGTTGAGACCTCAGGAGTTGAATATGAGATAGCGTCGTTGGATGGAACTCATTAAGGATTATGACTATGATATTTTATATCACTCTAGAAAGAATTGAGTCGAGAGTACGTTGATCAGAATCAAAATGCTTAAGGTGGACCTTTTGATTCAGAAATTCAGAAGATTCTATAAGAGAATGCAGATGAGAGAGATGTTGATTTTCAGATTTCTAAAGATAGGATGCTAAAGTTCTGAGGACGATTGTGTGTAATTGACGATACAGAGATTAAAGAAGAAATCTTATGGGAAGCTCATCATAGCAACTTCAGCGTTGTCCAGACAGTACAAAGATGAGTCAGAACCTACATCATCGGGATTGGTAGATCGGTATGAAGATAAATATTGCCGAACAAGTTGTAAGTGTTGGATGTATCGGTAACTAAGAATTTGGTATGTAAGCCAGGAAAGCTTTTTTTTCAAGCACTTGAGAGAGTCTTGTATGAGAATAGAAGTGTAGCATGATGGAATGTTATGACAAGCTTATTAAGGAGTTGGGAAGAGTATTGATTCCTTATGGGGTTGTGGTCATCAGATGAGCAGAGTTAACTCACCTTAATGCAGCACGACAAGATCTCGATTAGAATAGGTATACCGAAGTGTGTGTATATCATATAATTCATCTCCATGGAGTGCCGGGGATGAATTGTATTTCAAATCTAGATAAGATGTTCCAAGTTAGCAGAGCTTTCAAATAGTTCTTTCTTAAGCAGTGCATAGTAGAGAGTGCAGAATTTCGATTGCTGAGATGAAGTCCGGGAAAGAAATGTCACAGGCCAAGGTCAGTACAGTGGTCAATGATTGCAGTTGCCAAGATCAATGTCAGAGTTATATCAGATCTTGACTAGAGGTTCCCAGTTACAGAACTTCAATCGGTTGAGATGAGATCAAAGATCAGAAAATCGCAGGCCCAGAGTTGGTTTAGAAATCAGTGATTCAGTTGCAATTATCAGAGACGGTTTAAAAACTACTCAGAATCACCACTTTAGCTTCACAGATTTTGTGTTGAAGACCTTTGGAATTTTAAGTGGGTAAGTGTTTAGTATTTTGGATTCGAAGTGGTTTGGGCAAGATAGCAGCGATCTGGCAGTGCTGGTATAGAAGGAGAAACCTAAGAAAGAGAAGATTATATGAGACGATTGTACTCCCACCTTTTGGTTTAAGAATTGGTAAAGGTTTAAATTTCGAGGACGAAATTTTTATAAGAGGGGAAGAGTTGTGACATCCCGATTTTCCTCAATTTTATTTTCAGTCAATTAAGTCGGGCAATTCATCTGTGCATGTAGTTCGTCTCTCTGAGTCGGCCACTCACGAGAGAACTAGTCTATTCAGTAAAGCAATTAAGGGATTTTGATGCGTCGGACTTAGGGACTGATCACCCTCGAGTCGGATGTAAGGAAATTTCCCCCAAAAGCTACTCGAGTGGATTAGCGCGAAACCTTGAAATCGCACCGATTGAATTCAACCTTGTAAAATTGGGATTGAATTTAGAAATTGGAAGCTCGGTCATGTCACACATCTTTTTAGGATAATGGGATAACTTTTGTGGATTTTAATTGGATTTTAATTGGATTCAATTAGAAGAGAATTGAAAGAAAAATTGAAGAAATTGAATGTACAAGAATTGGACCTCGACGGAAAATGGAATTGAACTCATTGGAATAAGGTTGTGGGAGTTTTGAGTGAGTGGAGTATGACATCATCTATGAGGTCATGGTGGGCCATTTTTGTGGGATTAAAGAAAAAAGGAAAAGAAAAGGGAATGGTCTCTCTCTCTCTCCATCTTCATCTTCTTCCTCCATGTTTTGAACCGTGCAAGGGGGGGGGGGGGAGAGGTCTCGTGCAGCAGACCAGCCGAGCTCGACGCCGCACGCCCGACGTCGGAGCTCGCCGCCACCGTCGCCGCTCCGCCTTGGCCGCACGCCTCCGTCTTCCTCCTTCCTCTCCCGTCGCCCTCTCTCCTCCATGGTTGTGCGAAGATCAAAGAAATTTCAGAGAAGAAGAAGCTGGAACAGCCATGGCCGTCCACTCCTGCCCACACGCCGTCGTCGCCGTCGCCGCCGCCGTCGTGCGTCTGCCCCACGCCACCCGCGCGCTCGCCGGCCCGCCGTCGTGCCGTCTTCGCCTCTCCGCTCCGCCTCAACTCATGTCGCAGTTGCTGCATCAGCTCACACCGGAGCCGTTCGGCCACCTCCGGCCACCGTTCGGGTCTCGCCTAGGCCAGGTTCGACCCCTCAACCTTCCCCGGTCCTTCTCCATCTCATCCAAGCCCCGAATCTACCATTTCTCGGCCTCAAATCGCAGCGGACAGCAGCAAACGAAATGGGTATTTCAGCGGATGTTAGGCCCGTTTTGGCCGCCTTCCCGAGCCCGGATGCTCGGCCCGCCTTGAGGAAAGTCGATCCTCGCGTTGTCCTCGTCGTTTTGGTTCGCTCGGCTCGCTAATCCGGTGAGTTTAGCTCACTAAACCTTGATTAGACGGTTAATGATGCCCTAACTGTGCTTAGCCTAAGTTAAGTAAGCTTAGGTGATTAGTTTACTTTATTTAATTGTGAATTAGATTAAGGTGTTTGTTTAATTTAAACCATGTTTAATTAAAGGCTAAGAGAGTTTATTTAATGATAAACATTGATGTGACATAATAGGTTTTATTTTTGATTTATTTAAATGTTTTGAAATTCTGGAAATTATAATATTATATTATAATCCGAAATTATTAAAATATTATTATTTATAAAAAAAATGGAAAAAAAATTATTTTGACCCCGGGTGCTCAGAATTTCGTGCCGATCGCTCTTTGTGTAGTCAGATTTTAAAATTGATGATCGGATATTATAAATCGAGTGTGGATTGTGAAAGATAGGGATATTATTATTTAATTACTTTTCGGAATAAATTTAATTATTAAATAAATTCCGAAAATTATTTTGGGACCCTAAATTCTCAGAATTTTGTGCTGATCGCTGTTGTGTATTCAGATTATGAATTTGATGATTAGATGTTACAAATTGAGTGATGAGTTGTGCAATTGATTATTGAATTGTTGTGTGCTGGTTGAAAGACTCGGGTCGCAGTAGTGGCTAGGCCAACTGGACCCTTATTCTGCTAGAAATGCCGTCAAGAGAATGACGTGGCTTAGTCGCAAAGAGTGGCGAGGCCGACTGGACCTTTATTCTTCTAGAAATGCCGTCAAGAGAATGACGTGGCTTGGTCGCAGTAGTGGCGAGACCGACTGGACCTTTATTCTTCTAGAAATGCCGTCAAGAGAATGACGTGGCTTGGTTGCAGTAGTGGCGAGACCGATTGGACATTTATTCTTCTAAAAATGCCGTCAAGAGAATGACGTGGCTTGGTCGCAGTAGTGGCGAGGCCGACTGGACCTTTATTCTTCTAGAAATGCCGTCAAGAGAATGACGTGGCTTGGTCGCAGTAGTGGCGAGACCGACTGGACCTTTATTCATCTAGAAATGCCGTAATGTTAGTAGATAGCCGACCTGCGAGTAGGCTGTGCCCTTGTGTGGCAGTGGATAATGATGACATGGAACGCTTGCTGTGATTGTGAAATTAAGTGAAATTGATTGTGTTCCGATGGCTTACATTCTTATCATTACTGGTGCTTGGGTGATATGAATTGTACTAACCTGCAGGAAGGCAAGAAGGCGAGGTAAGTTATCTGTGTGAATGTGGCTAGGCCACCCGGGGTGTATTTTCTTTCTAATAGGGGTTTGGGGGGTTGAACTTGCTGAGACATTGTCTCATCCCGGTTTGGGGATTAAAAATTTGAGGTCCCTGGTGGGCGGAGCGACTGGATAGCTTTAGTTGACCTTGAGGAGTTGCAGAGGTGAAGTCAGGAGGATTGGAGAATGTGTCCGACTTGTAGGTCATAGGACAGTTCATTTTTAAGAGTCGGTCTTTTGTAGACTTTTGGCTGTAGACCTCTGTTTGTAAGTCTGTTGAATTGTGAAAGTGATTGGTTGTGAAATTGCTTCCTGCTTTTCTATCCCTTATTTTATTGTCAGGGGTTTTATAATACGCTTCCGCACGTGCATTAAATATTTGATTGGGTCAGCGACTTAACCTGGGACGTTGCATTTGAATGACCATGGTGGGATGTTGACGCGCTCGAGGTTCGGAGCGTGACATCCCCGCTTTGCTCCAAGTAGTAAAAGATTGTGATATTTCTTGATACAATTTTTCAATAAACAACACCAAAAAATATAAAGGTCAACTGATGTTGATGATTGTATTCAAGGCTATGCATATTAGGTAATTGGTATTGTGACAACAACGTTCATCTTATAATGTTAGTTGGTTAAGCAAATTAGCTATTGTGGAAGTAGATATGTCCAGCAACAGAATCTAGATGATAACAGAAATCGAGAAGCTAGGCTGTCTAATAGGTTTGTCATAAGCTATAGTGAAGGGATAGTAGCAACAGCTATTTTAAGTAGTCTGCAAATGTTCACGAAAAGGACTGTATGGACAGTTCTATCTTTGGACAGCAACATCAACGATAACTTCAATGACTATTTGCTTCTCCAATCCATCTCCAATGGATAGATTGAAGATGGGTATAAAAGAGAAGATATTAGAAGCCAAATAAGAGATACATGTAAATACAAAAGACTGAAAATCTGTCATACATTGTGTCTCAAGCAAAATGCTCTCTTCCGACTATTTATCTAGGTGTGGTATCTTTGCCATTTGAGTAGTTGTGCTAAAGATTAAGTGTATAATAGTAAAAGTAGCGGTTGAGTCTTGATAGCATGATCTATAATGTAAAAGGATAAGTGCTTGCTGATTGTAACTTTCTGAGCAGATTAATAATGCAATGCAAACTGTCTTGTGGCTATTAGTTTGAGAAGTAAACATAGGCTTGGGTTCAAAGTGTAACCACTACACATCATTGTGTGCTACTGCTTTTCTCTCTTATTTCTTCCACAAGCACAATACACTCACGAGTTTTGAACCAGCACTTTAACTATATCTACTTACCATAAGCTATTTTCTACAAAAAATTGTCAAAATTTCTAAAACAACCTATTAACCCATCATCTAGGTTGTATTGTTAGCCCCTAACAAGCTTTTTGTAGCCCTGAACCATTTTTTCTTCACACGGCAAGCTTTAGTAGCCCAAAATGACCTATTTCCGTTAGGTGTGCAAGCGTAGCCTTGGAATTTTATTTGCATGATGAGCTTTCGTAGCCTAGAGCACCCCCTTATTCGGCAAACTTTCATAGTCTAGGGTCTCTTTCTTCACATGGCGAGCTTTAGTAGCCTGGAGTGACCTATTTCCGTGAGGTGTGTGAACAGAGCATCAGAACTTTATTTGCAAAGTGAGCTTTTATAGCTCAAAGTGCCCCTTGAAATTGATGAGTTTTCATAACTCAAAGTTTTCTTCTTCGCACGATGACCTTTTACACCCTGAAGCGCCCCTTTGACTTGGCAAGCTTTTGTAGCCTAGAGTCTCATTTGTTTTTCTTGCAAATATCATGTAAGTATTCCTACTCACCTTAGTTTTCCAAAAAAAAAAAATGTTCATAGATATCCCCCTAACCATGCTCTTTACACTTACGTTATCATTACTTGTAAACAAAATTTAGGCGTCACGTTGTTCTTGAAAGAAATCTCTTTAAGCTCTCTTCCAAAGAGAAACAATTATTGACACTTTTTTCTAATAAAACAAATAAAAATAAAAAATGGTAAAAACAACAAAAAATATAGTATAAAAATAAAAAGGAAGGCAAAAATATAAAAATAGACAAGCATGGATAAATTCAGCCACAAGAATAAAAAGAGCAGAGAAATTTTATAAAATAAAAAGAGTAGAAAAAATAATAAAATGTAGATAAATATAATAATAAAAATCTTGGGCCTATATTACCTAGCCCCCTTTTTCGGCCAAGTTCTCAGCTATTCTCCTTTTCCTAACACTTTTTTGTTTCTTTCTGGGCCCAACTTTCTTTCAGTCCATGATTTAGCCCATCATAGGCCCGGCTTTTTCTTTCTCCTTTAGGCTCAGTTTTATTTCCTTTTCACCCAATGAAGTAAAAAGAATGGAGGCCCGGCCCTATCTCCCCAAGCGAATCGGGTATGCATTCTCTTCAAACACCCTCTTTTTGGCCGCTATTCGGGAATCGAAAGCATTGAGCTCCGGTGATGATCTTGTTGCTGTTGGAGTCGGCTTCGGTGAAGGAGAAGGAGAAGCAGGGTCGAAGAAGGCTTGGGAAGAAGAAGATGTCGCAGGGAGAAGAGAAATTAGGAATTTAAAAAAAAGAAATAAAAAAAGAAAATTAAACAGAAAATTTAAAAAATATATAAAAATAGAAAAATTAAAAGTAAAAAAATAAGAAAATAAAAGTAAAAGTGTTCGATTTAATAAAAAAAAAAAGGTGAATTGGTTTGATCCAATTAGTCTAGTTGGGTCGGGACGGATGGTCGAGTCATATCCAAAGTAATTGAGTCACGTAGGGTTTAATGAATGGGCCAATATTGAGCTCGGATTGGGTCGGATTTATTAGAGGCCGGATTATTGGGAGTTGGGTTCGAGCTGTTGCAAAGGCTCAAGCCCATCAGATTGACGTCATGCTTTTAATAGATTGTGGACTGAATCCAAACGTGGTTTATTTCAAGAAAAGTTGGACCAAGCCTAACGCTAGGCCCAATTTCAAGACCCAACCCAGACCATTAGGGTCTAGGTCAGCAAATTTAGCCGGGTTCGGTGGCTCAATTCGAAGTCCATTCTCGGAATAATAAAAAACTAAAATATCATAAAAATGTTGAAATAATAAATAATAAATGAGAAATGAGAAATGAGAAATTTGAAATAAAAATCTGTAGATTCAAGAAAAAATAGAAAAATAAAAAATAAAAGGAAAAATTGAAAAAGTTTAGAAAAATCACCTTAATTGATTCCATTAGATATTTCACTCTTGAATCAATTTTAGAATTTTCTTTTTAAATAGACTTCTCTTAATCTTGAATAAAATTTGAGAATCCTTAAAAAATTTTGAAACTCAATTAAATAAGCTCTTAGCGTTTTACAATAGGGATATTTTTTGTATTGTTTTCTTTCTAGAGACAATGCTAGGTGCATTTCAATTTGATTGCATAATATACATACATTAGTTGTTGTTTTCTCTTTTAGCATGGTTAGGTTTTCAATAAAAATATTGCATAAACATTCGGGATAAGTACACTAATGGTGCCATAAGTTGTGTACGGCGCTCACTTTGGTGCCAAAAGTTTCCGTCGGATCACTTAAGTGCCAAAAAATTCGAAAAACGCTCACTTTGGTGCTAACTCCGGCGAAATTGGCCGGAAATCCGACGTGGCCTTTTTTTATTAATTTTTGACGCCAACGTAGCTCGTCGGAGAGCTGAGTCAGCATCCAAACACCAAAACGACGTCGTTTGGTGTCTCCCCCAATTCAAAACCCTAATCTCCGGCCGTCGCCGTCCTCAGCGGTCCTTGCGCTCGGCGACCACGGCTTCGACCCTGACGATGGCCACTCAACGGCAGCGGCTCCGACCTCGACCCCGACCCCGACCCCGACCTCGATGATGGCCACTCGGCGGCCGCAGCTTCGACCCCAACTCCGACCCCAACCCCGACGACGGCCACGGCTTCGACCCCATCGAAACCCTAATTTCTTCCCCGTGTGAGCTAAACGGCGTCGTTTCCATGAAGCCATCCAAGTAGGACAGCAAAACGACATCGTTTTCTTAAGGAGGACCGAAAACGACGTCATTTAAAGGCTTATCGATTTTTTTAAAAAAAAAAAATCATTTTGGCCGGAATCTTTCGCCGGAGGCCGGAATCTTTCGCCGATGGCACCAAAGTGAGCGTTTTTCCTCCAATTTGGCACTTAAGTGATCCGACGGAAACTTTTGGCACCAAAGTGAGCGCCGTACACAACTTATGGCACCATTAGTGTACTTATCCCACATTTAGTGGATTAGCTTTAAAATAGATGAAAGACTGCATGAAAAACACTTTAGTTGACAACATAATCAAAGTTTAGATACTGAAGTGGCACTAGTTGTATAATTAGTGTAATCCAGGACCCGAATCCGAAATCTTTGGTTCCATACAAATTGAGATGACATTCCCACATTTCAATTGGTGTCTAGCCTACCTTAATTGGCTAATGGCAACTCCTCAAGTAGAATTTTGATAGGGTTAATTTGAACATATTGTGAAAAATCCAACGTTGCGTGAGATATGAACTTGGGAGAGCCCGCGCTTGAAATTGATAGACGGCCTTAGATTACTTATTAGATTATGTGTTCGAGCTGTCTTCTGAGGATGCCAATTTGGATTGACTTTCAAGTAAATACCTCTAAACCTATTCAAGGGAGATTGCAACAAGAATTTTGACACCCTTTTTGATAATGGTCAAAAGAAATGAGGGAGGGATAAAACGACGTATTGATATCTAGGGTCAATAATTGAAGAGGAAAACACAAACCTATGATTTGATATCCACGATAAATGATTATAGAGGAAATATGAACACATGATTGTGATGATGTGTTTGAGCCGTCTTCTAGGTTTGTCAATTTGGACCGTCTTTCCAATAAATACCTCCAAATCTATTCCCTCAAGGTAGGTTATGACAAGAATTTTGGCGCATTTTTTTTATAATGTTTAAAAGAAATGAGGGATGACTAAAATGACATATTGACACCTAGAACCAATAATTGAAGAGGAAAATATGAACCTTTGACATCCATGATGATTACCAATAAAATATTAGTTCTTATGGTTTGTCTTCCAAGTGGATTGACATCATCGACAGTAAGCTATTGGAAATAGAGATAATGGATCCATACAATCCCATGATTACCAATTGATTATCCTATGGTCTCGGAAATTGTAACTGCTTATGATTACCAATTAGAAGATAAGAGGTGATGCCTGGGATCGAAAATTGCTCATCACTGTAAATATTACTACGAGATTATTAGTAGATTCAAGATTCATAACCGTTTGTAAGTGCTGTTGGTGGAATATACCGCATTGTAATTTGTGTGAAGGACACAGACAATAATCAAATCTTAGTTCTTATGCATTTGCTTTTATCTTTTAATTTCTTGCGAATTTATCTTTTTAGCACTTCAAATTTCCAGTGCCCAATTACATTCTTCACACCTTTAATTCCATAACATGAACAGACCAAAAAATAAAAATAAAAGTCCAGTACATGCATTTTCAATTCCTTTACTTGTTCAGTCATTTACTTTCCTATCCAAAATCAATAAAGAGCCTATTTTCCTTAAATATCCATCAATTTCATCCCCATTATCCTTTTAAAAGATTTTTCGCTTTTTTTGTGAAACAATACCGCTAATGTGTTCTATAAATACTCTAAAATTGGGAGAATTATCCAAAAAGTCCTAAACTTATTGCAGTTTTGCCAATTTAGTCATAAACCTTTCAATCTTGCCGATTGAGTCCTAAACCTTTTGTCAATTTGCCAATTGAGTCCATCCGACCAATTTTGGCCGGAAAATACTGACGTGGACGCCGGCGGTGCCACGTAGGACTGCCGGCGCTAACATGGACAATTTATAATAATTTTTTTAATTTTTTTTAATATTTTCTGTTTTTTTTTTTTTTTTTTTTTTTTTTTTTTTTTGCTTTTCCTTTTCCCTTTTCCCGTGGCTAGCCACCGGCCACAAGCGACGGCCGGCCACCGGCCATAGCCAGCCCGGGCCTCGCCCGCCAGCAAGGCCCAACCGAGCGACGGCGATGCTAGGCAAGGCCGGCCCGGCGAGGGCCGGCTCGCTAGATCCGGGGCGGGGAGCCCTCACGGGGCTTGCCCTCACCCAAGCGAGCATCGGCCTCGCCCCCGGCCGGGCGAGCGACGATTGGCCACCGGCCACGGCCGATGCCCGGCCGGCCGGGCGAGGGCCGACCTCGCCGATCCGGTCTAGGTGAGGCCGACGCTCGCCTAGGCGAGGGTGAGCCCCGGCGAGGGCTCCCCTCGCCGGATCCGGCGAGGCCAGCCTTCGCCGAGGCTAGGGCTAGCCTCGCCCGCCACAGTGAGGCCCGGGCCGGGTGACGGCGACACCGAGCAAGGCCAGCCCGGCCCCGGCAAGGGCTAGCCTCGCCGGATCCGGCGAGGGAGTCCTCGTCGGGGCTTGCCCTCACCCCTGGCGAGCATCGGCCTCGGATGGACCAGACGGGCGAGGCCGCCCTCGCTAGGGCCGGGCTAGCCTCCCGAGGCCAGCGGGCCAGCTATGGCCGGTGGCCGGCCGTTGCCTATGGCCGGTGGCCGGCCACCGGAAAAGGGCAAGGGAAAAGCCAAAAAAAAAAAAAAAAAAAAAAAAAAAAAAAGAAGGGAAAAAGCATAAAATATTAAAAAAATTAAAATTATTAAAAATTGTCCACGTTAGCGCTTGAAGTCCTACGTGGCACCGCCGGCATCCACGTCAGCATTTTCCGGTCAAAATTGGCCGGATGGACTCAATTGGCAAACTGACAAAAGGTTTAGGACTCAATCGGCAATATTGAAAGGTTTAGGATTAAATTAGTAAACCTGCAATAGGTTTAGGACTTTTTGGACAATTCTCCCCTCTAAAATTACTTAATGATAGGGACTGCTTAGCTAAAGTAATATACCGGCCAAAGCTGCATCAGTAAAATAGGACCTTAGAGCATCATCTATATTTTTGCGCCGCCCATTCATCCGCTGTTCACAATCTATTAAGTATAAAAGATCCTTTTTCTTATCATTAGAACCGGTGCTCCATATTTCCGCTCCATCGAGAGAGAGAGAGAGAGATTAAGTTCATCGACATGTCTATCCTCTTTGACCCAAGAATTTCATGGCCATTCGAGGGATAATTGCACGGAGGCGTACAAAAGTCAAGTGAACCGAATGGCAAGAATAGTGGTCTTGTTGCCCGTCACTGCTGTAATCTTACTCTTTCTTGGAGTATTCGGTTCGTTCAGGAGATGCTGTGTCAACCGTGCATTCACGTTGGTCGCATTTGCGGCCTATAGCCTTTCCCCCGTTCTCGTCGCGTACATGCTTGGCCTTATGCAAAGCTCTCCTTTCAAGGTTTCACATTTTCCTTTCTGGGCGGCTTATCTGGTGGTGGTTCTCGGAAGCGTAGATTCCTACACGGCGCACAGCATTTGGGACATTGAACGGTGGAAGTCATTTAATGTCGATTCTGCTGCTAAATGTTTCATGACAAGTTGGATGATCTCTTCATACATGGACAATTCGAGGACAGCAATATTGTGCACGGTGTTTCTTTTCATCAATTTATTCATGAAACTCGACGAAAGAGCACGTGGTTTGATGTTGGCAAGCAATTTTGTGATGCCGAAAAATTTCAAGTTAATATCTGACTGCATGAGCGCCGAGCACCAATGGAACGGTTCAAGCGACACGGATCCTTTTACAATGCTCAGGTGTATTAGTACCTGGTGATAGTGGCAGACGAGGCAAAGGAGCACTCATTGTGCTCAACAGAGGACTGTCAAAAATTGTCAGAGAAGGATGAAGTTATCACCGTTGAGAAGGTTTGGAATTGCAAAGGGATGCTTTTAATTGAAAGCGGAGGAGACCGGGATGGCCGACTCAAAGATTTGTGCCTGTCTTTTTCGCTCTTCTAGTTCATCTACCTGAGATTTGCTGGCTACTCATTACCCCAAGAAGCTCACAAAAAGTTATGGCGGTTAATTGAACATATGCTTTTTGAAGAGAAGGGTTATGAGCGAGTTTTCAGAGTCATCAAAGTAGAACTTGCATTTCTTTTCGATTTATTATTCACCAAATACCCGGTAAACCTTAATCCACATCGTTCCAAGTATAGAGTGCTTCAACTCGCCATTGTGGTTGGTGCTGCTCTGATTTCATTCTACTACCTCGAGAGTCCTTCAACTCGCGGATGTGGTTGCTTCAACTCGCCTTTGATCCAGGGAGGGAACCTTTCGGTTCCTGCTTTGGCAACCGTCTTGTTGATGACGTCAATCCTCCTCGTTGAGCTTGCACAGTTCGTCATCATGATTTTCTCAGAATGGGCAAAGGTGATACACATATGCAAGTATGTGCAAGGTGAGCGGTGCAGATGAGAAATTGATCGAGATAATGTGCAGGGTTCGGTTATTGAAGCCTTGGGGAAGACAACTCCATCAATACTCGCTGCTCAAATCATATAACTATTCTCCATGGAAGTGTATAAATAATAGACTCACCCCTGCTTATGTCAAAAGGACTGGTCAGGATCAAATTACTCCCACTAATTTGTCCGAGCAAGTGATAAAGGCGATTGCTCAGTCTCTAATGATGTATGGTACCAGCAATTTAAAGATGGGGCAAGCATCTTTGGAAACTCAACGACGTGTTTAATCAGCTCTCAGGTGCAACATCGCTTTATCGCACTAAGGACACAGAAAGATGTATAGACAAGGCTAAGAAGGTCAATAAAGCCTTAATCTGCGGAATCGTATCGATACCTTCGAGCTTATTCCGATAAAATTGCGTGAATCATGCATTTTCTTACTTCGAATCTCACGCTTGGTGTTCTTCTTCTGTCAAGCTTGTTCAAAGCAAGGACTCTGGAGGATTCTTATTGGATATAGACTCGGACGAGTCATTTCCGTGTTCTCTTTTATATTCTTTTGTCCCGTTCCTTATTTTCCCCGACAATCTGACATATTATTTTGTTTTCGTCAAAAGGCAACATGTATAGTTAAAGATTGTAGCTACTTTTTCGAAATGTAATTCGAAGAGATTTTTGTTTATTTTGGCTTTATATATATTGTGAATGGCAAAGCGTAGTGCTATAAGGATAATTACCAGGAGCCAAAGCTAAGGCACATGAATCCTCCAGTGGCAAAGTCCTAGGTACCTCCAATCTCATCCCATCTTTGATACTAATATTAATCAGGATAACTTGATAAGTGCAGATCGTACAGTAGTTTTTACAGATATCAATGATTCCTATATATCAACAAGGACAAGAAACTAGGTTGTGACAGTTAAGGTGAACAAGCAATAACATGAGGGGTATCTTGTGACAACTTGAAGGTACCTATGCCAAGCTAGTGTTCTTGGATGTTTTTAGTTACTGATAAGTGCCAAGCTAGTGTTCTTGAATGTTTTTAGTTACTGATAGAAGTGAAAGGATCATTGATTTTATCATCATGTATCATTTTGTTGGTATTGTCACCGGAGATCGTCAACGAACTCACTCACATTCTACACTTGATGATGATGAGTTTTGAATCATGCTATTGAGGGGTCAATACTAATGATGGTGGTACACTTCAAAATTATATATTCCTTAATGGAATTTATATTCAATGATTGTGCATATTTTGGAATATTATATATATAAAAATATATGTATGTATGTATGTATGTATGTATGTATGTACACACACTCACAGACATTTTGAATTTCAATGGAAAAGCACCCACAATGGCTGCACACAAGCAGAGGGTACGGGTCTGTGGTGTGGATTCAAATGTGGCAAGGTAATGGGAGAAGTGTACACAATGGTCATGTCAACAAGGTAGAAATTATTGACTTGGATAAGAATTTGCTCTCACAAGCTTGTCACATTCCCATACCATCATTGATCCTTAACGAGACCCAAACTAATTTTGATGTTGTATGGAATTTTTTTATTTTGATTAGGATGGGGGAGCTAGAGACAAATCCTTATATATGAAGATTCGATTCATTGTGAGTTGAATGAATCTCAATCACCATCCGTCTCATTTATTTATTTGGGTCTAACTTGAAACATATATTTTTGATAGCTATAATCACGTGTTCACATTTCCTCTTCAATCATTCATCTTTGATGTCAAATCAATGGTTCGTGTTTCCTCTTCGAGTATTGATCCGGGATGTCAAAATGCCATTTTAGTTCTCCCTCATTTTTTTTATTTAACAATATCAAAAAAGAAGGTGTCAAAATTTTTAACTCCATTTGTTTAAGTGTTGAAAAGGTTAAACGTCAACAAAATGTGGCCCCAACAATTATTTTCCACATATAAAATGCATAGGCATTTCAAATAGAGTCTATATATACATAAAAATTATTCTCAAACTTTTTGCCAAAATATGTTAAAGATTTATTACCAAAATATGCAAGATTATATTATTTCTTGTGCACCTATTGGAGGGTACTATTAAAACATGCATGGAATTAGAGATGTAGAATAAGAGATTCACAAGAATGGATTAGAAATCTGTTAAAGTAATAATCAAAGATAGCTTACCAAGTAAAGCTGACACTTGAACCTCTCTTATGACTCAATTTTACGCAACCTTTGCATTAGTGCGCTTGCAGATGTGACTCAACAATCAAACATGCTGTTGAATCATTTTTTCTTTTTTTACTCATCCCACGTTTAACACAATTGATATTAATGAAATCAATTTTAGTATATAATTGAATGCTCATTTCAATAACAACAGACACGTATATTTTTATTATTGGGTCTATTTGAAGGTATGTTACTCATTTGGTCTACTTATATATTTTGGGGCCACTTAAAGGATCAACGATCAAAGAGGAAACATGAACGGATGACCTAACATCCAAGATTAATAATTAAGGAGGAAACACACACTTCTATGATTATAGTTATTGGGTATAGGACTCAAATGAATAAGAGGGATGGACAATGATTGAGATTTATTTTCATTCAAATCAAAATAAATCGAATTGTTATAAACTCCTTTTCACATGATTAAGACGCATGTTCGTTGAGGCCAGTCGTGCCTAATAAAATAACATTAGAATTCATAAAATATCTTAATTGAAATTAATTCTTGTTCTTTTTTCTTTCCTTTGGAGCAGCTAAATGGAGGATCCGAGGATAGGAACAAGAGATTCGAGTGATGGGACGAGCAAAATGTGACAGGGATTGCCAGCTCATGGGTCTGACGTGTCACTTGGTGGGCAACCGAGCAATGTATATTACTTGGCCGTGCTACTGGCCATCAATTCACTAAAAATCCCTCATTTTAGATCCAATATTTTGGGGCCACTTAAGGGATCAATGATCGAAGAGAAAATGTGACCATATGACTTGACATCCAAGATCAATAATTAAGGATGAAATTGGGAAAGCCCTTTATTAGCTAACTGATGAAGATGCATGCATTAACATGACAAAGCCAAACTGCATTTCCTTTGAAAGGCTAGGCTGATCTTCTAATTGGTTTGCGACATTCAAGCCTGAGCATGCTTTTCATGTTGAGCACATAATCGGACTTTTTCGAACAGGAAATCTTTTGCGTCATTTGGTATTGGAGTGTACATGTGTTAACACCAAAAATGTTCTCGGCTAAACAACATGAAATAAAGTCGACATCACTGGGAAGCTTGCAAAATCTAAGGATTATGCCACATATCAAAAGGAACCGTAATATTGACTCTACATGTTCCAATGCATTTTAGCTTTGCAAAAAGGCCTCCTGCTGAGTTCTAGTCCATTCTTAAGCTCATGCTTCGATGAATTGAATTCTAAATCCATTCTCCCATCTGCATGTACTTCGATTTTGAAAGCGAAAGCTCTTCATCATAGGGTTATCTTAAAAGCTTACCATTATTTGGTAGTCCACCTTTCTTTGGATTCTGTGGTAGCCTCTTTGGCATTATAGGGTGCATTTGTTTATGTTTCTATTTAAAAATTGTTAGGGGAACAAAAATAGAAAAAACTATTTCTATACCGGGGAATAATTTTTTATCAGAATAACGCGTTTGGTAAATTTGTTTCGAGAATAAAAAATGAATAGAAACACGTTTGGTAAATTTGTATTCTTTTTTTTTTTTGTTTCTTTTAAATTTTTAATATTTTTATTTTATTTTTCCTTTTTCTTTCTTTTTCTTTTTTTTTTTTTTCTTCTTTTGGCCGGTCGCCGGCCTCGCCCAGCCCATGGCGAGGCTCGCCGGCCCCGGCGAGGCCAAGCCTCGTCGTGGTTGGGCGAGGCTCGGCCTTGCCTTGGCTGGGCGAGCCCGAGCTCGCCGAGCCTCGCCAGGGGCCGGCAATGCTCGGCCTTGCTGGGGGCCAGCGACCCTCTGGCGAGATCGCCGGCCCTCGACGGCCGGTCACCAGCCGGCGAAAGAAAAAAGAAGAAGAAAAAAGTGTTTCTTGTGTTTTTGTTCTTTCAATTCTTCAAAAAGTATTTCTGGAACAAAAAAATAACTTTTTATTTATTTATTTCTGTTCTAATTTTATTCCCGGAACAAAAAAAAAATAGATTTTGAACAAAAATGCAAACAAACGTGTTTCTGTTGTTTTTTTGTTCCCGAAAATAAAAAAACAGAAAATCTGTTCATAAACGAAAAAAAAAAAAAAAAAAACACAAACACAAACATCCAGGCCCACCACATATTTTATGAGTTTTCTCATAATGATGTTGGAAATTTGAAATATCTCTTGGCTTCAGGTAATCGTGCCCCTAGATTAGACAAGTCATTCATTGGTTCTGAAGAAAAATTTGGAACTGACATCTCTCATTTGGGCTACTATTCCGACATGGCAGAAAAATCATTAGAGAGATTCGTCTCGGTAATATTGTCATTTAGACTCCTCTGAAGGATGTGCACAACACATGTACGGATAGGTAAGAAGATGACGGCACGTAGATTCTCTACTTCTCTAAGCTCTTGATTATCCCTCATTGATTTTGTCCACTAGTAGGTCAACTATTTCCCCAGATTTCAGTCAACTTGCATATGCGACGAAGAACCGGATGCCCGTGATTCCAACCCGTAGGAGTTGATTATGGGCAGTATATTCCAATGTAGATTGTTGCATCTACTGAACTCCTGATTGCAAGTGGCAATGTGGGATTCACAATCACATAGGATCGTCTGCAATTTTTGCAGACAAATTTTTTTGGGGAACATGCAAATTATTCACATGGCAGGAATTGGCTATTCATTCTCTTTTCCACTTTATCTGAATGCCTTGAGTGTTTTTGTTTTAGCCAACAGCACTTCACAGTCGTTCAGTAAGAAAGAAAGTCATTGGAAGCTCGAGGAGGTTTCTCTCCCAAATTTGAAACAAGCAAATCACAAAGAGATTATCCTATTCAAAATAGCACATCTTCTTCCTAGACTGCAAAGCAACCCAATAGGAACTCACATTTGATTCACGACCAATAAAAGAAGAGAAAAAATTAAACTATTAAGTTGTTCCTTCGCACTCCAAATGTCATCTAGCAGTCCTTTGTCTCCGGTTAGTATCCTAAGTGAAACTTTGGTATCCCTACGAACGTCGGTAGCGTCCGCCTCTCCGCAAACTCTCGTCCATTGCTTTTACTTTGCCAATTGAAATGCTATGGCAGACAGTAGCAACTTCAGTCTCCTCGACAGAATAAGCATGAACTCAAGGTCCTCCTATACCAACCAAAGCCCCATAAACATAAGAGCACCCCCCGCCAAACTGCTCGCCGCCTTGATTACTCTACAGAAGGGCCACAACAGTAGATCTCCACAAGGCCAGGCTCAAGGTTAAACCACCATCCCTTATTTACACTGTTATTTGATGTAAACTCGTGCTCCACCTTCTTATTCATCAAGAAATCCCTTGTAGCTGCCCTTAACCATCGTCCTACCATCTCAGGTATAGGTCTTTTAACAATTGCTGCATTCGTACCCTTCCAAATAAACCTACAGAATGGGCAATCAACGGGGATTAGCCAAAACCAACCCTGGCGGATTAGTCAAAAGTAGAAGAAAATGCAAGCAGATCTTTACAATGTGAAATCATGCAATCGATCAATATCAATAAAGTACTTATTCAAATACATCAAAAGATAAACTATCGCACCATGACAAAAGATGAATGTAAGGTTGATCAGAACAAGGACAACAATTAGAACAACATTACAAAACTACAGTGAAAGATCAATGAAGCTGTTTTAGAGTTCAATTTCCTAATGTAATTATTTCTGTTTGAACATACATTTGGATTAGTTCTCGGGAGTAAAAGATGTTTGTTCAATCGAATAATCTGACACTTTAGGTCGAGTAATATCCAACCTATGGTGTATGGCTTCGAAGTCAATTAAGATAATGTCTAGATTTTAGTTGAAAGATCAATGAAGCTGTTTTAGAGTTCAATTTCCTAATGTAATTATTTCTGTTTGAACATACATTTGGATTAGTTCTCAAAAGATGTTTGTTTAATCGAATAATCTGACACTTTAGGTCGAGTAATATCCAACCTATGGTGTATGGCTTCGAAGTCAATTAAGATAATGTCTAGATTTTAGTTGATTCATTAGAGAAATGATTGGTTTTTTTATCATATTGTGAATACAGATTTTTACTTTTATATATTCATCTGTAGTAGAAACTTATTTGACTGTATTCAAATAAGGCAATGAATATCTATTAGTTACAGATATGAAAATGTTCTTTCATCTTGATGGAAGTCAGCATGTCTTTTAATTAATGACATGATTATGAGAAATTTTTTGCTCTGAATTTGCGCCTCATGTGTATATGACCTATATACGTGTTTGCGAGTTTTACTTATGATTATTAACTGTTTCTGTTGTGCCATAATTTTGCATCAATGTTTCCCTGCATTGAGCAAGACTGATGGTCCATGTAGAGAAATTATTTTGGTCCCAAACGTTCATATGAGTGAAAATCGTCACAAGAAGTGTTTTGGAAAGGTAAGGACTTCTTATTGAACAAACGAAACCACATAATTAAGGGCAACATGGGGAAACCAAATAATGGACGGGGAGGATGAGGAGTGGGCCCTCTCGAACAACAAGGAGTTACATTTGGTGCTCGTCCTAATTCCCTAAAAATCCATAATTTAGATCCAACCACAATCCTATTTTGAACCTTTTCTCTTTGTTTAAAAAAAAATAAATTACCAACTTTCATGCCCCAACTCTAGTCATTGGTTTCTTCAAAACTATAAACATTAAAGATTGCTATGGTTCCATGAGTGTGTTAAAATCTACATTTTGCCTATTTACTTAAGTTTTAAATTGCATGAAAAATTAGAGATTAATTTCTAATCCTTAAAAAAATTAATTTTCATTAAATTACATCACGTATAAACATTAGGAACATTTGCATTACTAGTATTAAATTAAAAAATTTTAAAAATTAATCAAAAATATTTTTTCTTTAAAAAAGGGAGAGGCCGGCCCATCTCCTCTGCTTTCCGGCCTGGAAACATTTCTGTTTTTGAGAGAGAGAAAAGATAAAAAAACAGAGCCTTCATACGTCTTGTCATCTCTTCCCTTCCCCCTCTCTCCTCTGTGTCGTGGACCGTAGCTCGACGACAAACAACACAGGACGAAAGACGCCGGTACAGGGTACAGAGAACGCCGCGGAGAACGTCGCGCGGTACGGGTTCGGACAGAGGCAGCTGGCATCGTCCTGGCCAATGTTCCTTTGAGAGAGCAATCAAAGGACGGAGAGAGACATAAAGACTTCTATACATAGAAGGGAAAGAAGAATGCCAGGAGCCTCGTTTGAGAGGGGTAGATCTTGCTCTAATAGAGTGGGGGCTGCTTCTTCTTGTACGAAGCCAAAAGGGTTCGGCTGAAAACGCTCATTCCCTCCAACCCAGGTTGTTCAACAAACATTTTGCTCCGCCCTTATTTTGGTTTGAGGGAGAGGCGGCAACCCGGCTTCTCTCGTGAGCATTGCCACATTGCTTCTTTCATAGATTTCAGCAAGTGACCTTGTGCCTCTCACTGGTAAATCATCCACACTGTCTTCTAATCCATCTATAACTTCATCAACCTCTACATCTGTTGCAGGTTGTTTTTCGAACAGTTGTTGTTCTGCACTCTTTCCTTCCATCCAATTCCACTCATATTCTTCTAGAAAAACAACATCTCTGCTTACAGTCACCTTCTCTGTCATAGGGTAAAAAATTTCTGTAAGCCTTTGATTGGAGACTGTACCCGATGAAGATTCCAAGCTCTGCTTTCTTATCCAGCTTGTCCCTCTTGACCTCAGGAACATGAGTGTAACACAAACACCCAAAAATCTTCAAATTTTTCACAGAAGGTTTAACACCATACCAAACTTCAAAAGGTGTTGACCTCTCTAAGGCCTTTGTGGGCAATGCATTCAACGGGAACACTACGATTAGTTGCTTCAGCCTAGAACTTCTTAGGCAACATCTTCTTCGCATCATACATCCGGCCATCTCCATAATACTTATGTTTTCCTCTCACCGACCCCATTACGTTGAGGTGAATAGGGAGCAATGTTGCTGCACAATTCCCGCTTGCTCACAATTCAACTTAAACTTGTGAGCGGTATACTCGAGAACCATTATCGACCGAGCATTTTAATTTTCTTCCCACTCGATTCTCAACTAAGGCTTTAAACTTCACAAACACATCAGCAACTTCAGACTTGGCTCGCAGAAAATAAATCCAACTCATCCTAGTCATATCATCGGTGAAGGTAATGAAATACCGCTACCATTGAGAGAAGACTCGAGACATAGGTTCACATAGATCTGTGTGGACTAATTGCAGCTTCTCAATGCTCTCCAGCCTCCTCCTTTGAAAGGAAATCTGACTTGCTTGCCAAGAAGACAAGTTTTGCACCGTGGAAATTCCTCCTCCAAACTTGGCAAGTCATCTGCCAAGCTATTTCTCTGCATAAACGACATGCTCTTCGTGAACATGTTATGCGTGTTTTACTTCTAACTCGTTTGCTTGTGATTCTCTCTTTATGGTACTTTATCGAGCATTTCCTCCATAGCCTCCCATAAATCATGACCCTCCAAGAATGCCGTCATCTTGACAGCCCAAGCGATAATTTTCCTTTAAAAGACTGGAGTTGGTTATTTTCTAGAAAATAGCAAAAACACTAAATACGTAACTAAATGAACTTGGCTGAATCTAGATCTAAGAATGGTCAATGTCTTTTTTCTATTTTGGTTTGATCTAGTTTATGCCCACCGAGCATTTACTGTTAGTTCTGAATCCGAGTTATAAGAATGTCTTTTTTCTTGATCTTTGACCATGTGTTCAAAATTGGTTGCTTTTGTCTCAGGTTCCAAATTGTTCCGAGGATTCGTAGATGTGTTTCGTCCGGTGCAACGTTTTTACTGATTGCCGAATACATTTTTTTGCTCAGATTTCATCTCTTCAAAGTCTGGATAGCCCTGGATTTTTGGTTGTCAGTTTTGTCTCGTGCTTTGATATATCCTATGATTGTTCGTGGGGTTTATTGTGTGGCCGCAAGCACGGGTAGGTTGTCTGGGGTTCGGAAGTCGTTTGCTGTGGAGATCCGGTGATGGTCGGGTCGGTCGTCAGCAGGGAGGATGTTTCACGATTTGGTTTGGGGAGTCTCGGTCATGGACGCCCGACGGTTCTGTATTGCGATATACTTTGATTCCTGAAGTCCTCGCGGTTTTCTTGCATTTTTCGGTGTGTTTTGGCGATGTCTTGGGGGCAAGTGGAATAGGGAGAAGACGTTGAAAGGTTTAAGGAAATAGAGAAGAAAACAAAAAAATGGGAAAATGGGCTTACTTTTACTAAAATAGCAAAAGAGTCGTGATTTTATTTTGGGCAAATTTAGACTTGGTTTTATTATAGGATTAGTAAGAGTCTCTTTGATAACATTTTTATTTTGAGGAACAATTTTCTTTCAAAAATAGTCTTTTTTAATTTTTATCCCCTGGAACAATTTCTAAATAAAAGAACGCGTTTAATAACTATATAAAATTTATATTCTCAGAATAAAAAAAAAATAGAAATATGTTTGGTATGATCAATAATTTCTTTTTATAACTTAGTATTTCTTTTAATTTTTTTATAGGCTAGGCCAAGCGGTGACGGCCGGTGGATGGTGGACGGCGGCAATGGCTAAGGGCGGCAAGCTGGAAGGAAGAAGAAGAAAAGAAAAAAAGAAAAGAAAAAATGACTTATTTCTAGAAATTATATCCAAGAACAAGAAGCTATTTTTTCTACATCTTGTTTTTGCTCATTTATTCCTCCAACCATTTTTCTATTTCAGATAATAGAAAAGTTAATTGACATTTTCAAATATATTTATGTTCTTTTTCTATTCTGAGAGCAAAAGAACAGAAAAATAAAGAAATAAAAAGCGTTGCCAAACAGAGCCTAAGTCTTCGGCTTGAATTGAAGTGAGTAGAGTGGTGCTTAGTTGTGGTTATAATCTGTTTGGGTTTGGTCTGCCCTAGCAAAAGCTTTGGGCTATTGATGCATTAAGCTTAGTTCGCTTTTAGATTAGGCTTGAGTTATTTTGTTAAATGGATTTAATATCAGGGCCCAAATGTGTTAGTGACCCGGACTCGCGAAGCCATATGTCACATTTGAACTAGGGCCTAGGGCTCGAATCCCTATTGTTGGATTAAAAAATTTAAAAAAAAAATGATAATTAAAATTTTCGAAATTTTTTTATTTTTCTTAAAATAAAAACCTTAAAAATCGGTTTTTGGGTAATTTATCTTAAAATGTGGAAGCCTGTCAATCTAAGATTGTGTTTAAAATTGAACAAGCCCTTATGGCTTTACTATAGGGTTTCAATCATTCTGAAGACAAATCCCCTTGGTTGAGCACTTTCAATACATTGATTATGGCTTCCCTTTAGCCTAGTTCGGATTAGCATTTTTCTTTTTCTTAGTGTTAGATCTTTATTATTCCATGCAATTTATTTAATGCTTTCTTTGATTGTTGATTGTTATGTTAACGATTGCATACCCATATAGTCACCTCATATTTTAGTGGAAAAATATAAAATCAATTTAAATTGCTTGACCAAAATACTTTTTTTGAAATGAACAAGATTATGTACCGAAAATGCACTAATTAGTTAATTAGTGTAATCAAGTCTCGACCCTAGATTCTCTAGTTGCATAGGAAGTGAAATACGCTTTCACACTTCACTTGGTTTGTAGCCGACCTTGATAAGCTAGTGGTGACTCCTTTTCAGAAAATTCTCATACCATTAATTTGAATACCAATATCGTATGAGGTATGAGCTTGGGAGAGCCCGTGGCTAAATCATGGGTTGTAGGCTTGTCCTTTAAGCAATAACTCTAAACCTATTTGTTTCCCTACCAAAGGGTAGGTCATGACAAAGTGCTAGTGAAAACGCAAGTCTTAAATTGTCTTTTAATTGGCCATGATATTAATAATTTTGAAGAAACCAGTGACGATTTTTGGACCTAGGGGCAAATTTGGGACTATAGTAAAAGTTGATAAAAAAAATTTTGGGCAATGCTATTTTCACCCCGTACATGGCTAAATCCACCTTATATTCACCAAAAAAAAAAATAAAAATGCCATCAATCATTTAATTGCAATTTAAAGTGGTGGCCCAAACTTATTCACTTTCCTTCTTTTTATTTGAGATTTTTTTTTATGTTGTTAATTAAGATTTCACTTCTTCTTTTTTGCCTTGTGTTTATCCCATATATATTAAAGATACTATGTTTTCAATATAATGTAAGATTTTACTTATGTAGAAATTAGTTTTGTAAAAGAGAGAAATTTTCAAAAAACCTAATTCTTTTCAAAGTTGTCTATCAAATTTGTGGATTAATTAACAATTAGAATATAGAAAATTTTTAACAAAGACATTTTTTTAATGCAATTACTTGTTTATAAACTTTCACATTTTTTATTGTTTGTGTCACCATCAAACTTTATCAGCTATCTTTTATACACATATACATATAATTGAATAATCAATGAAAAAAACTCTATAAAGAATTTCTAAAATAAAATCATAATTATATTCTCGAATGTGAAACTTTATAAGATGAGATGTAATTAAATCACAACAATCCTAAAATAACAATTTTTTTAATACCAATGAAATCTCATCATTTTGGCTTGACAAAAATTAATATCATCCATGAGATATTTTTGAACAAGATAAGAAAGGGTTTAATGGTGACATGCACAACAAAAGTAAAAGCTTATCGAGATAATTTTGTTTTACAAAATTGTCTATGTCAATCTCTAGATTCTATTTGACAGTTAACCCTTAAATTTGTTTGACAATGTAAAAAAGAATTAGATTTCTTGGGAATTGTTCTTTTTTCACAAAACTTATTTTGCGGAAGTAAAATCTAAAAATGAAAAGAAAAGATAATGCCTTTATTATACACGAGATAGCCACATCAAACAAAAACAAATATATGAGATTTTTAATTATGACAACTAAATTCTAAATAAAAATGGAAAAAGAATGAATAAGAAGGAAAGTAAATTAATTTGGGGCTACCACTTTATATTACAATTGAATGGTTGAGGAAATTTTGCCTTTTTAGTGAAATATTGGGTGAATTAGTTATACAAAAGTGGAAAAAGCGTGGCCCTTTTTTTTAAATAAAATTTTTAGACAAAATTGGAATTAGATCTAGAATTGGAGATTTTTGGTGAATTAAGTGCTGGCATCTTACATAGGGTGTCGAATGCATATGATGGCCAATGGCGTTGCCGAATAATGTATGACGAACAAGGTGATGTCAAACCCATGAGGTGGCAATCCATGTTAAGCATTTTGTTGGCCCCATCACTAGATTGTCATGTCCCGTCCTTGGATCTAATGAAAAAAAAAAAAAAAAAAAAAAACATTAATTTTAGATAAGATATTTCTTGAATCCTAATATATTTTATTAGGCATGATTGGCCTGAATGAACACGCATTTTAATAATGTGAATAGGAGTTTACAATAATTGCACTTTTAAAGGTATTGAATTAAAAAATTCCTATATAAATTTCTATAGATTATGAATTCCAGCGGAGGAGCATTAAGAACGCATGCTGACAAGCATAGGATGCGGGTTTGTGGTGTAAATGCAAACGTGGAAAGGTAACAAAAGAAGAAATCCACATTAGTCATGTCTAAAGGTATAAATCATTGATTGAATCAAGTTTTGCTTTCATGATCTTATCACGTTGGCATATTGTCATGGTCCTAGAAAAAGCAAAGTGGTTCTAGATGTTTTTGTGAAATAAATGATATTGATGGGACCCAAACTGGTTTTCATGTTGTATGTCAATTTTAATTTTTCTTTATTAGGATGGGAGAGCGAGACAAATTTTTGTATATGTAGATTCGATTAGTGAGTCGAGTTAAAATAAATCTCAATCATTGTCCATTCCACTTATTTATTTGGGTCCAATATGAAACATATATCTTTTGACAGCTATAATCATGTGTTCATGTTTTCTCTTCCATAATTCATCTTGGATGTCAAATCATAGGTCATGTTTCCTCTTCAATTATTGATTGTGGATCTTAAAATGTCATTTTAGTATAAAAAAAAGAAGGTGTCAAAATTCTTAGTCAACTCGAAACTCCATTTGTTCAAGTGTTGAAAAGGCCAAACATCAACAAAAAGTGGTCCGAACAATTATTTTTACACTTAAAATATATAGGCATTTCACAATAGAGTCTATATGTACACAAAATTATTCTTAAACATTCTGCAAAAATATGCATTATTCTATTATTTTTAGTATAATTATAAGAGATTTATTACCATAATTTACATGATTATATTATTTCTTGTCCACTTATTGGAGGGTACTATTAAAACACGCCCGGAATTAGAGACGCAGATAAGAGATTTGCAAGGATAGATTACAACTTGGTTAAAGTAATAATCAAAGTAGCTTACCAAGTAAAGCTAACACGTGAACCTCCCATATGACTCAATTTCACGTAAGCTTTACATAAGTGCACGCGCATGTGATTCAACAATCAAACAAAGGATAAACATTAAGTACAAATGTTGTTGAATTCTTTTTTTACGTTTCCCACATTTAACACGATTGATATTGGTGGAATCATTTTTAGAAAGTAACTAATTTCTCACTTTAATAGCGAGAGACATATATTTTATTATTCTACGTATTATAAGGTATGCTAATAATTTGGTTACTGCTAATTTTATCCATCTACAAATATATTTTGGGGCCACTTAAAAGGATCAATGGTTGAAGAGGAAACATGAATATATGACTACATCGAAGATCAATTATTAAGGAGGAAACATGAACCTCTATGATTATAGTTATAGGGTGTAGGACTCAAGTGAAGAAGAGGGACGGACAATGATTGAGATTCATTTTCACTCCACTCACGATGAATCGAATCTACATATACAAAAATTTGCCTCTAGCTCTCATGTCCTAATCAATATCAAATGATGCCATATTTTCACAAAAACATCTAGAACTACTCTGTTTTTTTTAGGACCATGATGATGATATGTCGATGTGACAATATCATGAGAGCAAAATCTACTTCGAGTCGGTAATTTCCACATTGTCGACATGACCATTGTAGATTTCTTCTTCCAATCCCTTTCCATGTTTGAATCCGTGCCACAAACTTGTACCCTTTGCTTGTCTGCATCCATTCTTGGTGCTTCTCCATGGGAATTCAAACAATTCAGGTGAGATGGTTCAATAGTCGATTGGATAAAGGCCGTTCCAACTTCCAACGAGGAGAAGAAAGTTGTCAATAAATAGCATAAATAAGTGACTTTTGTGTGTGTGTGTGTGTATGTATGTATGTGTGTATGTATGGATGGATGAATTTTCTTTTGATACCTTTTAAATGTGGACATTATTGTGAACTCCTTTTCACATGATTAAAAAGAGAGTTCATTCAGGTTAATCATACCTAATAAATGAACGTTACCCTCATGCTAATCAAGGTTAATATTTTCTCTTTCGTTGGAGCAGTTAAAAGGAAGATCCGAGGATGGGACAGGACAATCAGCCATAGGACTGGCAGAATGCTGGACAGGAACTTCCAGCTCATGCATCTAACATGGCTACTGGCGCACAACAAAACGGCATACGTCCCACGCCGCGATACAGGCCATAATGTACAGCTGGCACCCTGTGCAGGATGCCAAGTGTAACCTCGATCCTGGAGAACATGCCGCTAGCCGTTGATTCCTGCTGCTTGCGAGGGTCCAGTCCTCATCCTCACCGTCCACTGTTTGGTTCCTGATCTTGCACTCAATTATGTGATTTTGTTTGTTTAATAAGAAGCCCGTGCCTTTCCAAAGCACTTATTAGTTATTGTGATAATTTTCGCTCATATGAATAGCGGGACCAAAATAATTTCTCTACATGGACCAATTGTCTTTCTGAATGTAGGAAAACTTTCTTGCAAAAATGTGGTGCAATAGAGACTATAGATAAACACGAGTAAACTCGCAAAACAGGTAGATAGGTCAAATGCACTTAAAGATGCATATGTAGTGAAAAATCTCTAATAGTTCTGTCATTAATTCAGAAGTATGCCAACTTACATCAAAATAAAATCACATATTTATATTTGTGAAAACTAAACTAGAAAAATAAAATAAATAAATAAACTAGAAAATTCTAAGTAATTGATAACAATTGCCTTATTTGAATATGATCAATTTAAGATTCCACTACGGATGAAGAAATAATGTAAAATCCTATATTTACAGTCTATAAAAGTTCAACCATTTGGCTAATAAATCAGCAACAGATCTCGACTTCCACACCAACACCATCGGTTGGAAATAACTCGATCTAGAGTTTTAAAGTGTTGGATTATTCGATTAAACAAACATCTTTCAATCTACAAAGGCTGTGGATCAACATCTTCAAGGCCAGCAACTTTTCATTGCCTTGGATTAGATTCCACCGAAACTTTGCAACTGAACCATCAACTTAATCTTCAGATTTTTCTGGTATAACAAAATCAATTTTCGGTATCTCCTTGAGTTAGGTCATTGGTTTTGCTTCCTTTTTGGTCCCTATCTCTATCAAATGGTAGCTTCTTGTCTGCCACTTCTAGCCGACGTTGATAGAGAAAATATTAGGTAAAACTTTGATAACAACTCAGCAAAATACTAGTTCATTCACCTTGGAACATGTGTCGCATGCAGACGCACTTGTCAATCACTCTTTTTCTTTTTCTTTTTTCTTTTTCCTTTTTCTCCCTTTCACTCTGCTTGGGACGACAACATACGTATGTCCCCTTCCGCCACCATCTCACCGCCATTTCGATCCTCCGTTGTCCAGCTCAAGCTCAGTTGGCAAACTTGAGCATGAGATTTTGGATCTAAGGTCAAGTGAGCCCTAGATTTGTGATCTAGAGCTTGACTCGACCTTGAATCTAGGTTGATTTGTGGTTGACCAAGGTCGGCGTAGGCAATGAATGAGGTGGAGGTGGCGGTGTGGTTCGTCGATGCACAGCATAAGGCCTTGATCTCATAGATAGATTCCTAACATAAATTCTTTAACACCACTCAAACAATTTAGTTGCACTGTGCTTCTCTCAATCATTGAGTTATGTTCTGTACCTTCATAAGATTGGGAAATGTCGGACCGAGGCACATAGGATAGCGTTAGTGCTCCATGTAGAACTTTTTAGCTCACTTAAAAAAAAAATTGGTCTTGCTTTTTCATTGTCAGGTCAACTTAATTAAAGATGAACATTTCCGACGCATAGGACAATGACAAGATTTACGTGGCTTTAGATAATAGGTATTAGATTGATTGGAATCCTTAATTAGGTCCCCTTGCACACTAGCTACGCCGATTTCAATGAGTCATCTCCATGTAAAACACGTTAGCTTATCTTTCTTTTTAACACTTGGTCTTGCTTTTTCTTCGTGTTAGATTGGGAAACACATGATAGGGTTTGTTCTCCATGCAAAATGGGTAGAGTCAATCATCAGGCCCGCACTACTACACCACAATGCTCACTGCCTAGAAACTACATTGGTCACCAGATTCCTTGAAATATTTACTAAACATCGAAATAGAATTAAAAGTGGGTCGACAATCAATTATCAACTTTGATACTATTTGTTAGGAATACGCAATAAAATTTTAATACTTTTACTTGAGGAGATCATCAAGAGAGGCTCATGACCACCCAACATTAGTATAAGAAGCTAGGTTACCAAGAAGTCTAGATCCAATAGTCACTCGAAGAGACTTACTGATGCTCTTATCTAAGTATGACGTGTGAGAGGAAGATTGTTGGAGTTTATCTCACATTAATTGTAGATGAGACTTGTGGTTAGTTTATAAGTATAAAAAAAAATCTCACTCTTTAAGCTTTCAGGGGTGAGAGACCAAACACACATAATGTACTACTCCCATGTTGGCTGGTCCGATACTCACATTGCTGTTCGATCTCTTGGCTTTCTTAAAGTTCGTACTTTTAGCCATCAAGCCCTCTATGTTACTTTTCTAATAATTGCGCTGCAACTTTTTTTAACATTCTTTTGAGGAAAGTGCAGACTTCACTTCCTCGATGGATATATCTCACTCCCTTTCATCAACGAATTAGGAAAGTCATCATAAGAATCGGGTAAAGTACATAGGAGCATAATAGCTTGCTATTGATCAATATCATCTCATCCACATTCGTTTGATCATTGATGACTTTATCAAACTCAATTGTGATCATGAGTCGGCTTCCCTTAACCATCTTATATGTAAAGAAAAGTTGGATCAAGAAAAGTTTCTTCATGAGCAATTTCGATATATACAACTCTTCAAGTTTTGCTCAATCTACAGTTGCACTCGTCTTATCTGCAACATAACCAGAGCGTCATCCCCCAAATTCAAGAGAATAATACTCTAGGGAGACTTATCATCTCCCTCCAACGCTAAATCCAAGCCTTGTGTCTCAAGGAGCTCCTGCATCTTAATGAGCCTCAAGCTATAACAAATTCTGCTAATAAATTCCTCCAACTCAAGCTTTGTTGAAATCATAGCCATAATTGAAGATAGACAAAATTCCCAGTCAACCAACAATAGCCATAGGCTCTTTTACAATTTGTTATGACTAGCGAGGAACCGTAAACAAATGAAATAATTCAAAAATAAATAAATTAAACCTAAACAATGGTAATTTTCGTAGTTTGACGGTGTGCCTAATCTATGGGAAAAAAATTGACAATATGGTTCCACTATAATCAAGACAAAGAGAAGTACAATCACTATAAGCTCACGTTCAAGTGCTTCCCAACCCTAAATACATCCAAATCCACATGAATCAATTAATAAAAAAGGAGATTTCTCTCACTCTCAACTTTCTTGGATGGCTACTCACAAAAGCTCTCCAGGGTATTCACAAGTTGTGCATAGAATAAACATCAACATAGGGTTATAATAACTAGTAAGTGCATACTCAAGGCCTCATCGGGGTGGGCCTCGACCAAGATAGGTAGATTTTATTAGTTTGGTTATTTTACTTTCCTTTTTCCCCCCTTCTCAAAAGCTAGTTTGCTGTGAAGACCAAAGTCAAGGTAGGCTAGGGAGGTAATTTAAACACTCATTGTTTGGTTTAAAAATCATCTGCATCTTTTTTCCTTTCGCTTAAAGCGAGTTGGAGGATAGAAGCTCCCTTTTCGCAAACTCCTCAATCGTCTGATCTAGTAATAAGTCAGATGAATGAGGCAGAAGGCATAACTGTCACTTCAACGTAGGATGCTGCTGAGCATGCTAGCATGGCACTTAACAGCATATTAATAGCCGTTTATTTCTCTAAGGGCGGGATCGATATATAAGAAAAAAATAGATAGTTCAAGAATTCAATTGAACAAAAAAGAAACTCAAGAAATTGATGAAGTTTAAAACGTATCGTACTTTTATCACTTTCATTGTACTTTTTTTTTCTTTTGCTGGTCGAAACTTTCTTTTTTACTTCGATAGCTCCATGTGCAGGTACAATCAAATAAAAGATTTTTTTTTTCTAGGTATTTACTTCCAAAGTATATCATTTTGGGCTGCGTTTTTCTCCTTCACTAAACCTTTGATTGATGAGTTATGAACATGGACGTCCGTTACAATTTTTTTTTTTTCTTTTTTCTTTAGTTAAGTTTACATATGACGATGATCATATTAATATAACTTATAGACCAAAGGTTTGGTTTGAGGACAAGAAAAATATGAACCATTCTTTCTTGTTTTTTCAAGACCTATCACAACAATCAATCCCAATTTTCGTGTAGGTGCTTTAAAATTAAGCAAAATTAGGGCATATATTATTGGTGTAAAGATAAATTTAAACAAGGGGTCTCAACAATCCTTAATCCAAGAAATTTAATTTCTCTTCTCTTACTTTTATCAAATCAAGCATGGATAAAACTGTTTGTAGAAAAAAAGAATTCATACCACCGATGTATTCTATAATTACACTAAAATTAGTTGGTGATTGTGACTGCTTAGCTAAAGTAATTTACTTCAGGAGTTCCTAATCCTTGGCCCTCGGCCAAAGCCGCATCAGTAAAAAGGGACCTTAGAGCATCACTTTTATGGTTTCACCGCACAATCATTCCCTCTTCACACTATAATAAGCATAGAAGATCCTTCTTCATCATCGGCATCAGTGCTCCACTTTTCCGCTCTCTTGAGAGAGGGTTGATCATTATGGACTTGGTTTCGTTGGATCCCTACGAATTACCTGAAAGTTGCAGCCGGGAAGAGCACGCTGATGATATATGGCTCCGAAAACTAAGAATTGAGGTCCTGCTGGCCATCACTGCTGCAATCTTAGTCTTTCTTGGGGTCTTCGGATCGTTCAGGCGATGCTGCAGCAACCGCACATTCACAGTGGTCGCATTCACAGCCTATGGCCTTTTACCCGCCATCATCGCGTACACGCTTGGCCTCATCCAAAGCACCCCTCTCTGCAGTTTGCATTTCCCCCTCTGGTTGGCTTATCTGGTGATAGCTCTCGGAAGTGCAGATTCTTACACTGCGCACAGAATTGAGGACATTGAACAGTGGAGATCATTCAACATGGACTCCGCTGCTAAATGTTTCTTGGCAAGTTGGATGATCGCTTCTTACGTGACCCAGTCAGGGAAAACATTGTGCACGGCATTTCTTTTCATCATTCTATTCATGAAAGTTGATGAAAGAGCACGAGCTTTGATGTTCGCAAGCAATTCTAAGATGCAGAAGAACTCCCAGTTGGTAGTAGACTACATGAGCCCCCAGCGCGATGGGAGCGTTTCAAGCAATGAAGATCCTGCCACAATAGATCCCGCCACAATGTGCGGGTGCAAGTACTTGGTGAGAGTGCCAAACGAGGCAAAGGTGCTATCATTGTGCTCCACAGAGATATGCTGGCGAAAGCCAGCACTGTGGCAGGTTGGGAAAGCACCGAACTATCGACAATGTATGAAGATGACAGATGAAGTTATCACTGTTGACAAGGTTTGGAAATGCGAAGGAAGGCTTTTAAGTGTAAGAGACAAAGACCCAAAAAACCGACTCAAGGATCTTTGCCTGTCTTTTTCGCTCTTCAAATTCATCTGCCTGAGATTCACTGGCTATTTGTTGCCCCAAGAAGCTCGCGACGAGTTACGGCGTCGGATTGAGCATATTCTTCTTGAAGGGAATGATCATGAGCGGGTTTTCAGACTCATCGAAATAGAACTTGCATTTCTTTTCGATTTATTCTACACCAAATACCCAGTGAATCTCAACCCATGTCGTGCAGTATTTAAATTTATTCTGCTGGCCATTTTGGTTGCTGCTGCTCTTTTTCACTCTACTTGGCGATTTCTTTCCATACAATATGGGGATGGTCTCGCGACGATCAGTTTGCTGTTTTGGTAACCATCTTGTTGATGATGTCAACCCTCGTCGTTGAATTTGCACAGTTTGGCATCATGATTTTCTCAGAATGGGCAAAGGTGGCATACATTTGCAAGTATGTGCAAAGCAAGTGGTTGCAAAGTAGCAGATGTGCTGGGAAGTTGATTGAGATAATGTGTGGAGTTTGGTTACTGAAGCCTTGGGGAAGACAGCTCCGTCAATACTCGATCCTCAAATCATATAGCTATTCTCCATGGAAGTGTACACATAATAAACTCACTGCTGCTTATCTTGACCTGAAAAGGAACGGTCAGAAACAAATTGCTCCCGCCAATTTGTCTGCGCAAGTGACAAAGGCGATCGCTGAGTCTCTAAGGAACAATCGTACCAGTAATTTGGAGATGGGGAAGTCTTTGAGGCTCAACAACTTGTTTGAAAAGCTCTCATGGACATTTGATCTCGAGACAACCACTCAAGTTATATTGGTCTGGCACATAGCAACCACATTCTGTGAGCATGAAGCGCCTCCAAGAGATCGACTTTCCCGCGAAAACAAAGACATAGCGACTAAGCTATCGCAATATCTTGCTTATTTGGTTGCTTTCGCCCCAAGGTTGCTCCCTGATCATGCTTGCAGGACCGAATACATATTTGATTGTACTGTCAGAGAAGCCAGGAAATTATTTCAGGGATCCTCGGTTTCAATGGGTGACAAAATTCAAAAGCTAAAGGACGTCGGCAGCCAACAAGGGAAGGAAACCATCATTAGCATCATGGATCGAGGCGCACAGCTAGGAACACAGCTTGTTAAAGAAAAGGTGGATGTTTGGAAGGTCTTGGCTGACTTCTGGGCTGAAATGATGTTGTATGTAGCTCCTTCGGATGATGCAACGGCTCACGCTAAGTACCTCACCCTGGGGGGCGAGTTCGTGACTCATGTATGGGTTTTGGTCTCTCACATGGACATCACAAGAGGTCCACGCGATGGTGAGCAACATAATGATCCAGAGAGGAACTGAACTTGGCCTTATATTATGATGTTATATGCCTAATTAATTATTTAAGAAGTCTATATTTATGTATATATATGTAGCAGTCTCTTTATCTTGCATCAATCCCTGGGCAACTTTCCCGTGTATGATGCTTGGTATCTTCTTTTATGTGGTGTAATGTGTTGCTTGATCCAGAATATATTATCGAAGACTTGAATTGGTTGTGCATTTCTAAGATTGGTTTATGTTGAACATGGATGATATGCAATGAATTTCTTTTTCTATCCACACTTTGTTAGAGTATATACAGTAAAAGAGTCCACATTTCCCAGAACCACCAACAAAGTAGACAACCATATCGGGCATGTCACAGAGCATAACAGAGTCCTTTTAATGAGGCTACGAGCGTAGGCAATGGCAGGGGCCGAAATGGCGCAAGCCACCGAAGCTGCGAGCCTAAAAGCTTCATTTCAACTACATCATCTCATCGTGCCAAAGATGCTAAGAAGATGCACAGGCAAGGCTATGAAGGTCAATAGAGCTTTAATCCACATAATCATATCGAGACCTTTGAGCGCAGTCCGATTAAAATTGTATGAATTATGCATACTTTTGCCCTGAATATCACGCCTTTTGTTCTCGTTCTTCTATTTAAGCTTGTTCGAAGTCAGAACTGTGGAAGAATCTCGTTGGATGTAAATTCCGACTGGTCATTTCAGTATTGTTTTTTTATATTCGTTGGACCTGTTCCTTTTTACCACTAACAATTTACCAACATGTTTTTTTGGGTCATGACTCTCTAATATAGAAAATTATCTTAGAGAAATCCCTAATTATCTCTAATGGGTCAAAAAGCAATATGTTCAGTTGAAGATCGTGGCTTCTTTACTTTGTAAATAGTAAAGCGTAGTGCCATGAGGACAATTAATAAAAACTAAAGGTAAGACACATGGATCCTCCAATGGCAAAGTCCTATGTATATCCTCAATACCATCATGCTTCTAGTTCGGTTTAATTTCCCTTTTCTTCGAAATGCACCATGCTCATCCCCAAACCTGGATATCCTACTATGGGCTTATTAGCTATATATGCAATTGCTTCTTTGGTTGACTCAGATCATGTTTGACTTGCATCATGTTGTGAAATAACGAGAAAACTGATGAATCTTGCAAATCAAATTCAACATGAGAAGGAAGACGTTACCAAATAAATAAACATGAAATGTTAAAAGGACAGCAGAGATTTATGTTGTTCAATTCAAGTATCCACCAAAATGAGCCAGCCACAGAGAACTCACTATACTAATCACGAACCCCTATTCTATATGCCCTTAACCGTGGATTTATACCACAGAGCAAACAAAAAAGACTACATAAAGTGCTTTGTAACAGGGAGGAGGCATTTTGGTTAGTGTAGTTGCAGCATTTTGAGCAAGCTAAAATGGTAAACTTACTACGAAGTCAGCGAAGTAATGCTGCAAGTCAAACTAAGCACCAACCTCCCACATAATAACCCGGAAACAAACAGTGAAGGAATCTAACCCAGAGCTAGCTACTTTTAGCAGTCTGTTGACATCTAATTTAAATTTAATTTTTAGAAATAAAAGATAATATTTGATTAGAGGGAAATTTTGAAAAAAAAAATTTAATTTAAAAGAATTCAATAGTCAGATTTTGGAGCCACTTCTTTGTTGAAGAAGTTGAGTGAATATCGCCAGATCTTCAACAATTTCAAGTCTTTCCTCTATAAAAAGGAAGGCGAGGTTTCGGAACTAGGCGGGGCTTCTCTTCGTCTTTCGTCGAAAGAGAAAAAAAAAAAGAAAAGTGGAAAAGAGAGAAAAGGAAGGAAAGCTTTAGTTCTCTGGGGAAAAGGAAAGTGTACAGGGGGCAGAGAGGGAGGTGACGTGAGGCAAAGCAAAAAAATGAGAGTGAGGGAGACGTGTGAGGGTTCGGCAGAGAAGAAAGGAAAACAAAAAGAGAAAGAAAAAGAGAAAAGGGGACTGTTCATCGTCTCCTTCGTGGAAGCTACCCGACACCCCTCTGTTCGCTGTTGCCCAGACCGGGCTCCTGCGCTACCGGTCTCTCGCACCAGGCCACCCCCTGCGTCGCCGCTCATCAGCCAGCCGCCCTGCTACGACGCCACCCTCGTCCAAGCACCAGCACCGCCGCCGCTCCCCGTCGAGACACCACCGGCCGTCCGCGTACCTCAACCCATGATCTGCATCTCAGCTCGCCGCCGGTGAAACCCCCCCGCGACGCCTTCCCCGCGCCGACGTAGCCACTGGTCTCGACCCGCGAGCATACCTCCACGGCCCGACGCCGTCTCAACCGCGAAGCCGTCGCTTCGCTCGTGATCCGGAGCCCAGGTCCCTGCCGTCGTCGAATCCGGCGGCCTGCACAGCCTCGTCGCCCCCCAGCAGCCCGAGCAGCGCATCTCACGCCGCTGCAACGCCCTGTGCCCACGACCCACCTGTTGCCTCCCTTGTTTTTGTTGCAGGTCCAGTTGCTACCCGAGCCTCGCTGGAGTTCCGACGACCGCCTTACTCCAGCAACCACGACCCATCACTGAAGCACCGTTGCTGCTCCCATTTTCCAAGCCTTAGGTAGTATATTTTTATTTTTTATTTTTACTTATTCCATGTTATGTTAGCTTTTTTTTTAGTTTAATTATTTGAATTGTAGTATTGTATGTTAATATTTGTAGACCTTGTAGACATTAGGAGTTTTATCCCAAATTAAGGTAATTATTAATTTGACCCGTAAGACATCGAATCATTTTTTTAATTACTTTAATTTTTAGGAATTTTGATAACATTTCAATCGTTAAATCATTATAGAGTTAAAATAATTGTTAATTTAATCCGTGAGGCAACGGATTATTTTTTCGGTTATTTTAATTCTTATCTTCATTCTTCTTAAAATAATTACTTGCTTGGAAAGATAAAAAAAAAAAAAAAAAATCAAAAAAGTGCATAAAAATCTAAATATTGCATTAGAGCATTTAGGTTTAGCAAATTAGGACGGTATTTTTAGGGTTAGTAAATTAGAATTGCATTTATAGGATTATAATTTTAGATTATACTTTTAGATGGGTGATTTTTGTTAGGGCTAATTTTAAATAATGTTGGCATGTCTTGATTTTTTTTTATATAGCTTTTAAGATAAGATATAGTTTAAGTTAAATTGATTCCTAAAATAAATTAGAATGTTATTCACTTAAGTTAGTTTAATTATTCTTTATTGATTTGGAATTTCAATAAAAAATCAAAAAAATATTAGGTACATTTTAGTTAATTTGCATAATAGGTTTAATTCGAGTTTGTTTATTAATAAAATATTGTCATATCTAGAACTTAGGCACTTAGGTCCATATGCATTTCATATTAAAGCAACATACCAAGATATTTTTAGATTAAGTCAGTTTTCATTTAGTAAAACAAAAAGAGGAACAAAAAATGTTATGCATGCCATATGAGTTATAGTTAATTATTTTTTTAATAAAAGGAAAATGCTAAAAGATGATCATTGCACCATTAAGTTACTTTCTTTTCAATAAAAACATTATGTCATTAAAAAGAAAAACAAAAAAAAGATCATTTCCTCGGTTAGTAATAGGTTAATTCATAACTAATCTCATATCATCATTAGTTAGCATAGGTTGCATATATACATTAAAAAATGAATCATCATAAAAAATAAAAATAAAAATCATAAAAGAGCATGCATGTAGAAATACCATGTCATTCATCCCATATCATGTAGCACGTGCATATTTAGGATTATATAAATTAGATTGCATACATATAGTGATAAGTTTAAGTCATGCCATATGAATTGCATTTCACATATCATTAAAGTAAAATCCATGCATATTAAATTTTGATCAAGATTGCATATAATTAACATTTTTAAAAGAAAAAGAAAAATTAAGTGTCATGTCATTAAGAAATCATGTTTAGGACATACATTTTATTAGCATTTTTTTATTTGAATGTTATTGATTGTGCACTCGCATGACTACCATTTGCATGTTAGTAGCTTAAGTTAAAATTAATCAACATTGCCTGCAAAATATTTTTAAAATTAAAATAAAATGTACCGAAAGGGCGTTAGACTAATCTAACGTAACCATGTCCCCGGACCTACTGAATCTCTGGTTGCAATAGTAAAGTATTCTCCCATACTTTACTTGGATTTCTAACCAACCCTAATTGGTTAGTGGCGGCTTCAAATTGAATATAATTGCATGTTTAAATAGATTAATTTCTTAACATCAAGTCGCGATTGGTAGGATTTGGGAGGTCCGTGCCAAGTCTTCGGACTTAGTAATCCATTAGTTTTTTTTAGGTAATTCACCTTCAAAAAAATTCGGGAAGGTCGCGACACAGTCATAGCTCACCAAAGTCATCATAAAGGCATTCTGCAGAAAATTTCCTTAAAATTTCTGCCATTATGCGAACCTCTCTCTCTCTCTCTCTCTCATCCTTATGAGCCAACGTGTCACGAACAAGTGTGTGTTTATGCTCTTGAGGGTATACCGATGGATAATTCTATTCAGCTCTAATTGCCTGTCCTCGGGAAGTTAGACATCTCCAACAGAAGGGGAAAGAAAAAGAGAGATGTTTCGAAAAGAAAAAAGCGAAGAAGCGTAATTCAAGCTGTTGACGGCCCAGAAAAAAAAAACAAAAAATAAACAAACAAACAAACAAACAAACCGCAAACAAGCCTTCTGTGCTTCCGTATCAGCGGCTTTTACCAGGAAGAATATTGGGAATGTATTGCAGAGACTTCGATCAGGCCGTCTTCCAGAACCACGAAGCAAATGAGAAAACGGATTGAAATCCTCCAATCAAATTTCTATGGATCTCTTCCTTGACATGAACTCATAGAATTTATAAAACAGAAACATCAAATTTCTATGGATCTCTTGATGAGACCAATTGTCATGATTTACATGCGACATTAGCTCCTAACCAATTTGTGCATGGATAATCAATCCTACCTTTGGACATCTTCCACATGATATTCCTCAATTGATTCCTAACATAAAGTCTCATAATTACTGTTAAAATTCCATTTAAATTAGTTTATATAGCATCTCTCATATCTCTAATATTACAGAGTTCACCCCCATGCAGCCATGGAATTAGGAAATCTCAGTTCGTAACATTTCCCCTCACTTGATTTTCACAACAACCTCGTTGTGGGTTATTCAGTTGCTTCCTTTCGTTCCTAATCATCACCACCTCTCCCTAGATCCTATATGGATGGCCAATACTCGCCCAGGGAGTGCATCACTCGCTGCCGCTTCCTTGCATACCACACCTTCATTGTTTCTCCCTGGGCTTTATGTGAATGGCCTACGGTCATCGAACAGCAACACTTCCGTCTCTTCTGCAGGTCGTGCTTGAAACATTGTAATGGATGGATCTATACATATAATCAAGAAGCCTACTCTGATACTATTTGTTACGTTCTGCGTTGCTTGGCCTCAGTCATGGGACCTTGCCACGCCTGGTAAGCCAATTCACTAGGTTAGCCTTAGGATCATTTCATGGCTTGAAATGTCTTATTGTGAGTGACTGATCATTGTCTCCCATCAACTTGGACATTTCACCATCTCGGACTGGGCATGCGGACTCAACACACAACTAATTTCAACCTACCATGATCACTATCGGGAAAGCAACATTAGCTTCTGACCATTTTTTATGCGGATGGAGAACCCGTCTTTGAACATCTTCCACATAATATTCCTTTCATACGCAGATTCCCAGCAAAAGTCCACTCGAACCACTTTGCATCATTACTTTCGCATCCCTCATGCTACTCCCAATGTTATGGAGGTCTATTCCATACCTTGGCACACATGATAGGGTCAATTCTCCATGTAAAACGTGTTAGTTCACCTTTTTTACAATGCTTGGTCTTGATTTCTATTTGTCAGGTCAACTTTACTAAAGATGAAGATTTGCGACATGTAGGACAATGAGAAGATATATGTGGCTGTAAATAAAGGGATTGGATTGATTGGATTCCTTATTGAGGTCCCCTTACATACTAGCTAGTATAGTTATTAATTTAACCATCTTCACTGTTGTAAAAATTTATTAGGAGCCACATTTTACTCAGATCCATAGCCTTGACGATTAATCTCCATCCACTTCAAAGGTACAGGTCATTCAGTGCGCAATTTAAGTAATGTATGCGCGAACTAGGAGCACTATATTAATTCTTGATATCCTAGAATTTCGAGTACAAAAAGTTTCAAACATGGGGCCTCGCTAGGACTTTAACTAGTATTGTACTTGATTAATTTCTTTCTGGTTATAAGAATGACACAATGAAAATAAAATAAAAGAAATCTGAAGTAAATAGGGAAACAAAATGTAATGAATCTCTAATTCTAACGTTTTGTACCACTTTGGAGCTGAAAATATGATTCGAGTTTTAAATGTGTAAATTATTATAAAACAAGTCAAATTAAATTGTTTATATAATATATAAAATGCATACCATCATATCAAATTTTCTTCTCCTAATAGAAACCTTAATTCGTTCGTCTGTTAACCAAGTTACCAGGTATGTTATTTTTGCTCATTCATTTCCATTGGCTAACATTCATTTTCAACTACCCCCTTCATGAAAGGAGAGGCCGGGCCTGGGCTGGCCCGGCCTCGCCCCTTTTCCTTTTTCTTTATCTTCTTCTTTAATTACCCCGTGCGGGCCGGCCCATCTCATCTGCTTTCCGGCCCGGCCTGCTCATCTGTTCCCTTCCCCTTCTCTCCTCTCTGTCGTGGACCGTAGCCGGACGACTGACGACACAGGACGAAAAACTCCGGTACAGGGTACAGAGAACGCCGCGGAGAACGTCGCGCGGTACGGGTTCGGACAGAGGCAGCTGGCGTTGTCCTGGCCCGGAGAGAGACGGAGAGAGGCATAAAGCGGGAAAGAAAAAGCCAAGAGAGAGGGGTAGCTCGAGGGTGGCTGCTTCTGGAAGGGTTCGGCTGAAAACGCTCATTCCCTCCAACCCTTTTTGCTCCGCCCTATTTTGGTTTGAGGGAGAGGCGGCAACCCGGCTTCTCTGGTTTATGCGTGTTTTACTTCTAACTCGTTTGCGTCGAGCATTTCCTGGTTATTTTCCTTGAATCTAGATCTGAATCCGAGTTATAAGAATGGTCAATGTCTTTTTTCTCGATCTGTGCTGACCATGTGTTCGAGGGAATGCCCGGACCAAAACCGGTCGCTTTTGTCTCAGGTTCCAAATTGTTCCGAGGATTCGTAGATGTGTTTCAGCCGGTGCAACGTTTTTACTGATTGCCGAATACATTTCTTTGCTCAGATTTCATCTCTTCAAAGTCTGGATAGCCCTGGATTTTTGGTTGTCAGTTTTGTCTCGTGCTTTGATATATCCTATGATTGTTCGTGGGGTTTATTGTGTGGCGCGAGCGCGAGCGTCAAGTGCTCGCGGGTAGGTTGTCTGGGGTTCGGAAGTCGTTTGCTATGGAGATCCGGTGATGGTCGGGTCGGTCGTCGGCAGGGAGGATGTTTCGCGATTTGGTTTGGGGAGTCTCGGTCATGGACGCCCGACGGTGGGATCTGTATATGCGATATACTTTGATTCCTGAAGTCCTCGCGGTTTTCTTGCATTTCGGTGTGTTCTGGCGATGTCTTGGGGGCAAGTGGAATAGGGAGAGACGTTGAAAGGTTTAAGGAAATAGAGAAGGAAAAAAAAAAAAAAATGGGGGGGAGAGGGAATGGCTTAACTTATACTAAAATAGCAAAAGAGTCGTGATTTTATTTTGGGCAAATTTAGACTTGATTTTATTATAGGATTAATAAAAGTCTATTTTATAACATTTCTATTTTGAGGAACAATTTCTGATTTTGTTTTTTTGACAATCCTACTCTACTCCTATTTTAACTATCACTCTCAAACTTTTGTTCTACCTCCTTGCAGGGCGTGAAAGTCAGAGTCGAAATCTATTTTTGAAATTAATTCACCTCCATCTCAACCCCTTGAGAAAATGAGGATTTGAATCCCCCACCTCCCACTTCTATGTTGGAAGGGTGGCGGCTGGGAGTAATTAAGTGGTTAAATAATTTCTTAATAAAAGAATGCATTTTGTAGTTACAAAAAATTTCTAATCTTAGAATTAAAAAAAAATGTGTTTGGTATGATATATACATAATAATGCAATATTTCTTTTAATTTTTTAATAGGCTAGGGCAGGTGATGTCGGCCGATAGACAACGGACGACGGCAGTGGCCAAGGGTGGCATGTTGCAAGGAATAAGAAGAAAAGATAAAGAGAAAT
Source organism: Eucalyptus decipiens (assembly GCA_014182575.1). Classification (NCBI taxonomy): domain Eukaryota; kingdom Viridiplantae; phylum Streptophyta; class Magnoliopsida; order Myrtales; family Myrtaceae; genus Eucalyptus; species Eucalyptus decipiens. The sequence goes on from CM024612.1 coordinate 4,931,467, forward strand.
TTTTTTAAAAAATGACTTATTTCTAGGAAAAATAAGCTATTTTTTAAATTTATTGTTTCTGCACTATTCTCAAGCCACTTTTCTATTTTAGAGAATAGAAAAATTAATTAATGTTTTCAAATATATTTATGTTCTTTTTCCATTTTGAGAGCAAAGGAATAGAAAAATAAAGAAACAAAAGCATTGCCAAACAGAGCCTAAGTTTTTGGCTTGAATTGAAGTGGGGAGAGCAGTGCTTGCTTGTGGTTATAATTTCATTTGGGTTTGGTCTGCCCTAGCAAAAGCTTTGGGCTATTGATGCATTGGGCTTAATTCGCTTTTACATTAGGCTTAAGTTATTTTGAAAATGGATTTAACATCAGGGCGAAAATGTGTCAGTGACTCAGACTTGCGAAGCCATATTGTCTAAGTTCGAATTAGGGCCTAGGGTTAGCCTGAATCCCTATTTTTGGATTAAAAAATTTTAAAATTTTAAAATAATAAAAATTTCGATTTTTTTTCTTAAAATGGAAAAGCTTAAAAAAACAATTTTTGGGTAATTTATCTTAAAAAGTGGAAGGTTGTCAATCCAAAATTGTGCTTAAAATTGAACAAGCCCTTACGGCTTTACCATAGGGTTTCGATCGTTCTTGAAGACAAATCCCTTAGTTGCGCCCTTTCAATACGTTGATTATGGCTTCCCTTTAGCTTAATTCGGATTAGCATTTTTTTCTTTTTTTTTAGTGTTAGATCTTTGTTATTCCATGGAATTAATTTAACGCTTTATTTGATTGCTTATTGTTATGTTAATGACCGCGTACACATATAGTTGCCTCATATTTTAGTGGATAAATATTAAATTAATTCAAACTGCTTGAGCAAAATCTTTTTTTTTTTTTAAATGAACAAGATTATGTCCAGAAATGGCACTAATTAGTTAATTAGTTAATTAGTATAATCAAGTCCCCGACTCCATACTTTTTATTTGCATTTCACTTGGTTTGTAGCCATCCTTGATAAGCTAGTGGCAACTCCTTTTTAGAAAATTCTCACACCATTAATTTGAATACTAACGTCATAGGAGGTATGAACTTGGGAGAGTCCGTAGCTAAATCATAAGTTGTAAGCCCGCCCTTTAAGCAATATCTCTAAATCTATTTCCTTCTCTATCAAAGGGTAGGTCATGATAGAGTGTTGGTAAAAACTCAGGTTGTTAAATTATCTTTTAATTGGCCATGATATTAATAATTTTGAAGAAACCACTGATGATTTTTGGACCTAGGGGAAAATTTGGGACTATAGCAAAAGTTGATAAATTTTTTTTGGGCAGTGCTACTGCTATTCTTAGTCAACTCAAAACTCGATTTGTTCAAGTGTTGAAAAGGCCAAACATTGACAAAAAGTGGTCACGTCCCAATCAATATCAAATGATGCCATATTTTCACAAAAGATATATGGAACTACTATATTCTTTTTAGGACCATGATGATGATATGCCGATGTGACAATATCATGAGAGCAAAATCTACTTCGAATCAGTAATTTTCACCTTGTCGAGATGATCATTGTAGATTTCTTCTTCCAATCTTTGTCCATGTTTGAATCTAGGCCACAAACTTGTACCCTTTGCTTGTCTGCATTTGTTCTTGGTGCTTCTCTATGTGTATTCAAACAATTCAGGTGAGATGGTTCAAAAGTCGATTGGATAAAGGCCGTTCCTACTTCCAATGAGGAGAAGAAAGTCGTCAATAAATAATGTAAATAAGGAAGTGGCCTTTTGCGCGTGTATATATATTTATGCATGTGTTTATATATCCATGGATGAATTTTCTTTTGATACCTTTTAAATGTGGACATTATCATAAACTCCTTTTCACATGATTAAAAAGAGAGTTCATTCAGGTTAATCATACCTAATAAATTAACGTTACCCTCATGCTAATCAAGGTTAATCTTTTCTCTTTCGTTGGAGCAGCTAAAAGGAGGATCCAAGAATGGGACAGGACAATGAGCCATAGGACTAGCAGAATGCTGGACGGGAACTTCCAGCTGATGCGTCTAACGTGGCTACCGGCGCACAACGACATACGTCCCCACCGTTTCGGCCTATAATGTACAGCTGGCACACTATGCAGGATGCCAAACATAACCTCGATCCTGGAGAACACGCCGGTTGTGGCATCCCAGAAATTCAAAGCCAAGCCATAAGGTGTGTTAAAGTCTTTAATTAGGTGGTAGAATTTCCATGGCTTATGTTTTAGCCATTAGTCTTTTAATTTGATGATTTGTGCTTGTGATTGTGGAAATTTAAATTTAATAGATTAATAATCTATGCTTGGCCATATGATTTAAATTTCAATGAACAAAAATGTCCCAAGACTTTGGCCAAGATGAAAAGTGGAATTCAAAAATATTTATAGGAGAATTTCAAAAAAAAAAAAAGAAGAAGAAAGGAAAAAGAGGTTAAAATTTGATTGGGCCTTAAGCCCAAGAGTGGAGCCTTAATGGGCCAAGTTGGCCGGCCCATTAGAGCCCACAAGGAGGCTGTCGACCAGCCCAAGGAGGAGTGGCCAGATGGCCCAAGCCCAAGCCCAACTCCAAAGCCCATCTTGCATGGATCAAGACAAGTGGCAAGGAGAAGGCCATGCATTGGCCATTGGTTGAGGCAAATCAATCATTACAAATGATGAGCTTTAGGGGAAATAAAGGGGAGGAGAGAGAGAAGGTGGCCGGTTTTGCTTCATTCGGCCGAGAGAGAGGGGAGAGAGAGAGAGAGAGAAATCGCGAGAGAGAGAGAGAGACCGAGAGGGAGAGGAGGCGGAGCCGAGGAGGAGCTGCCGTGTCCCGCCGTCCGTTCGCCGTGTACGCCGCTGTACGCCGTCGTTTGTTCATCCTAGAGGCAAGTGGAGTCCTCTAACTTCTCTTGCATGTGTGTATATGGTTTGCATGTTCGATTTTGGGTGTTATTTGTGAGAAAAACCGAGGTAAGGTTGGTTTGTTTTCAAGCCGTGTGACTGTTCTTGCTGGGGTTGTGGGAGTCAGAAACTTGTTTGAGCTTGCATGTGTGTTTGGAGTCCGATTTTGGCTTCGATGTCTTCATGGAAGTTGTAGCTAACATCTTGTAATATAACATACTGAAATTTCGTGGAAAATGATGGAGATATGAGGGGTCAAAGTCCTATTCTACGGAGACCCCAGATCTGTGAAGTTTTCACTGACCTCTTGTTGGATTCTTGGTTGCATGTTGGTTTGTGATGAAAATATGACTTTAATGTCTTCATGAAAGTTGTAGGTAACATCTTAAAATACAACATACTCGAATTTGAAGAGAAATTAACAAGTATAGCCTAGTAAATCGGCTAGATCTTGGAGACGATGATTCTGGTGATGTGTTTCGAGACACCCGAGACTTCGTGGACTTAAATGGTGACCATAATTTGGTTATTTGACCTAGATCTCTTCATGAAACTTGTAAAGGACACCTTGATACATAACATATCCAAATTTCAGAGGAAACTAAAGAGAATAGATGGGTGAAATATTAATATTTCGGAGATGTGTATTCTGGACGATGCGGTAGTGGTTCCAGAAGCTTCGTGAGGTCGTGTAAAATAATATAAAAAGAATCTGGCTTGGAGTTCTTCATAAAAGTTGTACGAAAATTTCTTGGCTATCACCCTGTAAAATTTCGTAATTTTTGGAGGCCATATGAGTATTTTAATCGAATTTATTTGGAAACTGTGCATTCTGGTCATTATCTGAATATCATGTGCTATTTTGTGAAATTCAATTTGGCCATGAATTTTGTATGAAATTGTCATACTATTGGGTTGTTTAATGATTGTTTGAATATTATGATTTTGGGAAAATCATAGATATTGAATTTAATATTTATTTATGAAAATAAATAAATATAATAAAAAAATTAAATTAAAAAATAAAATAATAATAAATTAAAAAGGGATTATGTTATTGGCTATAAATTCCATTGAATTTATTATGCATTGTTACATGATATTGGTGTATGTATGATCATGAATTGTGATGCATGTGTGAATTATATGCCATGTGATAATGAAATCAAAAGAATGATGAATGTGGATAATGATAAGTGAGTAAGAGGTGATGGTGGAGGATGAGGCCGGAATGTACAGAGATGCATTGCCGGAATTCCCTGGGAGATTCAGGATGCCCGGAATGTGGGGGGCCGGATGTCCGGTTGTATCTTGGATACATGCCCGGAGGTTCCTCGCGACGCCAGGATTGGGGTGCGGGATGCCTAGCTAGAAGGGTAAAAGCCGGAAGCCCTGTCGGAGGTTTCTGCCTGAAGGGAATGCCTCGTGATGCTAGTTGAGATGCGAGATGCCTGGAATGTGGGGGGCCGGAAGCCCGGTGGCTTGGGAGGCTAAATGCTGGGAACCCTATCGGAAGTTTCTGCTTGAAGGGAATGCCTCGTGATGCTAGTTGAGATGCGAGATGCTTGGAATGTGGGGGGCCGGAAGCCCGGTGGCTTGGGAGGCTAAATGCTGGGAACCCTATCGGAGGTCTTTGCTCGAAGGGATGATGATGAAATTGATAATTGAGAATGGGTGATGTGGTGATCAAATTTAAAGATAAAGATGAAAATTAAATCATGATGATGATGATGATGTGATGTGATATGATGATCACCAATGATATTATATGCATGATGATATGCATGATGATGATGATGATGATGTGATGTGATATGATGATCACCTATGATATTATATGCATGATAATGATGATGATGATGATGATGTGATGTGATATGATGATCACCTATGATATTATATGCATGATGATATGCATGATGATGATGATGTGATGTGATATGACGATCATCCATGGTATGATATGCATGATAAAATGCATGATGATGATAATGATATATGATATGATGATGTATGAATACGCATGACATCAAGGTAAGTAATGCCTGCATCGTATGATAATATGCATGGTGCATTGAGTTGTTATTGGATTTCCCTATCTGCTAAGTGGTTATACTCACCAATTTTGGGGAATAACATTTCAGATTAGCAGTATGTCGCTTCCTGCCGTCTCACGGGGGGTGTTTTATGGTCTACCGTCCGATGTAAAGGTCGAGTGTGCTGAGATAGACTGTCCCTCTGTTCCCGGACTGACTTTTATTCGAGTACGCTGTCTAGTGATGTACGACATAGGCCTGGCTGGGGGCCCTGTCATTCAGGAGTTCATTTATGTGCTTCGTCGGGATGGAGCTATGCGAGGGATGTTGCCGCCGCCACCGCCTGATGCACCGGGTTGGGTGTGAGACCTGCGCTCGATAAGTAGGAGCTGGATCTTTTGATGTAGATAGTCGACACTTTCGATGAGGGTTTGTGCTCGCGTGATGTTGAGGGTCGAGGGTTTCTTTTTGAGATTTTAGGCAGGACATGGCAGAGTCCTAGCTTTTCTTGTTTTGTACCGACCCGAGGGGAATCCCATCTTGTCATGTATGTATGTAAGTAAAGTGTCGAAGCTTGGTTATAAAATCCTGATGTTTAGCTGGTGTGTATTGGTATCATGGATTGGTAGGGGGATAGATGGTGATGTTTAATTTGCTTCCGCTATGAGTCACGCTGGGACCGCTTTTAAAAAAAAAAATGCCTGTGATTAATGACGATTGTTCTAAGCACGGATAGGAAATGGTAATAAAGTGTAACATCAGAGCTTGTGGCGATCGCTGAAGGGTTCGGGGTGCTACACCGGTAGCTGTTGATTCCCTGCTGCTTGCGAGGGTCCAGTCCTTATCCTCACCGTCCACTGTTTGGTTCCTGATCTTGCACCCAATTATGTGATTTTGTTTGTTTAATAAGAAGCCCAGGCCTCTCTAAAGCACTTATTAGTTATTGCGATAATTTTCGCTCATATGAATAGTCGGGACCAAAATAGTTTTTCTACATGGACCAATTGCCTTTCTCAATGTAGGAAAACTTTCGTGCAAAAATGTGGTGCAACAGAGACTAGATAAACACAAGTAAACTCGCAAAATAGGTAGATAGGTCAAATATGCTTAAAGATGCATGGAGGGTTAGGCCCAGCCTGCCCGGGTCCAGCCTAGTTGGGCGAGGCCCGACCAACCCTAGTCAGGCCTTCACCCAGCCCAACCTGGGCCCAAGAGCCGAGCCCAAGCTCGGAAACAGGAGCCGAGTGGGCCAGATCTGTGATATGTGATCTGGCCCACTCGACCTGCACCCCTTGGTCGCGACTGCTCAGTCGCGACCAGGGGTGCCAGGACGGTGCACGTCAGCAACGGCAGATATGATGCTTTATGTGGCTCCTTCGAAAGATGCGGTGGCTCATGCTAAGTATGTCACCACCGAGGGTGAGTTTGTGACTCACGTTTGGGTTTTGGTCTCTCACGCGGGCATTACGAATTTACAAGAGATCCATATGGTGGTGAGTAACATGATGATCCAGAGAGGAGCTGAACTTGGTCTCATTTTATTATATTATGCCTTATATACTGTGTAAAATGTGTATATGGTTGTGTATGTTTGCAGTAGTCCTGTTATCTTGCATCCATCCTTGGTCAGATTCTAGAAAACTTTTTCATGTGTGATGCATGACCTCTTCTTTTATGTGGTGTAATGTGTTGCTTTATCAAGGGTCTATTAGCGAAAACTTTGAATAGGTTGTCCATTTCTAAGGTTGCATTATGTCGAACATGGGCAATATGTAATGTTTTTGTTGTTATTCGTTCACACTATTACATGTTAGGATATACGATGTCATGAGCATGTAGAAATCTCATACCTTCACTTGATAGATCACTAAAGAAAAGCCTAAGTTTGAGTTTATCAATATATCCAATTTGATCCATATTCACTCAAAAGCTTAAGTCAATAAAATTGATGACTCAATATCACACCCATTCTTTGATGTGAAACTTTTCTAACACTACTCATAAGTGCATTTCAATAATCTCACTCTCATATATGATCTTAATGTTAAGTCTACTTCTTAGTTTGGTATCCTTCTATGTTAACATGTCCCTACTTGAATCTCCACATTGTTTGTTTTATGAAGACTACAACAACAACAACTACAATCTTCTCTCTCTCCAGACCGAATCATGAAGTATGCCAATGGGGCTATGTCGCCATATCACAATGTGCACCTTCACCATAGGTCTCGTCCACCAGATCGAATCATAAAGGCTGTGTGCAAATGACATTGTTTACAAGATTCCTTCTTGGAATATTGACCCAAAACCAATACGCATTGGGAGCAGGCAACTAATCAATTATCGGATTTGATACCATTTGTTAGGAGCATGCAGTAAAAATCCCATACCTTTATCTGGAGAAATCGCCAAGAAAGAGCTTAAGTTCGAGTCAACCAATCTAGTTGGATCAACATTCAATTAAAAGTTTAAATCAATGAGTTATGGGCAAACTATAATATATTAACTATACAGCACTACAAAAATTTTCTAATACGAAAATTTTCTAAAACAATTCACATGCGTCTCATTTGGTTAGAGTTGGCCACTGATCCTGGCACCGAATAAAATCCACTCATTTGGAGTCTGAGGGCTGGTTTGGTGGGGTTGGCATCCTGAATTTGCTTACCAAGGCCTGGTCATAATTTCACCACGATTGATTCATCATGGAAGATTGAATATTTCTTGCTGATTTTAGTTATCATTGTCCTATAGAATCTTTAGGTGGTTGGCTTCCTAGCAGAGAATCACGTGGGATATATTAAAGAGCAGGCCTTATCTTACTGCATAAAACTTCCAAGTGGTAGGCCATAGAGACGTAGGTATAGCAGAAATCTACCGATCTTGCCAAAGATGCCAGCAATTTTCCCTCAGTCCACCGGGTCTAGGAAAGTAACTTCAATTTGACGGGTAGTGACATATGGCAAAATTTAGCCGATAGGAATATTTAATTGACCATATTGTCACTATAAAGTTTCACTGTTTACTTTGAATAGCCTTCAGATCTTGTTACGTGCTTCTGCAACTTGGTACCGAAACAGGGTCGGTTTTCCATAAGAAAACATGATTTCCAATATTGCAGAGCAGTAGTTAAACATGACTCTCAATACGGCCGCTTTAGGAAGATTCTCTTCCCTCACATGGAGATGGAGAAGCACCCGGCAGTTGAGATGCTAGGACAATTTTAACAGAGCATTGACAGACCATGTGCTGATAAATGCATTCGGTACAAAGGCACGTCACATTTCATCGGGTGTTCACATTGCTTATTCGTTTATTTTGAACGTCTCAGAACACCCCCGGTGCGAAAAAGTGAAGACACCGCGCGAAAGTTCAAAAGTTTCCGTCCAGGTGGACGGCCAGCCCTCGAGAGGTATTCCTACTCGGCCCGAGTAACAAAATTAGTCATCATTAGAACGGCTTCAGAATGCATTTTGCCTGAACAAGGAAAAAGCATTCAAACCAGTTGCGAGGGTCCAGTCCTCATCCTCACCGTCCACTGTTTGGTTCCTGATCTTGCACTCAATTATGTGATTTTGTTTGTTTAATAAGAAGCCCGTGCCTTTCCAAAGCACTTATTAGTTATTGTGATAATTTTCGCTCATATGAATAGTCGGGACCAAAATAATTTCTCTACATGGACCAATTGTCTTTCTCAATGTCGGAAAACTTTCGTGCAAAAATGTGGCGCAATAGAGACTATAGATAAACACGAGTAAACTTGCAAAATAGATAGATAGGTCAAATGCGCTTAAAGATGTATATGTAGTGAAAATTCTCTAATAGTTCTATCATTAATTCAGAAGTATGCCGACTTACATCAAAATAAAATCACATATTTATATCTGTGAAAACTAAACTAGAAAAATAAAATAAATAAATAAACTAGAAAATTCTAAGTAATTGATAACAATTGCCTTATTTTTTATATGATCAATTGCCTTATTATTTGTTATTATTGCATTTACATTGGGTTGGTGACATATGGGTTCAAATTTGTAGTTCGGAACTTTAATTTGACGAGTTGGACTAAGCTCACGAAGAACAAATTAGCCAAAACTTTTTTTTCTTTTAATTATTTTATGAGGAATGGATATTTGATATGATATTATGGTAGATTTTTGGAATTTAAAAAAATCGCATTGCAATTTTATCTTTAGCAATATGCAATAAAATTAGTGGAGAATATTCAGAGAAGATGAGGAAAATAAAAGGATTTTGGTGATCAGGAGGTTATAGGCAATTTTCGTGTATATTAAAAAATAGATAAGATATTTTATGAAGATAACATTTTTTTTTTTTAGCCTATAAAAGGAGCTCCGTACGGTGAAAGAATTTTTTTGGTTGGGGGGTTGTGTTCCTTTTCGTTCTAGGTAAAAAAAAAAACACAAAGAAAAGAAAAGTTTTCTTTTCGGGGGTTCTTCTCGAGAAGTGAAAGAAAGAGAGAAAGAGGTTGGCAGCAGAGGGGAGGGACGTGAGGGAGACAGAGGGAGAGAGGTGAAAAAAAAAAGGAAAGAACCTGTTCTTCTTCCCCGGGAAGCCTGCTGCCGTCTGCTCGCGCTCTGCCTTCTGCCCGCCGGACGCCTCCGCCTAGTATGGACAGAGAGAGTTTTTATTGACAGAGTACTTATAAAATAACTAATTGAGGATACTTGAGGAAGAAAACAAGAATTGTGTTTTTTTCAAAAGTAGGAGGCCCTCTTTATTTTACATAATAGTAAATAAATTGTTGTTATTATTATTACTACTGCTACTGCACTTGTATGTTTACTTCTTCTCAATCAAAACTTAAGTCCTTTCTCTTTAAGAGTCAAAAAGTAAAACTGGACTCTCTGTTACTGCTTCCATTTCATCCCGCTATGAAGGACTTTAGCTTCTTCGTTTTTGTTAATAGACTCCATCCCGGTGCCTTTATGATCTTCTAACAATCTTTTTCTTTTCCTTTCACAACAGGTGATTCTCTAGCCTCGATCAACATGTCAATGCCAGCGCCCTACCCGGCAGAGCCTTTCTGCACACATCGCTCGGTGGATACGCAGGAGAGTCGCCAGCTCAGGGTTATAACCATCGAAGCGCTGCTGGTCCTCCTAGCTTGCTCTCTAATCTTTTTGGGTGTCTTTGGGGCGTTCAGGCGATGTTGCACAAACCGCGCATTCACACTGTTTGGGTTCGCAGCCTATACCATTTCATTCACTGCAGTCGCATACACTCTGGGCCTCATCCAAAATGCCACGTTTTGCAATGAGTTATTCCCCCTGGGGGCAATTTTCTTGGTGATGGTTCTTGGAAGCGCTGATTCCTACACGGTACACAGCCTTGAGGATGTCGAACGATGGAAGTCGTTTAATATCGAGATGTTTGGTAAATGTTTTATGATAGGGTGGGTCATTGGTACCTACATGCCCACATCGAACCCAATGCGGATCCCATTATATCTTATACTTTTGGTGTTCGTGAAAGTCGACTATAGAGTCCGAGCTTTGATGTCAGCAAGCAAGGATGTGATGCAGAAGAACTATATATTGTTAGCCGACTACATGAAAACCGAGCACCAAAGCAGCGATTCAAGCCAAGTTGATCCATCTTCTCTGCGAGGGTACAAGTACTTGCTGGGCGAGACAAAAGAGACAAAGGACCACTTGTGGTTCTTACCAGCACATTCGAGGCGACAGCCACTGTTGTTTGTGGGCGAAGCACCAGAGTATCGAATATCATTACGTATGACAGATGACATTATCACCATTGACAAGGTTTGGAATTGCAGAGGGAGGCTTTTAAGCGCGAGAGGAGGAGATCCAGATGGCAAACTCAAGGATCTTTGCCTCTCTTTTTCGCTCTTCAATCTTATCTGTCTGAGATTTGCCGGCTACTCGTTGCCCCAAGAAGCTCACAAGAAGTTATGGTCCCTGATTCAACATAGTTTACTTTCTGAAGCGAATGGTTACGAGCGAGTTTTCAGAATAATTGAGGTAGAACTTGCAATTCTTTTCGATCTATTCTACACCAACTTCTCGGTTACTCCCAGTCCCCGTTATATAATATTGGAAGTACTTCAACTGGTCAGTATGCTTGCTTTCTCTCTGGCTATAATATCGAGTTACCAAAAATCTCAAAATGAAAGCACATGGTCCACTGCTTATGCTTTGGTAACCTTTTTTATGATGATCACGATCCTTGGTATCGAGATTGTCCAATTTGGCATCAGGGTTTTCTCAGAATGGGCCAAGGTATTATATATATGTATATACGTTCGAAACGAGTGGTGCCAAAGAAACAGAATCGCAGAGAAGGTTATCGAGATAATGTGTGGAATTAAGCTCCGGAAACCATGGGGAGGACAACTTCGGCAATACTCACTTCTGGAAAAATGCAGCTATCGTCCGCCAAAGTTGATATATAATAGCAATACCGCGGCTTATTTTGATCAGGAAAGGGATGGTCAGCAGGTAATTGCTCCCACCAAATTGTCCAGAGAGGTAATGAAAGCAATCGCACAGTCTCTAATGAACAATGGTACCCGCAACTTGGAGAACGGGAGAGCTTCTTTGAGACGCAACAACATGATTGATCAGCTCTCATGGGCATGCAATCTCGAGTCAACTACTCATGTTATAATGGTCTGGCACATAGCGACCAGTATCTACGAGCATGAACAACGGGGGGCAGTACCTTCTCCTCTTGTTTCACAAGGAAAAAGGGAGAACTTCAATATAGCAACTACGCTATCGAAATATCTTGCTTATTTGGTTGCTTTTGCCCCAAGACTACTACCCGATCACCCTTACAGATCTGAATACATATTCAGTCGTGCTGTGAAAGAAGCTAAGGAATTATTTGAGGGAAGCTCAATTTTGATGGATGAGAGGATTCAAAAGCTGAAGGCCCTTGACAATGAACAATACGGCAAAACAATTGTGGGTCAAGGCACTCGGCTGGGAAGTCAACTTTCAATTGAAGCAACAGATGATGAGCATATTTGGACGATCTTGGCCGACTTCTGGGCAGAAATGATGTTGTACGTGGCTCCTTCAAATGATGTGGGGGCTCACGCTAAGTACCTCTCCACAGGGGGTGAGTTTGTGACTCACGTGTGGGTTTTGCTCTCTCACGCAGGCATCATGAGAAGTCCAGACGGTAGTGAGCAACATGATGATCCGGAGAGGTACTGAACTTGTCCTTACATTCGATATTACGCCTAATCTACTATTTTCAGTATCTGTGTAAGTCTGTGCTTGCATAGCAGTCTCTCTAAACTTGTATTGATCCTTAGTCAGACACTTGAAAAGGTCGCTGTTGTATGACTATGATGCAAGGTCTTCTTTCCAGTAGTGTAATTTCTGGGCTTGATCCATGGAAAACTCGGGCTTTAGTCGTTATGTACTGCTTTTCTTTCTCTCTCCTTATCGTACTGCTAGACTACTCTTTTATGGTTGCACGGGACATGTTTTATTTCTTTACAGCAGGGTCTGTACCGTTTGGTTAACGGCATCATCTATCTAGGCGGAGTTCTACTAATCTATGCCTAGAAATACATATTAAAAATTGGAAGGTCACAATGAAATTTATACAACTCTCTTGCGCATTGATGGTCATAATCTTGCTTGTTATCTCCACGTCAATCTCACCCATGATGACCATTATGTCTATAGCATGTATCACGACCTCCATAATAAGCGGCTGCCATAGCCTCTGTGAACTCTGTACTCGTCGTGATCATCATGAAAATCTCCCTAAAGTAGGGTTGATGTCGGATGTTCCTAACTTCTGGGGCAGATTTGTCAAACGGTTGGCCATGGGCCTGATTCCCTCCTGGTGCCACTTTGTCACCCCGTTCGGATTGTCTCCCTAGGTGAAAGGCCTTGGATCGGATATTCATCGCATCTGGCCGCTGTTTTATTGCCTGTTGAGACGCTCGTTGATGAGCCAAACCTTTCAATGTTTCCACACCTTTCAGATGCTCATTGTGAACACACGCCCGAAGGGCGCACACGCAGAAGTTCTCAATTTTTTGAACGTAGGGTCACTGGTTCAGGAACCGACACACCTAGAAAAATCAAATCTCTTCAGTGAGCCAGTCCATGATGTCTGCTGGTTCAGGAACCGACACACCACTACTCCTTTGATCATCATCAAAATCGTAATGACGATCCCAATAACGATAATCCCACTGGCCGTTGGGGTTGTCATAATTACCCCCATCTCCCCATTGGCGATTCCACCGACCGCCATCCCCACCATGACGATCTCTCCCTGGCCATGCACTATACACATTCCGATCGAGGGCTTCATCAAAATACTCATCTACGTCTCGGCCATAGCTGCGACCTTTGTATTCAATTCCAAATCGTCTCCATCCCCATATAAATCGAGATAGGAAAGTAGCAACTCATAAATTTAGGAAAGTAGCAACTCATAAATTATCTTTCCCTAAAAATTGTGTTATTAAGTATCAATACATGCTTAACAAAGTTGAAGGCCAATTTGTTCAATTAATATAGAATGGGTGTGTTTTAGCTAAAAACGTTTTGGAAATAGCACTCCTTCCATATCACTTAGAAAAATTATTCAATTGAAAAATATGTTTACTATCAACAACAATATATGTCTAGGTATTTTCGTTTGATGATGAAAATATTTTTCGTTAATTTACTTTGTAAGCGATACAATCAATTATTATTAGGAATATGTTTTTCAAATTATTGATTTAATCGAATCAAACATACCCTAAGGCTACGTTTGGTCGTCCAGATTTTTAATTGGGATATGACTGGATAGGATAGGATATGAAATCCTGAGATTTTTTTATATTCTGTCCATTGTTTGGTGTATCGCAGTATTAAAGTTGGATATTTTCACATCATATCATGTAATGGCATATCATTGTAAATAGAGATGGTGAAAATCTCTTGTAACGTCTTAATTTACTTTTATTTCATTTTTATTTTATTTTTCCTCGTTTTTATATTATTTTCTTTGTTATTTCTTTAATCCCCTTTCACCATTCTCTAATAAAATTTTATCAAATAGTAAACTGTACTAACATACCTAAAATACAAAAATACCTAAAATATATAATGAGTATAAATATCTAATTCATAGATTGAATGTTTATTATAAGATAGAATTAGAGTTGAATATATAAATCAAAATAAGATTAATTAAAATATATTTTTTAAAAATTTCTTAAATTATAATTCAAATATTATTTATATTGAAATAAAATTTCAATTTTGTTAATTTAATAAGTTTGTTATTCGAGAAAAATAATTTTCTTATTATGGACATTAGAAATCCATTACACCTTTATCCCATCTCCTCATGGGATAATTTTATCTGGCCTATATCTTCCTTATATCCAACTTTATCCTGCCCTAAACGAGTACTAAATGTAGGATATGATAAATCATATCCAATCTCGAATTTTATCCCGACTACCAAACGTAGCCTAAGACCCTAAGACTCCATTTGTTTTGCAGAAAGCAATTATAGAAAAACGTTTTTTGAATTTTCCGACGTTTGTTTCACGGAAAATGAATTGGTTGGCAAAAATATTTTCCATCAATGGAAAAAATTCTTCTAAAATAGGAGGAAAATATTTTCCGCTTTTCAAGTAGGAGAAAACATTTTCCTCACTTACTCTCTATTGTCTCACACCCCTCTCCTCTTCTTTCCTTTTTCCTTTTTAAAAAGATTATAATATTTTATGATTTTTCTATTTCTTTTTTCTCTTTTTCTTTGGAAAATATTTTAAAGCTCATTTTCAAGTTTCAAGTGAATACCAAAAAATATTATCATTATTCTAAAAAAATGACTTCCTGAAAAATATTTTTCAGAAAGGCAGCATTTTCAGTGAAATGAACAAAGCGTGAAAAGACCATATACTTGATCCTACTTAATCCAAGGTGATTAATGGTTATGAATTAGATTGGCTAGCTGGTGAGTATATCCTCTTTCTAGAGTGAATGAAGGGATCTCCTAATGTCACCTCGTAGGTTTATTACTTATATGGACATCATTGTCTTTTGGTGGGTCTGCATTCTCAGACCTTTTCGTGACACCAGAATTTGACCGTACCAGTCATACAATCAATGGTTTTTTATGCCCTCGGTCTCTTGAGCTCATTCAAGGAATAATATTATGTAGTGGAGGATTGATGGTCAAGGGCAGAGACTTGAACAAGATACGACTACTACAAGACTTTTTAAGATGGCGAAAGAGCACACATGAATTATCTCACATTGAAGAGAGTATAGCTAGTCCAACCACAAGCAGACCTAACCGGCAACATGTATTTTCTATAGAATAAATTCAGATCAAAGTTCTATATTAAGCCTGCTCAAATAACATGATTCTAGATGTGTCACTAATTTATGGATTGTGGTAATATGATTACCATCCTGAGCAGAGCATTCGATTCAATTCAATTGAACAACTAATTTCGCCTCATCCTAGCCATCATTTAGCTCCCAACTAATTTGTGCATGAGTGGCCAACTTCGCCTTTGGACATCTTCCATATTTTGTCTTTAATCAATAGGTTCTTAGCACAAACTCATCGACATGACTCCCACAATTCAATTAAATCATTTGTATCGCGTCTCTCATGCTTCTCGATATAAGGGGGTGGTTGGGGGGGGTATATCGACATATGAGAACATGAGATGGCTGGTCTCATTAAATGGTAGGGTATTTATAGTCGAAGGTCCCAAGGCCAATGTCTTGAGAATAATCGAGCAATCTGCCATTTTTAGTATCTTGAGGGGACTAAATGGTGGGGTCTTATGAAGTTCACCTCCATGCATTCATGGAACTTTATAGTGTTGCGGGGTATTTTGTTGCTTCCATGCATTTCCTGATCGTCACCGCCTCCCCCTAGGTCCTGGATGAAAGGACGATGCTTGTTGACATGATGTTCCTTGATAGATAGATTCCAAACATAAATTCTCTTACATCCCTCTGACAATTTACTAGCATCTAGATGCTTCCCCCGATGTCATTGAGCTATGTTCCGTACTTTCATAAGATTGAGAAATGTCGGACTGAGGCACACATGATAACGTTAGTGTTGATGCAAAACGTGTTAGCTCACTTTATTTTATTTTTGAAAAAATTTTGACGTTACCTTTTCTTTGTCAAGTCAACTTCATTAGAGATGAAGATTTTGATACACAAGACAGATTTATGTGGCTGTAAATAATAAGCATTGGATTAGTTAGAAATTTTCGACATGGATTGGTTAGAAATTTTCGACACACAAGACATATTTATTTATGTGGCTGTAAATAATAGGCATTGGATTGATTAGAAATTTTCGACATAGATTGATTAGAGACACAGAATAGATTTATTTATATGGCTGTAAATAATAGGCATTGGATTGGTTAGAAATTTTTGACACACACGACAGATTTATTTATGTGGCTGGATTGGTTAGAAATTTTCGACACACGGGATAGATTTATGTGGCTGTAAATAATCGGCATTAGATTGGTTAGCTTTCTGGGTCCCCTTAGACACTGGTTATGCTCTCTTCGTTGTGCTATCTCCATCTAAAATGTGAAAGCGTACCTTTTTGAAAACCCGTTGTTTTTCTCTATGTCAGGTCAAAAAGCTTTCTGACATGACATGCAAATAACGACAAGCCTTACGTACTAGCCACACCCCCTTCTATATGTTACTAATAATTCATGCTGATCCACCCTTCCAGAAATTTATGAAGATCTGCTCGAGGGCTTGATGATTAATCTCTGTCCACGTCGAAAGTGTTATAGCATATATATTTGCTCAATCGTGTGCACTTTTCAGCCAACACTTACTTCTAGAAGGAATTATGGTGTTCTTCTTGATTTGTAGGATTGGTTAGCTTCAGCATTCTTTCACAGCGTGATGTAAGTCGACCAAAGAAACCGTTGCCTGTGTAGATAATAAGACTATACTGGGTAAATAAAAAAGGAACCGTAAATAACGCTAGAAATTTACATGAATTGTTGTAAGTGTTAGTACTTTATTCACGAAAAGAGTCAAATGTAAAGAGTTCTCTATTAAGTGAAAGTTATAGAGTTAAATCAATAGCTCACTCCTCACTTGTTCCCCAAGCTCCAACATACAAACTCCTACAAGCTCTCGTATTTATCTTACCAAATTTTGCTAGAAAATCCTGCAAGACACATTAAATAACTTGTGTACGTGTTCTAAACAAAATAGGAGAAAAAACTTACTTGAAAGGGACATAACTGGTCTGAACACCCTCTCTTGATGGGTTAACCTGACACATTCTAATGAGACACTCTAACAATGTCTGAAAACTAGGCTACCGGTCAGTTTACCAAACCAACTCATGACAATCTCCTCTCTCTCATATTAGACCATCTTGGATATTGATCCAACTCCAAAATGATAGATTTGGCTAGAGACTGAGCCACAAAACTCCTTGGCTCAATGCTCTTGGCCAAGGTATAGTGCTCATAGTCCATGCTGGCTCTCCCAACGCCTCGACGAGCACTCATCCTCCATAAACGCCAATCAAGCTCCAATAACCTTGTCCTTGCAATGACATCTGGGATGAATATTTCTTGATGTTGATATGAGTAGTTAATTTGTGATAAATAGGATGGTTGATAATGCTTTTGTTGAGGGTAACAATGCAACCTAGAGGGGCATAAACAGGTTGTTTATAAACTTTGAAAAACTTTTGTAGAACTTTTCAAATTAAACATTGATAAATGCAAAAAGGGAAAAGTACCAAAATAGTCCTAAACCTTTTGCATTGGTACCAATTCAGTCCTAAAATTTTTAATTGGACTATTTTAGTCCTAAACCTTTTTACATTGGTACCAATTCAGTCCATCCGGCTAATTTAAGCTGAAAATTGCTGACGTGGCCGCCGGCGGTCTTATGTGGCGCCACGTGGACAAATTTTATAATTATTTTATAATTTTTCAGATTTTTTAAATTATTTTTTTCTTTTTTTCCTTTTTTTTTCTTTTCTCCTTACCCCTTGGCCGGCGAGGTTGCCAGCCGGTTGACCATCACCGGCCACGGGCTGGTCGAGGCGAGGGGCCCCACGCCCTCGCCGGCCACTGGCGAGGGCCCCGCGCCCTTGCGGCCACAGGCGAGGGCGTCTGCCCCCGCCCGATCTAGGCGAGGGCCGAAACCCTTGCCCCTTTGCCGGCGAGGGCCTTTGCGCGGAGGGCGCGGCAGCCCTTGCTCATGGTGGGTGAGGGCGCGGCGACCCTTGCCCAGATCCAAGTGAGGGCATGGCCCTCCGCGGTTTCAAGCCTTGTAGCTATTGGCGAAGGAAGCGGTGGTGGTCAGGGCTCGTGTCGGCATTTTCACAAACATGCCTCATGCAAGACGCGACCGCTCGTGGAAGGAAGCGTGCGTGCGTGTGCGTGCGCACGCGGGAGAGAGAGAGTACCGTTGAGCTTGATTGAGAGAAGGGAGAGATGCTTCGCAGCTGGAGGAGACGAGACGCCCTGCTGCCACGCCCTCACCTGGATCTGGGCAAGGGCTGCCGCGTCCTCGCCGGCCCACGGGCGAGGGTATCGACCCTCGCCCGGATCCGGGCGGGCCGACGCGCCCGCCCGTGGGTAGGGCGCGACGCCCTCGCCCGTGGCCGGCGAGGGCGCGGGGCCCCTTGCCCCGACTAGCTCATGGCTGGCGATGGTCGGTCGGTTGGTCGGTGACCTCGCCGGCCAAGGGTAAGGAGAAAATAAAAAAATAATTTAAAAAATCTGAAAAATTATAAAAAAAAATATATATAATTTGTCCACGTGGCGCCACATAAGACTGCCCTGCAGCCACGTCAGTATTTTCCGGCTTAAATTAGCCAGATGGACTGAATTGGTACCAATGTGAAAATGTTTATGACTAAATTGGTCCAATTGAAAAGTTTAAGACTAAATTGGTACCAATACAAAAGATTTAGGAACTATTTTGGTACTTTTCCCATGCAAAAACATATTAATATAGTCAAATGCAGGATGCTTCTATCAAACATATATTCCTAATAGTGAAGAGATAAAAAAAAAATATATATTGCACATAGATATATAGTGATTCAGCTTATACCAAGTTTACATCTAATCTCCATGACTAATATCCATAACAAGGCTGAATTTCACAAGTAATTTTAATAGAGGTTACAAAGTGTCGGTTCAATATGAAGCTAATAGATGGCTCTAGTACATCGCCATCACACTTGTATACTTCTAATCACATATTACCAGCATGAGAGCTCTTGCTTGTGAGAGTTATTGACCTCCGAATTTCGCTGATACATTTTTTTTTTTTTTGAGGAAAATTAATTCACAAATTAGGGATTATAATATTGATGTCTCATACCCCAGCCATTTAAGCATCAAAATCAATATTCCCCTAGGATTTTTTTTTTTTTAAAGGGTTTTTTAGAAGCTTCAAGAAATCTTGAGGTTTCTCTCTCTTATAACAAATTTTCGTTTGCTTTTGGCAATAACTAAGTCACATACACATGCATATTCACGTATATGGCAGAAAGCCTCAAGAATGGGTTTTGACCAGATGGGCATTTTCATCTTTGTATATGGGAGTATAAAAGGAAATTTCCGCTTCCTTCGTCAGAGAGGAAGGTAACAGAGACGCACAAACGCTCATGCCATCAAAATATTTAGTATAAGACGCGGCAATGAAATTATACATCAACTTCAACGGACGATAGCTACAATTTATTGAGAAATAAGTATTGACGAAGTTGACCTTCCCATGGTTTCCGTAAGTAAGTTCTACACGTTACCTCGATCAGCTTCTCCGCATATCTATTTCTTTGAAACCACTCGTTCCGCACATAGATACATGTACATGCTATTTTGTCCTATTTGGAGAAAATTCCGACGTTAAATTGGACGATGTCGATGGCAAGGATCGCAATTATCATAAAGAGCGTTACCAAAGCATCAGTATTGGACCTCATGCTTTCATTTTGAGATTTTCGTTAACCTGATATCGTAGGCAGAGGGAAAGCAAGTACGGTATACAGTTGAAGTGCTTTTATTACCATAAGACAGGACCGAGATTAACCGAGAAGTTGGTGTAGAATAGATCAAAATGAAATGCAAGTTCTACCTCCATAACTCTGAAAACTCGCTCATGTCCATTCTCTTCAGGAAACAGGCTATGTTGAAGCAGGATCTACAACGTGTCGTGAGCTTCTCCGGGCAGGGGCAACGTAGAGCCAGCAAATATCAGGCAGTTACGCTTGAAGAGTGGTAAAGGGAGGCAAATATCCTTGACTTCACCATCTGGGTCTCCTCCACTCGCACTTAATAGCCTCCCTCTGCAATTCCAAGTCATTTCAGCAGTGATAACGTCATCCATGGTAAGTTCGGATGATCGGTACAATGGCGCATCTCCCTTAAGCCACTATGATTGTTACTTCTGCAACGCTAGTGAGAAGCGCAAGTGCACCTTCTGCCCCTCTCACCAAGTACTTGTACCCTTGTACGCAAGATGGATAATCCTGGGTTAGATGCTGCTTCGGTGCTCGGTGCTCATGTAGTCAGCTTCTGAATGAAGTTTTTCTGTATTTCATCCTTGCTAGCTGACCTCAAAGCTCGGACTCTTTCGTCAACTTTCAAGAACACTGAAAATACAAGATAAGACAACCTGCATTAGCTTCTATGGGGGGCACATAGGAACCAGTTAGCGACCCTGCTTTACCACATTCAATGGACAACTCGGTGGCAAGGGACTTCCATTGTTCGATGTCCTCAAGACTGTGTATAGTGTGGGAATCGGTGCTTCTGAGAACCACCGCCAAGATAGCCATCCTAAATGGGAGCAACATATTGAAAAACGCAGCATACTCCATGAGGCCCCGAACGCCAGCATTGTGAAAGCGCGCTTTGAGCAACGTCGCCTGAATGCCCCGAAGACAGCCAAATAGAATAGGCAGCCAGCTAGGAGGACCAGCGGCGCCTTGACTCGATAGACCCAGGACCGGCGACTCTCCTGCGTATTCACCGAATAATTTATGTAGAAATGCTCTTCTATTTTCGGGAATGGCGCTGGGACCAACCATATTAACATGTTAATCGAAAAAAAATTATCCAAAAAATCTAAAATTCATTGTATTTTTGCAAATTTAAAATTAGACTTTTCAATTTTGTCAATTCAATTTTAAATCTTTTAATAATTTATCAATTGAATCTATTCAGTCAATTTATCCTAAAAAATGCTTACGTGAGTGCCAACATGATCGTCAGAAATCAAAATGACGACGTTTATTTTTTTTTTTTTTAATTATATGTTTGGATTACTTGCGTTTTAGGAGAGAGCCTTGTGCGTCCCTCCCTGCCCCCCGCCCGTCTATCACAAGGAACGAAATTCTTAATTTCAAAACTTAGAAAATCGTAGCCCCAAATCGGTCGATCACGTTGAAGATTCATCACTCTTGCGAGGGGATTTGTGGGGATTCTCGTGAGCAGCTCGTGAGGGACCTCTACGACACTTGTGAGGGGAGGGGATCTCGTGTGACGCTCGACGATGGCCGTCCGATGCTCGAAAATGCTCAGAAGGAACCGGGGGATTTCTACGAGCAGCTTGCAAGGGAACTTGACAACGAC
This sequence comes from Eucalyptus decipiens, assembly GCA_014182575.1. Taxonomy (NCBI): domain Eukaryota; kingdom Viridiplantae; phylum Streptophyta; class Magnoliopsida; order Myrtales; family Myrtaceae; genus Eucalyptus; species Eucalyptus decipiens. Next base: position 4,953,033 of record CM024612.1, read on the forward strand.
GACTTAGCCTAGCCAGAGGAGGACAAGCCACAATTGCGCGGTTCGTCGAGACCTGGTTCGACGCGAAGACCCAATTCACCTATACCCAATTGTGACTCGACTCGGCCTTGAGATTCTGCACCAAACCCGACATTCAGGTATGATTTCTTTTGGACTCTGCCACTTTGCAATGCAGTTTGTTTCAGCTTTTGTATACACAAGTAGAGCCTGAGATTAGTAGTTTCATTTGTGCGAAAATCAATCACGAATGAGGCTGCTTTGATATATTGAGCTTCTGTTATTTTAGATTGTTATACTTTGCATTCATATAGAATCACTATCCACGTAATATTCAACCCCTTCGATAAAATGCCTAAGTGACATACAAATGTATGTCTGTGAAAGAGTGAGTTTTACAGTAATATCATTCGATTTTAACCATCCAAGAGCTATTGGAACATCAATTTGAATAGAACTTATCGAAACAATATGTCATAGCTTGTGGGTCACCAAGAATATAAACGATCAATCAAGTTGTTGTTTATGGATTTGTTTTTGTTATGCATTGTCATTACCTTTTTGATTCTATGTTCTGTATTGCCATCAAGATGAGTGTAAATAGATACATGTAGTTCAAGTCAACGAAGTTTCAGATTATTAGAGACTAATCTACTTATCTATGTTACATTTTCTTCTCGTAGCTTTAAATTTTTATTGTAACTGCTTCCCAAATCTGTTGGTTATTGGGTTTGTAGCAGCTGGTGGTTCAAGTTTTGTTCGCATGCTGAAGCATTAAATTATTTTTATTGCTTGATTTACTTGCATTGCTGGGGATACGATCTCAAGAAGTGTGGGAATGTTTTGTTTTGTTAAGTAGTAGAACCAATGCAAGAATAGAGCAAGCACACTTTATTGGATAGCATCTTCATCTTGACCTTCATTAGTGGCAACGTTTTCCAGAGTTGCTTGTTGCAAAATTGAATTGAATTTTCACATACTATTAAGTAATTTTGCATGTATCTGTTCACCTATTCATCATGTTTGTATATTGGCTTGATTATTGAAAGAGGTACTTCAAATTGTAAGTGGGAATCTATATGGATCGAATCTGTAATAGGTTTCTAAAGATAGCTGAATCACAGCATCAGGAAATCAGGTCAAGCTCAAAGAGATATTTCTTTTATTCTTCCACACTTTGACAATATGGACCACTTTAGACAGATTTGCACAAGATCTTTAAAATGTCATCCTCATTAGGCTTTGGTACCAAAGGTTTCCTTGATCTATTAAGGCTTTGCATCTCTCGAATCAAAGAAAGATTTCAAGGCTTCTCGGACTACCTCCAACCAGTCAAGTCCAGTGGATAACCTTTCTCAGAGTTCCAGTGAACACAACTCCAAGGAGGCTCTGGCTGATATGAACCATTGTCATTGGTCTCAGCTACATGAAGTAAGCAGATGCTCTGTCCTTGGAACTACACACACACACACACACACACACACACACACACACATATATATATTGGCCTGAATGACACACCATAAATGTTGTGAATAATATTGATTGCATACTTAGTCTAAACATACACATTCGAAGATAGTTGATGTCCCCAAACTTTGTTCAATTAGGAAGAAGATGGTTTCACACAAGAAGTTCCAGATGCATCAGAATTAATGGAAAGTGGTAAGCCTGAGCTAATTGTGGCCTTAGGGTTCTGATATGTGCAGATATGTTGTCATGAATTGGCTTCCATTAGCTACTTAATAAGTTAAAAAGTGCAGGTGAATTGGATGAGGTTGGAAGACCAGGGCCCTCATTACTACAACAATCCAGGCTTCCAATTCATAAACCTTGTGTGTCATTCAAGGAGTATCAACCCAAAAGCCCTGTAAACAGAGTTGATGAAAAAACAAGAAGAGAGTGCAAAAAGCCCATTGTAAGGAGTTCCTACTTTAAGCATCAGTTTTGGAATGAAACTGATAGAGACGAGAGAGAAACTACCCCGGTTGGAAGTGACCCAACGAGTGTAGGTGAGACTGTATGTGTGAAATGAATGATAATAAAAAAGAAGACCTACGCCGATGACACAGTCAAAAATGTTGGTGTAAAAAGCATTGAGGAAAAAACAAGAAGAGAAAACAGAGAGCTTATTGTAAGGATCTCTTATTTCAAGCATCATGCTGCGGAGGAAACTAATAGAGATGATGGAAAGGAAAATATCCTGGTTAAAGGTGGTATCCAATCAGTCTAGGTGAGACTGACTTTATGAAGCAAGTGATCATGAAGGGGAAAACCTCCCTTGATGACATGTCAGAGAAAGGTGTAAACAGAAATGAGGATGAAGCAAGAAGAGAGAACAGGAAGCTTATTATAAGGAGTTCCTATTTCAAGCATCAGTCCGCAAATAATACTGACAAAGATGACGAAAAAGAAAACATCCCTGTTGAAAGTGATCATCCCATCAGTCTAGGCAAGACTGGCTTTCTGGAAGGAAGGATCATCAAGAGGAAGGCCTCCCTTGATGGCACAGCGGAAAAAGTAGGTGCAATCAGGTTTTTATGAAAATTCTAGCAATGCAAGCTCCCTTTATCATGATTTGTTACCTAAAGTTAGATAGTTTTCTTAACTCCTTTGCCCTGTGTTCTCCTTGTCTCAGGAGAGCTCAAAACAAAAGCGTATGCATGTGGATGATTCTCTTGTCAATGATGGTATGTTGTCAACTGAAACTGAGTTATTAATACCAGTACTTGTTTAGCAATTTTCTTGGTTCTTAATCTTAACATACTATCGTGTTTGGCATAAATCTAGATTGATGTTGGTAGATATTGTACAAGATACAACCTTCAAAGAATTAAGGATGAAATTGCGAAAGCCGTTTATTATCTAATTAATGAAGATGCATGCATGAACATGACAAAGCCAAACTGCATTTTCTTTGTAGAGCTAAGCTGAGCTTCTAATTGGTTTGGAACATTCAAGGCCGAGCATGCATTTCATGTTTAGCGCATAATTTGACTTTTTGAAACAGGAAATCTTTTGCATCATTTGGTATTTGAGTGTACATGGAATAAAGTCGACATTACTGGGAAGCCAGAAAATCTTGGGGTTATGCCATGTATCAAAAGGAACCATAATGATTTGACTCTACATGTTACAATACGTTTTAGCTCTGAAAAAAGGCCTCCTGCTTTAGCAGTGAGTTACAGTCCATTTCTAGGCTCATACTCTGATGAATTGAATTCTAAATCCACGACTCATCTGCATGTACTTCGATTTTGAAAGTGAAGGCTCTTCATCAGAGGGTTATCTTAATTGCTTACCATTATTTGGGAGTCCACCTTTTCTTTTGGGTTCTGGGGTGGCCTCTTTGGCATTTTGAAGACTACATATTTTAAGAGTTCCCTCAGGATGAAGTTTGAAATCTGATATATCTCTTGGCTTCAGGTTGCCGTGCCCCTGGATTAGACAAGTCATTCACTGGTTCTGAAGGAAAATTTGGAGCCGACATCTCCCATTTAGGCCGCTATTCTGACATAGCAGAAAGTTCATTAGAGAGATTTGTCTCGGTAATATCGTCATTTAGATTCACCGCTTCTGGTTCTTGTGCCAGTGGTCTCCGTGCTCCTTTGAAGGATGTGCACAATGCATGTATGAATAGGTAGGAGGATGAAAGCAAAGAGATTCTCTACTTTTCCGAGCTCTTATTTGGTATATCCCTCATTGATTTCGTTCAATAGTAGGTCAACTACTGCCCCAGATTTCAGTCAATTTGCATATGTGGCCAAGAGCAGGAAGCCCGTGATTCCAACCCACAGGAGTTGATTGTGTGCAGTATATTTCGATGTAGATCAATGCATCTGCTGAACTCCTAGTCAAAACAATGGTTGCCACAGTTATGTTTCCCAGGCATGGCCAATTAAAGTGAACATTTGCTTGTGTTTTATGATAATGTGGGAACAGTACTTGTTCTGATGCTTTGCCATCCAACTGTTATGAGCAGGGTCGATCCAGTAACATGTTCTGCATGAGTCGAAATCATCAATGACGTTGCTATCCCTGCGACTCATGTCCATCATCTTCGATGCCGTTGATCAAGATGTTACTCCCTCATTTCAAGGTGGTGAAGGGGCCACATCAAGGTTGATTTTTTGTTTTTTCCCGATATGTTGGTTGATTGATTTTGGGGGAAGGAGATCCATTTCATCAGGTTGAACTAGCATGCTAAAATTGCTAGAGACCTCTTGTTTATTTTTTATTTCTGGATCACTTTGATTGGAATTATCTTTGGATTTCATTCCGGAAAGGCTCAAATACAGAGTTCTGATGGACTGGGTTACATGATCAGTTTTGCTTTCTCGGTTGCCAGGGGCAATGTGGGATTCGCAATCACATAGTATTATGTAATGCAATTTTTGCAGGGAATTGTTTTGTGGAATGTGTAAATGATCCAGACGACAAGAATTTGCTATTCATTCTCTTTTCCAATTCATCCACATGCCTTGAGGTTTGTTTTCTTCTTTTTATTTTTTATTTTAGCCGAAAACACTTGAAAGTCATTCATTGATAAAGAATGTCGTTACAAGCTCAAATAGGTTTCTCCCCCAATTTTGTAACAAATAAATTGCAAAAAGTTGATCCTTCGCGCTCACTGCTTGACTCCTCAACAAAAAAGACATAACATCAGATCTCCTCTATCCAGACTGAGGAGTAAACTGCCATCCCTTATTTACAGTATCATCAGATCTAGACTAGTGTTCCACCTTCTTATCCATCAAGAACTCCCTTATAGCGTCCTTTATCTATTCTACATCCATCATATGTATTGTTCTTTTGCCTTGAAAAAACTGCTGGATTCCTACCCTTCCAAATAAACCAACAGGTCTAGGTAATCAATCTGAGCAAGCATTTCTTTTCAACAGAGCTTATTGCCTGCTTTCAACTTGTTGCAAGAGTCGTCCGTCAAAAGACCCGTGTCTTCTCAATCTTGATCCGGCTTGCCCCAAACCATACTAACTCTACAATACTCACAGCATAAACTCAGGTGCTCAGCTAATTCAGCAAGACTTTTAATCAACCACTCAGACGATTGCTTAATTCTCCTCCTATTCGAACTCTCTTCTGCAGCTAATGCCCAAGTGCAGAGTCCCCAAATGAAATGCATACCTTTTAAAATATAGTCAATACCCCCAAATAAGCTTCAGACCTTGCTGTCCTGTCCCCCCCAATAGAGCATGTAGCCTGGATTCGTCTACCCTCAAGTCTTTGGAAACAGGGTCACTGGCAAGCTGATTTGACTGAGGAGCTGCCGTTCTTATAACAAGGCCATAGTAGTTTATTCAATTGCAGGTTCCAAAGCATTTAACCCTTGATCAATCAAAATACCCACTCAACTGCTCATCAACCTCCTGGAAACATTGCAGGGTAGTTTGCACTTAGCTTCTGTATGGAATTTTTTTTTTTTTTTAACACATTTCCTTTTTCATGCTTTTAGGATTTGGAAATGAGAGCAATTAACATTGGATTCAAGGCGCTCTAGAGAAAGGTGCTATAAGTGCCGACACCTTGCCAAGAACGGTGCAAGTCGAAACTCTCACATGTGGGGTGGGTCATCCATCAATCTTCCCTCTTTTGATGATGGTACGGAACACCTGCTCACTCTATATTTTTACTAATTTTTAACAAAAAAGTTTAACAAGCAATAATTAATTAACTAAACATGCTGCAAATTTGAGTCTAACCTTCCATAAAAATGTAATCAACTTGAATCTATCATAAATCTCTTGTTCTTATTCTTAGTAACTTTTTATCTTGATAATCATAACTTTCTTTCACAATTCATAAACTTAAAGACCCTATTGGTGAGTAATGGTCCTTATATGCTGTAATTTTCCCTAATCAATAGTGACAATGACAATGTTACCATCAATAGTTATGTTTAAATGTTTTTAATTACTGCCTTTTAAAGATTATCTAGGAAAATTGTCTAAAATGTTCTAAACTTATTGTATGATGGCCAATTTAATCCTAAACTTTTTAATTTGGCTAATTTAGTCATAATATTTTTGAGATTATCAATGTAATTCTTCTAATCAATTTTCACTAGAAATTGCTAATATATACACCGGCCACCTAACATAGCATAGCTAGCGCCGATATAAAATTTTTTTAAATTTTTCTAAATTTTCTCTTTTTACTTTTTTTACTTTTTTGTCCTTATTTCTCTCTTTTGGTTTGCTGCCTCAATGGTGGGTGGTGGAGGTAGGGGTGTGCATGGTCCGGGCAGGCCGTTCCCGACCTAGAACTGGGAACCGCCCGCTAAGGACCGGTTCCAAAAAATTGAAACCGAGATCCACCCGTTTGTTGCATGGATCCACCCGTTTGTTGCATGGAACCGATCTTGATGCGAAACAATTTTGGTTTTCAACATAGAACGACTACGTGACATCAAAGCAAGCCAAAAAAAGAAAAACCAAATTTAAGTACGTGGAGATGCGGATGGCAGGAGAAGTAAACGCAGCGAAATGGCAATAGCATTAGGAGCCGAAGACGAATGGAGTAAGATGAGATCTAGGGTTTCTTTTAGTAATTTTTTTTTTTTAATATTAAAAAGGTTCCGGTTTGGTCCGGGTGGGCGGATCTGCCCATGGAACCAGGAACCGGACCAGTACCCACCGGTTCCCATAAATTGGAACCGAGAACCGGACTGGTTCCCTCAAGAACCGCCGGTTCCGGGCAGTCTGGGCGGTTCCCGGGTATTTTGCACACCCCTAGATGGAGGTAACCGGTCATGGGTAAGAGCATCAATCATCCTAGATTTCGTTGAGATATGGACCACAGAGGGAAATGGGAAAGAAAAAGAAAAAAGAAAAAGGAAAGAAAAGGAGAGGAAAAGAGGAAAGTGAAAGAAATAAAATAAAATAAAATAAAATAAAAATTTGTGAAAATTATCTATGTCAGAGTTGGTGATATCATGTAAAATGACCATTAACGATTTCGGGTATAATTGGCTGAAAGAAATTGTTGAAGCCTTACTCCGCTCGACCTCACGAACCAGGTAACGTCCGATCTCTTGAGTTGTCCTGTTTTAGTTAAAGCTAAGTCTAGATTTAGTGTCCTTCGTTAGCACACGTTGCGGCCTGAACCGAGATGTCTTTCACCGATTCTGTGCTTTATTTGTTATCCCATTTTGATATCGAATCGTAAATCTGATTCTTAGAGAGCCTTCCTTCTCCCTAATCTACTCTCATAATCTGTTCGATGAAATGCCTATACGGTTCAATCTCATTTTTGTCTAAACCGAGAGCATATTGGTCCTGATTAATTCATGTTTATTGGTTTTCAAAGTCTTTTCAATGATCGAGAGTGCTTTTTCTGCATGCTCGTTTTCTTTGTCTTAAGCCTCTGGGTTACTAATGGCGGTCGTCGGTGAGATGAAGATCCTAGATCCAGGGCCTAAATGATGATTGTTACAGGCATCGGCATTGGATTGCTGGTCGTGTTTCTTCCTCGTATTCGTTTTACCCATGTTGCAGCTAAAAGAGAGGTGCTGGCCGATGTTGATATGCAATGGTCATTACGGCACTGTCGAAATCGATTAGAAACCGGAGATAGGTCAACTTGACTGAGACATGTAATCAGAGTGTGGGTGATTCCACCAGATTGTAGATTCTCGTCGATCGGCACTAAACCGATTTTCTGTCGTTTTGATACCTGGTGCCCATATTTAAAATTTCGAGATTTTCACGACAACCAAGAGTCGTCATTGAGTCGAAAATGTACAATGTGACTCGAGATAAATTGATACTTTTGAGTGTCGGGGGATTATAAAAAATTGTTCGGAATTTTTTTAATCAAAATTGGACCTCAATTTGGAGAATTGAGCAGAGAAATTGAAGATTAAAAATGGAAATTCGAAGCATGGTTTAAGGGCTGTATTTTTGGCATCTATTTGTGCTATTTCGGGATCGAATTCATCCTAGAAAGTATTATGGGACAAGGCATTCAATGGAGAGGATGATGGTTGACTTTAAGCTTTGTTTCAAATTTCAATCTTCTTGAACCAATGAATCCAGCTGCCTCCCGTCGCTATCCCTCCCTTTGTGCGACAACCTCGGTTTCTGCCTCACTTTCATCCCTCCTTCACCGCCTCTTTCTCTCTCTCGGCCAGCATCCACTTTCATTTTTCCTTGAAGCCAATTTCCCCTACAGCTGTTCCATTTGCGTCCCCTCCCTCTCAATCGAAGACGCTAGCAGCTGCTTTCCTTTTGTGCGCCAGCGAAACCTCTCCATGCCACTTGTCCATGTGTCGCCGTTCTTCAGTCAAAGCCCCACACCGAAGCCCCCCTTCGTTGACTTCTACCAGCAAGCCCGCGCGTCCGTCTCCACCATCCCCTTCAGCTGCCCTTCGACCGCCTGCTTCAATCCATGCGTCCAAGCCCTAGCATCGTTGGTCAAAAACACCAGCTGAAGCCTCCACCGTTGACCCATCTGCCTCGTTGAAGCCGCCGTGCGTGACACCAGCTCGGCCAGCAGTCCAGCGAACTCCCCTCCTTTGCTGCTTCCGTTTCTCTGTTCGTGGCCCAGCTCGCGTGAAGTCAAGCCACCGTCCACGAGCAGCGAGTCCAGCGCGTTTGCGGCCCAGTGTTTGGCCCATCCTTTCAGCAGCAACTCAGTCAGCCCACCTGCAGCCCATCCAGTTTGTCTTCAGCCCATTTGAAGTCCACGATTCAGCCGCTTGCAGAATTTCAGTCCGCGAAGCAAGTCAGCCCAAGCACAGCAAATTTATGTGGGCTTGCGAGGCTTTTGGCCCGGTCCAAGTGTCCATCGACGTTGCTGAAAATTTAGATTTCAGCTGCCGTCACGCCATCATTGCGGTGAACTGGTTTCCGCAATAAACCGGTGAGTTTATGCATTAAACTCTTCTTAGTAGGTTAATGATGTCTAAATGGTGTTTAGTTTAATTTAATTATGAATTATGTGGTTAGTTAGATTAAATTAGAAATTTAATTATCTAATTATGCATGTTAGGTGATTATATTAGATTAAGTGAGGCTTTATCTAGAAGGGTTCGGGAATTTTCCGAGTCCGTATTGGTATTTAATTTAGCAATTTTGGCCTAGGTTGGTAATTTTTTAAAATTTAAATTGAATTAATTAATTATTTCCGAAAATTAGACTGGGATAGCCAGTGACCGGAATTTTGTGTTGATTGCAATGGTGCAATTGATTTATTTAATTGAGTGCTGTATTGTGCCAATTGAATTTAAGTTGTAATTTTTGGTAATTATCCCAAATTTGTATAATTTCAGTAATTAATTATAAATTGTCGAGGTGTCAGTTTTTATCGCCGAAAAGGTTTTCAGACACTATATAAATAGTGAGATTTTCTAAAAGAAAGATATTGCATTTTTAGCTTAGGCCGATCGTGTACCCACACATAACTATTTTTATCGGATATTTTTAACACAAAGAAATTAGGTCAAGACATTATTTAAATTGAGGAATTCAAGTGTGAAGCACTTTGTCCTTAGCTGTGAGTGAATGATTGCGTGTTGAGTTATAGTTAAGGCAGGATGATTATTGAAAGTTGATGTGATGTGTATCGTGTTGAGGGAAGCTAATGGGTCATGAGCAGGGAAATGACTAAGTACTATACGAGTAGAAGACTTTGTGTGAGTCACCTCTAGTGCCTTATACCATTGTTTATTATAGTCAAGGGCTAAATGTTACATAGCAACCTGAGTCGCATGGGAATTACTTGTAGTGCCTTGCAGTATTGTCATGCATAGTAAAGGACTACGTACTACACAATAGCGAGACTTCGTGTAAGTTATTTCTAGTGCCTTATACTATTGCTTTTTGTAGTGAAGGGCTAAGTGCTACACGATAACGAAACTTCGTGTAGGTTACCTCTAATGCCATATGCTATTGTTATTTGTGGTCAAGGACTAAGCACCACACGATAACAAGAACTAAGTACCACACGATGATAAGATTTCGTGTAGAGTCACCTCTAGAGCCTTGAGGCTGGTATTGAGTTGGAATGTGGAGCATGATTTTGAATGAGAATGTTGAATTGGAATGTTGAGAGTAAATATTGGGTGTAGATGGAACCCCCGATATGATTGATCGCGCCTGATTATGGGACGAAATTATGTGACACATAATGGGACGTGTCATAATGGTTTGGCCTTATAATCAGAACTCTTGTGGATTGTTTGATTGAATGATGGATTAATGATGTTGACTCAATTGATTGACGGAGATGTGATTTGAGACGCTCCAATTGACCAAGTGTTATTACTGCACTTATGTGTTATGTAAATTATATTGACGTGCAGGAAGGAACTGAGGTGAGGTAAGTTCTCTGCTTTAATTGTAAGATTGTGTGATTGTGTGATTCTGTGGTGAGGACGCGCTTGGGCGTATTTCTGTCATAATCGGGGTTTAGAGCGTGAACTCGCTGAGATTTATATCTCACCCCGTCGTGGGCTCAATTTTCAGGATTGTTGAGTGGAGGACGCGGAGCTGAGATGAGATGATCTGAAATGTAGGTCAGTTAGGACCGCTTCTTTTTGGAAGGCTAGTCTTTTGTAGTCCTTTGACCATAGACTTTTGTAGATGAATCAATGTGTATATAAAGGTTTGTTTATTTGTAAATCTGTTATCCTGCTTTTCTATCCCGAAATGATTATGTCAGGGGATTTATTATTCGCTTCCGCATGTGCAATAAAAAAAGAAAGGGTTAGCGACTCATCTTGAGAAGTCGCAAAGTTTATCGATCAGAGAGGGATGGGCACACGTTCGGGGTTCGGGGCATGACGGTTCTTTTTATACAAAACTTATTTTACGGAAGTAAAATCTAAAAATGAAAAGAAAAACATAGTGCCTTTAAAGATAGCCACATCAAACAAAAATAAATATGTGAAATGTTTAATTATGACAACTAAATTCTAAATAAAAATGGAAAAAGAATAAATAAGAACAAAAGTAAATTAATTTGGGGCTACCGCTATATATTACAATTGAATGATTGAGGATAATCTTGTCTTTTTAGTGAAAAATTAGGTAGATTTAGTCATACAAAAGGTGCAAAAAGCACAACCCTTTTTTCTTTAAAACAATTTTTTGGTGAATTAAGTGCTGGCATCTTGCATAAGGTGTCGAATGGAAATGATGGCCAATGGTGCTGCTGAATAATGTATGACAAACTAGGTGACCTCAAACCCATGAGGTGGCAATCCCCGTTAGGCATTTTGCTGGCCTTGTCGCTCAATTATCATGTCCCATCCTTGGATCTAACGAAAGAAAAGAAGAATAAACATTAATTTTAGATAAGATATTTAATGAATCCTAATATATTTTATTAGGCATGATTGGCCGAACGGACACGCATCTTAATGATGTGAATAGGAGTTTACAATAATTTCACTTTTAAAAGGTATTAAATTAAAAAAGCCCTATGTATATAATTCTATAGATTATGAATTCCAGCGGAGGAGCATTGAGAACGCATGCCGACAAGCATAGGATGCGGGTTTGTAGTGTAAATGCAAACGTGGAAAAGTAACAGAAGAAGAAATCCACAGTAGTCATGTCTAAAGGTAGAAATTACTGATTGGATCAGGTTTTGCTCTCACGATCTTGTCACATTGGCATATTGTCATGGTCCTGTAAAAAGCAAAGTGGTTCTAAATGTTTTTGTGAAATAAACGACATTGACAAGACCCAAATTGATTTTCATGTTGTATGGCATTTTTTAAAATTTTTTTATTTGGACAAGATAGCAAGAGACAAATTTTCTTATATGTAGATTCAATTCATTGTGAGTTGAGTGAAAATGAATCTCAATCATTGTCCATCCCACCAATGTCTTTGGGTCCAATATGAAACATATATCTTTTGACAGCTGTAACCATGTATTCATGTTTTCTCTTTAATTATTCATCTTGGATGTCAAATCATAGGTCAAGTCTCCTTTTCAAGTATTGATCCTAGATCTTAAAATTTCATGTTAATCCTCTCTCATTTTTTAACATTGTCAAAAAAGAAGGTGTCAAAATTCTAATCAATTTGGAACTCCATTTGTTCAAGCATTGAAAAGGCCAAACATCAACAAAAAATGGCGAACAATTATATCTACACGTATAAAATATATAGGCATTTCACAATAAAGTCTATATGAACATAAAATTATTCTTAAACATTTTGCCAAAATATGCATTATTTATTATTTCTTGTATAATTATAAGAGATTTACTACCAAAATATACTCGATTAGATTATTTTTTATCCACCTATTGGAGGGTACCATCAAAACATGCACGGAATTAGAGATGCAAAAAAAGAGATTTGCAAGGATAGATTACAAATTGGTTAAAGTAATAATCAAAGGCAGCTTATCGAGTAAAGCTGACACGTGAACCTCCCATATGACTCAATCTCACGCAAACTTTACATAAGTGCGAACAATTAAACAAAGGATAAACATTAAGTACAAATGTTGTTGAATTCTTTTTTAATGCATTCCACATTTAACACAATCGAAATCGGTGGAATCATTTTTAATAAGTAACTAATTTCTCATTTCAATAGCGAGAGATGTATAGTTAATTATTCTGCGTATTATAAGGATAACCAAATTTTATCTATTTATAAATATATTTTGGGGCCACTTAAAGGATTAATGATTAAAGAGGAAACATGAAGATATGACTTTACATCCAAGATCAATTATGGGAAAATGTCACAAATAGTCCCTATACTATTACTTAATGTGCAATTTGGTCCCTGAACTTTCGTTCGGCTCAATTTGGTCCCTGAACTATTGATAAATGTTCGATTTGGTCCCTGAACTTTCGATCGGCTCAATTTGGTCCATGAACTATTGATAAATATCCGATTTGGTCCCTGAATTTTTAATCATCTCAATTTGGTCCCTGAACTATTGATAAATGTCCGATTTAGTCCTTTGTTACTTTTTTTTTCTTTTTTTTTTTTTTTTTTGGCTTCTTCTCTCTTTCCTCTGCCGGCTCGCCTCGCCGGACGCTGGCTTCCCTCCGCCGGCTCCGACAGAGGGAAGAGAGAAGAAGCACAAAAAAAAGAAAAGAAAAAAAATAACGAATAACTAAATTGGATATTTATCAATAGTTCAGGGACCAAATTTAGCTGATCGAAAGTTTAGGGATCAAATTGAGCATTTTATCAATAGTTTAGGGACCAAATTGAGCCAATCGAAAGTTCTTGGACCAAATCGACATTTATCAATAGTTTAGGGATCAAATGGCCGATCGAAAGTCAGCGACTAAATCGCACATTGAATAAAAGATAAGTGATAATTTCATGACATTTCCCTATCAATTATTAGAGGGGGAAACATGAACCTCTATTATTATAGCTGTCAATACGTGAGAGAGAGAGAGAGAGAGAGAGAGAGAGAGAGAGGGGGGGCCTTGCAGCCAGTTCCATGAAAAATAGGCCAGGTGGGCCCGGAATGGCCTACGACAGCTGCAACCCAATATTTCCTTTACCCAATATTTTATTTCTCCCATGGGCGTATCCACCCAATATTTTATTTTTCCCTGGGTTCACCTTTGGGAGTGAACCCATTTCTCGCATAGGAAAAAATGGGTTCACACCCAAGGCTGAACCGACATTGTGTCCCACCCAATATTTTATATCTCCCAAAAGTGAACTTCACCTTTGGGGTTTTCCTACACCCAATATTTTATTTCTCCGGAGAACCCCGAAGTTCACTGTTCTAAAGGAAATATTGGGTTCACTCACAAAGGTGAACCGATATTGGGTCCCACCTAATATTTTATTTCTTCTAAAAGTGAACTTCACTGTGTGCCGGAGAGCCCCGAAGTTCATTGCTCCTTTGGGAGAAATATGAGATTCATTTTTTACTCAACTCACGATCAATCGAATCTACACATATAAGAATTTGCCTCTACCTCTCATGTCCTAATCAATATCAAACGATGCCATATTTTCTAGGAGTGTCAATGGGTCGGGTCGGGTTTTGATGTTATCTGACCCGACCCGAATCATAAAGGGTCCATAATATGACCCGACCTAACCCGACCCGACCCGAAACACATTAGACCCACGTCGAAAATTTTTGCCATGCTTGCAATCTGAATGCCTTGCCAAGCCAACTCAACTTCATTTTGCAACGTTGGTAAGTGATCGAAACCTCTAATCATCGATTTGAAGGAATCATCACAATGAGAGCTTGAAATTCAAAATTCTTGGAGATTTGTGCAATGAAATTCAATTTTAAGTCGTTGAGTTGTGTATTTTTATAGTAATAATAGTTTAGGGTGTTGTTAAGCTATGTGATTGTAAATATCTTGATTTGAACATACGGTTTGTTTTAAACGGAATTTTCAAGTTTGGCACATGTTCAAGACACAATACCTAAAAGTAACTTTAGGCTTGAATTTTAGCCATTTTCGATGGGGCAGGTGAGGGGTTGTTGTAGTACATTAAGAGAGCTTCCTAAGGACTTGTAAGATTGCTTGAAATGGAATTTAATGGAGGAATTTATGACGCGATGAAGTTTAGTGTTCGGGTCGCTCCTAGCAGACAACAATAGGTTGCCACTAAAGGCAAGCTTTTCATTGGCGTGTGGTTGTCGTTTTATCAGCAAATAGGCATAGTATAGTTGAGTCGTTATTAGAATATCGTTTTACTTGGTCTTTGATTTTTTATTTTTTATTTGGTTATTTGTTAGGAATTCGAGTGCGTTGACTCGAGTAACCGCCGTAATTGGTTTTTGGCTTTTCCCAGATGAGTGGTACTATTTCTTCTATGTATTTTAAACTCATGTTTTGAAAAACATTATGGATTATATATCCTATGAGTTGATAAAATCCTATGAGTTGATAAATAACATCTTTTGTTGCATAAAACATGATCGAGCTTTTACTGCCATTTTGTTGTTTGAAAGAGAGAGTTATCCTTTGGTTTCAGTTTGAATAATTGGCTGGAAATGGTTTTTGAAACCCTATATGAAGAATCTTGAAATGTTTGTGATTCTTGAAGAATGCTTTGATATTTTTATATTAGATGCCTAAGTAATGAGATAATTCTCATTCTAATGTTGGATTGCTGGATATTTATAATTAATGGTTGATGCTCAATGTCTCTGCGAACCCTAAGGGATATGTGGGTATCCACATACTAGCCTAGGATATCTTTATGGGCTGAGCCATCGGCTAATAATAGGTGGAGACCTAACTAAGGGGGAATCTTGGTCTCTCAATTAGTGGCCGTTAGAGTGAGCATCATTGTTGGGATTTTTGGGAGCTGGACTATGGGTGGTTTGAGGCTGCGTTCTTTGGGTGAAAGAACGGCCGTGTCACCCTCATCCCTATAAGATTCAGGATGTGACATTTGTGGTATTAGAGCTTAGGATTGTGATATATTTGGGCGTAGATTTTATGGGACGTGGTGAGGCTATGTTTTAGTTTACAGCTCGTGTTAGATACTAGGATGTGTCTCTTTTGGAGTGCAGGTGACCGTCAATCCTACTTCAAAGACAATTGAGTTGTTGCGTTTGATATCGAGAAAGTATCTTGTGTTTTCAAGGTGCGATTTCGACAAGGAGATAATATAAGCATAATGATCCAAGTTATGATTCATAGAGAGTAAAGGACGAGCCCCTAGCCTATCATTTGAATTGAATTTGTTGGAGCTTGTTAAATGGTGATTGATTTGCATTCTCACATCCATTCAATTTAGAAAAGTGACAATGTTGTGATGTTGAAGCTAAGATTACATTGGTGGGGCTTTAGTCACTTCTCTCAAGAGGCATGTTATCATACTAGTCGGCTAAATTACAAATTTTGTGCTCGTCATCAATTTACCTTGTAGCACTTTCAATCCCAACTAGTTGCTGGGAAAAAAAAAAAAAAAAACTTGTCTAAAGAAAGCTGAATTGATGAGGCTTGAAATCTGTTTGATGAATGTTCGACGGAGATGAGTATACTTGGAACACAATTGCTCGCCACCTATACCATTTCAAGGAGGATGGTGGTGGTTCTTTTGGTTGTAACAATGATAGAGTTGAAATCTTTGATACCATAGATGACAGTTATATGAAATTGCTGGAGTTGGATGATCCGACTGATGAGCAGTGCTACAAAAGAGTGATTTGAGGATCGTTTCTCCAGCACTTCTCGAAATGGACTTTGAGATCACTGAATCTTCTATTAGGGAAGAGAGAGACTTGATCCATGGAGTAGAGAATGAGAAAGAGAGTACAGTAACTTCCTGCTGTCTTGGTTTGGTAGAAGGGAGAGTCGATCCAAATAGGTTGAGATATACTGTTTCAGGAGATGGCTAGATATTTGAGCATGAGTTGGTTAATGGAGTGGACTATTGACATGTGATTTGAGTTTAAACTAGGGAATGGACCATTGATGTGTGGTTGATGAGATTAATTAATGAGATAGACCATTGACAAATGCTTTTATGAGATTGACTAATGGACTGGACCATTGTCGTTTGTGATAGTTGTTTTATGAATATATTTTGTTAAAATGAGTTAAGGTTGTTTTTTAAATGTGTATAGTGATTTCTTAATCTGCTTAGAATAAATGTGTTAGTCATTGGGCCATGGTAGCTCATTCCTTTATTCTAATCATGTTTTTCAGATCTCTCAGTTAGTTGCCGTTAGAGTGAGAGCATCATCGTGGAGACTTTGGGAGCTTGACTTTGGGTGGTTTGAGGTTGTGTCCTAGAGTGGAAGGATGGCCATGTCACTCCCATCCCTATAAAATTCAGGGTGTGACAACAATAAAAGAAGTAAAAAGATTCTTCCTCTTCTTCATTAGCGTGTCCATAGTAGAAGGTCATAAAATAGAAAAGAAATAAAAAACAGAGATGGTAAGCCTTCTTCACAAGTTCGCGCAGAAGCTGCAGGAGCGCTGCCATCGGATGACTGACGAAGGTCAAAGGAGCGAAATGACGAAAATTGATGCACTGCTGATCATCACTGCTGCAATATTAGTCTTTCATGGGGTCACCGGGTCATTTCGGCGATGTTGCGGCACTCGCGCGTTCGCAATGGTCGCATTCGCGGCATATAACCTTACGCCCGCCGTCATTATGTACACGCTTGGCCTTATCCAAACCGCTCATTTCTGTAGTATACATTTGCCTATCTGGGCGACTTATCTGGTGGTGATTCTTGAAAATGTGGATTCCTACATGGAGGACATTGAACGGTGGAAGTCATTTAAAGTCGAGTCCGCTGCTAAATGTATCATGACAAGTTGGATGATCGCTTCATATGTGGTCCTGGTTGGGCCAATAATGTGCATTCTTTTCGTCATTCTATTCCTGAAATTCGACGAAAGAGCACGAGCTTTGATGATGGCAAGCAATTCTGTGATGCAAGAGAACTACACGCTCATAGCAGACTACATGAGCACCGAGCACCAATGGAGCAATTCACGTAACGAAGACCCTGCTACAATGAGAGGGTACAGGTACTTGGTGAGAGTGGCAGACGAGGCAAAGGTGCACTCATTGTTTTCAACAGCAAATTGGAGGCGAAAGGCAGCTCAATGGCGCGATGGGGATGCACCGTACTATCAACAATCGATGAGGGTGAGGGATGGAGTTATCACTGTCGAGAAAGTTTGGAATTGCAAAGGTAGGCTTTTAAATGTAAGAGACCCGGATGGACGACTCAAGGATCTCTGTCTGTCTTTTTCACTCTTCAATTTCATCTGCCTGAGATTTATTGGTTATTCGTTGCCCCGAGAAGCTCATAAAAAATTGTGGCGCTTGATTGAACATATGCTTTCTGAAGAGAATGGTTATGAACGAGTTTTCCGAGTCATCGAAGTAGAACTTGCACTTCTTTTTGATTTATTCTATACCAAAAACCCAGTGAATCTCCATCTGCGTCGTTCAGTGTATAGATTGCTTCTACTCCCCATTGTGGCTGCTGTTCCTTTGATTTTACTCTACTATGCGCTTTGGAGTGGGGACAGGTTTACTACTGTTGTAACACTCTTGTTAATGATGTCAATCCTAGTTGTCGAGTTTACACAGTCTAGCATCATGATTTTCTCGGAATGGGCAAAGGTGACATACATATGCAAGTATGTGCGCAATGAGTGGTGGCAAAGGAACAGATGCGCTGGCAAGTTGATTGAGATTTTGTGCCAAGTTTGGTTAGTGAAGCCTTGGGGAAGACAACTGCGTCAATACTCGTTTCTCAAGTCGTATAGCTACTCTCCATCGAAGTGGATATACAATAGACTCACTACTGCTTATCTCGACCAAAAAAGGAACGGTCAAAAACAAATTGCTCCAACCAATTTGTCTAAGCAAGTGAAGAAGGCGATCGCTCGGTCTCTAGGGAAGGATTTTACCGGCTATTTAGAGAAGGGACAAGCGTCTTTGAGGCGCAACGACTTGTCTAATGAGCTTTCATGGGCATGTGATCTTGAGACAACTACTCATGTCATTTTTGTTTGGCACATAGCAACCACTTTCTGTGAGTATGAAGTGCCTTGCACTCAACTTTCACAAGAACAGAGCGACAACTTCGGCATAGCAACTAAGCTATCACAATATCTTGCTTACTTGGTTGTTTTCGCCCCTACGTTGCTCCCTGGCCACCCTTGCAGGAACAAATACATATTGGGTTGTACTATCAGTGAAGCCAAAAAAAAAAGTTGGGAGGTTCTTCGGTTTCAATGGAAGAGAGGATTCAAAAGCTAAAGATGGGCATTGACAACGAACAATGCCAGGATACGATTGTGGCTCGAGGTGCGCGGCTAGGAATGCAGCTTGTGAATGGAGTAGAGGATAAGGGGCGACTTTGGAAGGTCTTGGCTGACTTCTGGGCGGATATGATGCTGTATGTGGCTCCTTCGAATGATCCAGCGGCTCACGCTAAGTATCTCACCACCGGGGGCGAGTTTGTGACTCACATGTGGGTTTTGGTCTCTCACGCAGGCATTATGAGAGATCCACATGGTGGTGAGTAACATGATGATCCAAAGAGAAGCTGAACTTGGCTTTATTTTATGATATTATGCCTAATCAACTATGTGAAATGGCTATATGGTTGTATGTGTTTGCAGTATTCCCTTTATCTTGGATCAATCCTTGGTTAGACTCCAGAAAACTTTCTTGTGTATGATGCATGACTCTTCTTTTTTGTGGTGTGACGTGTTGCTCTATCAAGGTCTATAACCGAAGACTCGAATTGGTCGTGCATGTCTAAGATTGTATTATGTTGAATATGGGCAATATGTAATTTTTTTTTTTGGTTGTCTATTCACACTTTTACATGTTAGAGTATATGATGTTATGAGCATCCGACAAAAATATCATCTCTTTACTTGAGTAGATTGCCTTGGGAGAGCCTAAATTTAAGTCTATCAACATATCTAATTGGATCCACATTCGCTCATATGTGTATTTTAATAATCTCGCAGTCACATATAATTTTAGTATTAAGTCCGTTCTCCCTTAATTAGGCATCCTTTTGCGTTAACATGTCTCCACTCGAATCTTCGCATTGTTGTCTTGTAAGGATTGCAATAACATCCACTACAACCTTCATCCCTTCTCCTCTCTCTCTGTAGTAAAAATCCCATACCTTTACTTGGGAAGTTGCCAAGAAAGAGCTTAAGTTCAAGCCTTCAACCAATTTAATTAGAATCACATTTAATCGAAAGTTTAAGTCAATGAGTTATGAGCCAACTACGATATACTGATTATCTAACATCGTATCAATTCTCTAATATGGGACTTTTTTAACACAATTCATATGCATCTCAATATTCATTTCCTAGAACCACTAGCAAAGTAGACAACTGTATTGGATATGTCACGAAGCAT
The DNA here is from genome assembly GCA_014182575.1 of Eucalyptus decipiens. Taxonomy (NCBI): domain Eukaryota; kingdom Viridiplantae; phylum Streptophyta; class Magnoliopsida; order Myrtales; family Myrtaceae; genus Eucalyptus; species Eucalyptus decipiens. The sequence continues at coordinate 4,972,883 of CM024612.1, forward strand.
ATTGAAGCGCTTTGAATGAGACCAAGAGTAGGTGACGGCAGGACCGAAATGGTCAGCCGGGAACGCTCTGTGCCTAAGAGCTCCATTTTGTTTGCAGCATTGCCTCATTGTGCCAAAGACGCTAAGAAATATGTACATGCAAGGCTATGAAGGTTGATAGAGCATTAATCCGTGGTGTAATCCGAGTAAAATTGCATGAGTTATGCATCCTCATCCCAGAGTCTCACGCTTTGGGTCCTCTTCTTCCGTTTAAGCTTGTCTAAAGCAAGCACTGTGGACGAGAGTCTTATTGGCCAAAGATTCGAACTAGCCATTTCCAGTTCTTTTTGATAATCTTTTGTCCAGTTCTTTTTTTTTTCCTTGACAATCTAACATACTTTTTTTTTTTTTTTTGGTTTTGTGAAAAGCAATATGTTTCGTTGAAGATTGTATCTATATTATTTTAAGTGTATTTCGAAGAGACCTCGTCACTTCGGTAATGGCAAATCGTGGAGCCTTGCCGCTAATTACTAGAAGCTGAAGATTACACAGGGATCCTCTAGGGGGCAAAGTCCTCGTACCTCCAACACCATACCATCTTGCTAAAAGTTCGGTTTGATTTTCCTTTCCTTCGAACCGCACTGTGCTCATTGTCATGATCCTTCCAAGTTGGAGATTGGTGGATTGCTAAATAGGTGCAAATGATTCTCTCATGATTTGGTGCCTACCCCTAGCACGGGTCCCAACCGTATGGATCGTGACTTGGTTTATTGATTAATTAATTATATAATTTGGTTTTACTTTAAGATCTGCCACTAATCTATTCTGAGCATATTAAAGGTCAAGTAAGACATGAGAGCTCATCTTATTTTTACGAGCCAAAGATTCATGGGTACAAGACTTAATTATGCACTTTTCAGCCAACACTTTCTTCTAGAAGGAATTACGGTGGTGTTCTTGATTTGCAGGATTTGTTAGCGTCAGCATTATTTCACAGCATGATGTAAGCCAACCAAAGAAGTTGTTGCCTATCTAGATAATTGGACCATAACAAATTAATCAACAAAGAGCCATAAAGGGACGTTAGAGATTTACATGGATCGATACAAATGTCAGTACCTACTTCATAAAAAGAGTTAGATGCCTTCTATTACCTTCTATCGATTAGGCATTTATAAATACATAAATTTCAGGATTTAATTGCAAGTTTTGCAGGACTTAATTGCAAGTAATTCAGATAAGGTCTGAGTTGTCTCTAAAACTGATTCGGTTTTGATAGTTGTCCTTGGATGGAATTTTCTGAAAATATCTATCACAAATTTTTAGAAACCCAAAATTAAAAGTTTGTTGTTGATTCCCTTCTCTAGCTGTTAAAAATTTCGTATCATTTCGGAGTAGTTTACTATTTTTTCTGAATTTTCCAAAACCCGGACCAAACTGGGTCGAGTCATGGACCTTTCTTGGTGATTCGCAATTTTTGGGTCAAATGGATAAAAATTGGGCTTAATAGTGTTCTTGAGATTTAGTCCACAAACTTTCAGCTTTCTAAAGGCATATGAATTGCATTAATCAAAGTTCATTCTTGGTCAATTGATTTCAAAACTAAATGACCGAATTCTGGAATTAATGAATAAGTGATCCTACTTGGGCTCACTCTCATTGCTTGGTTGCTTGGGAAATAAGACCATTTGGTCTGAATGCATGCTTAACTTCTTGTGTATGTGCTTGCTAGATGTATGCATAGGACAGATGCATGTGCGTGGGGAATGCCAAAGGGAAAACTAGACCCTTAATTTAGGGATTAATGGAAATTGATCATCGTTTGTGAACACAAAGCATGGCCAATAATGATTAATCAAGACTTACTAAATTTTAGTGGCCTTAGGACAGGACGATACGTGTGCACAACCAAGGGCTAGTCTCGAGGCCCATTTCCAAATTTGTGACTTTTTTTGTGATTGTTTTGGTATGAAATATGCATTTGTATGCCATGGATTGTATTTTAAATAGTTCGAATAAAAGGATGACCTCATCATGATGTCTCGAGGATGAGGTGGCTGAAGTACCCGTATGATGAAGATGGCGTGACCGATGTCCTATCCAGTCCATTTTGTTCTATCATTTACTCCGACCATGTCTCGGATTTTCAATTCAAGATTGACGAGTTGCAGGTTTTTCTTTCATGCTCTTAGAATAGCTTGTCTTTAACTTCATTTGGGTATTTACTTCTTGCAAGACAATTTCATTAATTATGTGCTTTATTTTTATATCATGTTAAATTGCTCGAAAGAACCATCTATGTGTGGTCACCTAATGATGCTTTTGCAAAAATTCGCACAAAAATGTTAGAACAAATGAATGATCACTTTAGATAACAACCAAACCAATTAGGGGGCGCATGACAACATTTCTATTCCAGAAATAGTTTCTGGAACAGAAATGAATTTTTTTATTTATATTTCTGGACGAGTTTCTGAGGAAAAAAATCTGTTTAATAACTGAATAAAATTTCTATTTCAAAAGTAGAAATTCGTTTGATGAGCAAGAGGAGAGGCGGAGAAGAGGCGGAGGAGAGGCGGAGCAAAGGCGGAGGAGGAGGAAGAGGTGGAGCAAAGGCGAGGCGGAGGAGAGGCGGAGGCGGAGGCGGAGCGCAGGCGGAGGAGATCTCGTTGCCGAGGGGTGCTCGGACAACAAGCGGGGACGGTGGGTCGCGGCGGGGGTGGATTAGCGAGCAGATGTGGATGAGCAAGAGAAGAGGCGGAGGAGAGGCAGAGCAAAGGCGGAACAGAGGCGAGAGGAGAGGCGGAGGAGAGGCGAGCGGAGGCGAGGAGGAGAGGCGAGGCGGAGGAGAGGCGGAGCGAGAGGCGGAGGAGAGGCGGAGCGAGGCGGAGCGAGCGGAGAGAGGCGAAGCAGGCGGCGTGAGGCGAGAGAGAGAGGCGGAGTAGAGGCGGAGGAGAGGCGAAGCGAGGCGGAGCCGATGCGGAGGCGGAGGAGAGGCGGAGCACAGGCGGAGCACAGGCGGAGGAGAGGCGGAGCAGAGGCGGAGAGAGGCAGAGGAGAGGTGGAGGAGAGGCGGAGGCGGAGGCGGAGGCGGAGCAGAGGCGGAGGAGAGGCGGAGAGAGGCGGAGGAGAGGCAGAGGCGGAGGAGGAGGAGGAGGCAGAGAAGAGGCGGAGGAGGAGGCAAAGAAGAGGCGTACGAGGGAGAGAAGAGTGAAATTAAGGTTGGCAGAAATCGAAGTAGAAAATTTCTACTTCGATTTCTCCTCCATTTCTATTTCGGAATAGATTTCTATTCTAGAAATAGAAAATTTGATAAGCGTTATCAAACAAGTTTCTGTTCCAGAAATTGGTCTGGAACAGAAAAATCATTTCTGGAATAGAAATAATTTTTATCATGCACTCCCTTAGTTACCGAAAGAGCATTAATAGAAACAAATAGCATAACCCAAGTCCTCAAACCTTAAATCTTTGGTTCTATAGATAGAGGGAGCACTCTTGACCCTCAATTGGATAATCTAGCCGACCCCCGAAAACAAGGCTAGTGGTGACTCCTAGTTCAATAGTTAAGGTGCTTAAAGAACTTTAAAACAAACTCCTCCCATGCTAGGTATGGGTTTGAGAAGACCCACATTTAAGATAGATAGTCCATTTTGGGGTGTTAGCAAATGATGGTCCATTCAAGACTATTGTTTGTATGAACCAATCGGATTGTCTCTTGGAAAACTACCTCTAAAGTTATCCTTCCCCTTGTTCAACTAAGGCGGTAAGGTCCAGTCACGACAAAGATCACTCTCGCCAGTATACCGACATGACCTAGTTATTAATAAAGTTATCATTTCCTTATGTCTTTTTGCTAAAAACAAAAAGGGAGGGAGATGTTGATATGCGCTGATATTTCTATAACATATCGATAAAGGGGAGTATTACACGAGCTTTATGTTGATATGTTTACTATGTCATCATGCTCTTAAGGACTTATGATAATCTATGTTTTTCACTCTTATCCTATAAAGATCATCTAAATTAAATCTCCAGGTTATATGAATATCTTATGGAGATCTTACTGTCTGTTTATGGTGCACATTCCTTGAAAAAGATTAGCACACAAACATACCATTTACTTTTACTACAAGTTTTATCAAGAATTATATTTCACATCTGCGGGATAATTTTGTCATCACAAAAAAGGAAGATTGTTGAAGAAACATCTCCAAGTGATTTTGATGATTTTCAAATTATCCTTAATATAATATTTACTATGATAAATGCAAATGTTTGTGACAAGTATTAAAGACTACGTGATGTCCATGGTGTGCTCAAAGTGGTAAAAGATCATGATATGTCTTAACACAATTTTTCAATAAACAGAACCAACATATCTAAAGATCAACTAATGTTGATGTTTGTATTTGAGGCTGTGTGTGTTAGGTAACTGGTACTGTGACAACAACATTCATCTTATAATGTTCGTTGGTTTTAGCAAATTAGCTATTGTGGAAGTAGATATATGCTATAGCAGAATCCATATGATAATAGAAAATTGAGAAGCTAGGCTATCTAATAGGTCTATCATAAGTTGTAGTGAAGGGATAGTAGTAGAAGTTATTTTTAGGTAGTTTGCGAATGTTCAAGAAATGGACTGTATGGATAGTTCTGTCTTTAGATAGCAACATCAACAATATCTTTAATGATTATTTGCTTCTCCAATCCACCTCTAATGAATAGATTGAAGATGAGTATAAAAGAGAAGATCTTAGAAGCCAAAGAAGAGATACATGCAAATACAAAAGACTGAAAATCTATCATACGCTGTCTCAAGAAAAACACTCTCTTTCAATTGTCTGGGTGTTGTATTCTTGTTGTCAGAGTAATTGTGCTAAAGATTAAGTGTACAAGAGTAAGAATAGTAGTTGAGTCCTATTAGTATGATCTATCATGTAAAAAGATCAGTACTTGCCGATTGTAACTTTTTGAACAGATTAATAATGCAATCCAACCCAAATTATGGCTATTAGTTTGAGGAGTGAACGTAGGCTTGGGGTTAAAGCATAACCACTATATATCATTATGTGCTATTGCTTTTCTCTCTTATTTCTTCCACGAGCATACCATATGCTTACTAGTTTTGAGACATCACTTTGACTAGATCTTACTTAGCGTAAGCTATTTTCTACAAAAGATTGTCAAATTTTCTAAAACAAACTATTCACCCATCCTTTAGATTGTATTGTTAGCCCTAACAAGCTTTTTGTAGTGCTAAACCATTTTTTTCTTCACAAAGCAAGCTTTAGTAGCCCAAAATGACCTATTTCTATTAGGTGTGCAAGCGTAGGCCTTGGAATTTTATTTGCATGACAAGTTTTTGTAGCCTAGAGCACCCCATTGATTTGGTGAGCTTTTGTAGTCAAGGGTCTCTTTCTTCACATGACGAGTTTCAATAGCCTGAAATGACCTATTTCCGTTAGGTGTGCAAACACAGCATTATAACTTTGTTTGCATTGTGAGCTTTTATAGCCAAGAGTGCACCTTTGACTTGGCAAGCTTTCATAACTCGGAGTGTTCTTCTTTGCACAATGAGATTTTGTAACCCGGAGTGCCCCTTTGACCTGGCGAGCTTTTGTAGCTCAGAGTCTCCTTAGTTTTTCTTGCAAATATCATGTAAGTATTCTCACTCACCTTAGTTTTCAACAAGGAAAAAAAAAAAAGGTTCATAGGTATGCCCCTAACCATGCTCTTTACACTTGCATTTTTATTACTTATAAGGAAAATTAGGTGTTGCATTATCCTTGAAAGAATCTCTTTGAGATCTCTTACAAGGAAAAACAACTGTCGACACCTTATTTTTTGTTAAATAGAAAACAAATAAAAAAATGATAAGAACTAGGGGTGAGCACTAGTTTAGGGTCAACCTTAGACCAACCCTGGACTGACCAACCTTGCTAGTCATGGTCCAATTCTTAGGGAGACTGGATCGGTCCTTGGTACTGGGATTCCTAGACCAGCATTATGCGGGTTAGTCCTCAATCCTATGAGTTCAGGGTCGGTCCAACTCAAACCAACCTCGACTCTATATATATTATATATCTAATATACTATTTATAATTTTTTTTATATAGAGAAAATCCTAAAATAAATTGCGTCAATAACATTAAATAACTCCTTAGTAAGGAGTTTAAGTAATTTTGCATTGTTTTTTAATAACTTAGAATTTTTAATGCCATTGACGGCATCAATAGCCATAATTTATAAATGAGGTAAATGTTTTTGGGGAGTCCTCGCGGTATCCAAAAGGGATAAACAGCTCCTCACGACACCCTAATCTAGTACTCATTATCTTCAGTCTTATTTGTCCTCTTAGTATTTAATTTGCAAAAATTGAAAGAAATAACTTCCTTGCTTGTCACTCGACACTCGTCTCACTTGCTTTGGGTCACTCATACTGCTTGCCATTCGATGTTTGCCGACTTGTTGCTCCCTGCTCGATGCTCACCCCACTCGACGCTCACCGCTCATCTCTCTTAGCTGACCTTGCTTGTCACCGAACCCATTGGATCGATTTGGTCTTCAGTCGCCTTTTTAGGGACTATTAAATATGAAATAAAAAATGATCGGTTGGCCCTAGGTTGGGAACAGGATTAAACCCATTGGGTTGGTTTGGTCCTCGGTATTGTTTTCAAGAAGTACAAAAAATGAACTAAAAAAATTATCGGTTGGTCCTAGGTTGACCCTAGAACCGAACCAAGCCCATTGGGTCGATCTGGTCCTTAGTCCAAAAAATTGAGAACTACTACTGTGCGGATTAATTCTAGGGTTAGGGGGTGGACTAGCCCAACTCAAACCATACTCATCCCTAATAAGAACAACAAAAAATATAGTATTAAAAAAAAAAGGAAGGAAAAAGTACAAAAATAGACAAGCATAGGTAAATTGAGCCACAAGGAATAAAAAGGGCAGAGAAATTTCATTAAATAAAAAAGAGTAGAAAAAATTAATGAAAATCGATCAATATAATAATAAAAATGGGGGCCTATATTACCTAGCCCATTTTTTCAGCCAAGTTCTCAGCAATTCTTTTTTCCTGAGACTTTTTGTTTCTTTCTGGGCCCAACTTTCTTTTAGTCCATGATTTAGCCCATGATAGACGCGGCTTTTTCTTTCTTTTTTAGGCTCGGTTCCATTTCCTTTTCACCCAATGAAGTAAAAACAGTGGAGGCCCGGTCCTTGTCTTTCGTGGCTTTATTCAGAGAATCTTTGAAGTTCGCTGCTTCTTTTCGGTAGGCGATCATAATTTCCTTACCGCCGGCCACCGATCTTTGTAACGGCCAATTGGAAAAGACGTGGCTATAACGGCTCGCCGTTGGAAAAGAGAAGGCCGGCAGAGTTCCTGCAGCATTTTCAAGCTTCGTCGGTGCTGATTCCTACAATTCCATCTCACCGAGCGAATCAGATATGCATTCTCTTCCCTGCTATACGGGAATTGAGAGCATTGAGCTCCGGTGATCAGCTTGTTTCTGATGGAGTTGGCTTCGGTGAAGGAGAAGCAGGGTCGAAGAAGGCTTGGGAAGAAGAAGACGTCGTAGGGAGAAGAGAAATTAGAAATAAAAAAATAAAAATAAAAATTTCAAAAAAAGACAGTAAATTAAAAAAAAAAGGTAAAAATAATCGAAAATAAAAATAAAAGGGTTCGATTTAATAATAAAAAAAGGTGAATTGGTTCGGATTCGATTAGTTGGGTCGGATCGGATGGTCGAATCATATCCAAATTAATTGAGTTGGGTAGGGTTTAATGAATGGGCCAATATTCAGCTCGGATGGGGTCGGATTTATTAGAGGCCAGATTTTTGGGAGTTGGGTTTGAGCTATTGCAAAGGCTCGAGCCCATCAGATTGACGTCATGCTTTTAATAGATTGTGGGCCGGATCCAAAAGTAGGTCATTTCTAGTAAAGTTGGACCGGGCCTAAGGTTGGGCCCAATTGCAACAACCCAACCTAGATCATTAGGGTCCAGGTCAGCGAGTTGAGCCGGGTTCGGTGGCGCGGTTTGAAGTCCATTCTTGGAATAAAAAAAATAATAAAATTTAAAAAATCATAAAATTATTAAAATAATAAAATAAAAATAATAAATAAAAAATGAGAAATTTGAAATAAAAATCTGTAGATTCAAGAAAAAATAGAAAAATAAAAAAAAATAAAATGAAAAATTGAAAAATGTTTAGAAAAATCACCTTAATTGATTCCATTACATTTTTCAGTCCTGAATCAATTTTAGAATTTTCTTTTCAAATAGACTTCTCTTAGTCTTGAATAAAATTTGAAAATCCTTAAAAAATTTTGAAACTCAATTAAATATGCTCTTAGAGTTTTACAATAGGGATATGTTTTGTATTGTTTTCTTTCTAGAGAAGATGCTAGGTCATTGCTAGTGCATTTCAGTTTGATTGCATAATTTACATACATTGGTTGTTGTTTTCTCTTTTAGCATGGTTAGGTTTTCAATAAAAACATTGCATAAACATTTAGCATATTAGCCTTAAAATAAATGAAAAGACTGCATGAAAAACACTTTGGTTGACAACATAATCAAAGTTTAGGTATTGAAAGGGCACTAGTTGTATAATTAGTGTAATCAAGGCCCCGGATCCAAAATCTCTGGTTCCATTGAAATGGAGATGACACTCCCACATTTCAATTGGCATGTAGCCTACCTTAATTGGCTACTGGCAACTCTTCCAATAGAATTTTGATAGGGTTAATTTGAACATATTGTGGAAAATCCAACGTTACGTGAGATATGAGCTTGGGAAAGCCCGCACTTGAAATTGATGGACTACCTTAGATTACTTATTAGATGATATGTTTGAGTTGTCTTCTAAGGATGCCAATTTGGACCGTCTTTCAAGTAAATACCTCTAAACCTATTCAAAGGAGGTTGCGACAAGAATTTTGACACCCTTTTTGATAATGTTCAAAAGAAATGAGGGAGGGCTAGAATGACATATTGATATCTAGGGTCAATAATTGAAGAAGAAAACACAAACCTATGATTTGACATCCAAGATGAATGATTAAAGAGGAAATATGACACATGATTGTGATGATGTGTTCAAGCCATCTTCTAGGTTTGTCAATTTGGACCATCTTTCAAGTAAATACCTCTAAAACTCTTCTCTCGAGGATAAGACATGACAAGAACTTTGGTGCATTATTTTATAATGTTTAAAAGAAATGAGGGATGACTAAAGTGACATATTGACATCTAGAACCAATAATCGAAGAGGAAAATATGAACCTATGATTTGACATCCAAGGTGATTACCAATCAAATATTAGTTCTTATGATTTGTCATCCAAGAGGATTGACATCATTGAAAGTAAGCTATCCCAAATAGAGATAATGGATCGATACAAGCCCATAATTACCAATTGGTTATCCTATGGTCTCGGAAATTGTAACTGCTTGTGATTACCAATTAGAAGATAAGAGATCACGCCGGGATCTCAAAAATTGCTTATCACTTTAAATAATACTAGGAGATTATTAGTAGATTCAAGATTCATAACCGTTTGTAAGTGCTATTGGTGGAATATACCGCCCTGTAATTTGGACAATCAATCAAATATTAGTTCTTATGCATTTGCTTTTATCTTTTAATTCCTTGCGAATTTATCTTTCTAGCACTTCAAATTTCCAGTACCCAATTACATTCTTCACACCTTTAATTCCATTATATGAACAGACCAAAATAAATAAATAAATTCCAGTACATGCATTTTCAATTCCTTTACTTGTTCAGTCATTTACTTTCCTATCCAAAATCAATAAAGAGCCTATTTTCCTTAAATATCCATCAATTTCATCCCCATTATCCTTTTAAAAGATTTTTCACTTTTTTGGTGAAACAATACCGCTAATGTGTTCTATAAATATCTAAATTACTTAATGATAGGGACTGCTTAGCTAAAGTAATATACCAGCTAAAGCTGCAACAGTAAAATAGGACCTTAGAGCATCATCTATATTTTTGCGCCGCCCATTCATCCCCTGTTCACAATCTAATAAGTTTAAAAGATCCTTTTTCTTATCATTAGAACTAGTGCTCCATATTTCTGGTCTATCGAGAGAGAGAAAGAGATTAAGTTCATCGACATGTCCATCCTCTTTGATCCCAAGAATTTCTATGGCTATTCGAGGAGTAATTGTGCCGAGGCGTACAAGAATCAAGTGAATCGAATGGCAAGAATAGTGGTCTTGCTGCCCGTCACTGCGGTAATCTTACTCTTTCTTGGAGTATTCGGTTCGTTCAGGCGATGATGTGTCAACCGTGCATTCACGGTGGTCGCATTTGCGGCCTATAGTCTTTCCCCCGTTCTCGTCGCGTACATGCTTGGCCTTATGCAAAGGGCTCCTTTCAAGGTTTCACATTTTCCTTTCTGGGCAGCTTATCTGGTGGTGGTTCTCGGAAGCGCAGATTCCTACACTGCGCACAGCATTCAGGACATGAACGGTGGAAGTCATTTAATGTCGACTCTGCTGCTAAATGTTTCATGACAAGTTGGATGATCGCTTCATACATGGACAATTCAAGGGCAGCAATATTGTGCGTGGTGTTTCTTTTCATCATTTTAAGTTAATATCTTACTACATGAACGCCGAGCACCAATGAAACGGTTCAAGCGACACGGATCCCTTTACAATGCTCAGGTGTAAGTACCTGGTGATAGTGGCAGACGAGGCAAAGGAGCACTCATTGTGCTCAACAGAGGACTGTCAAAAATTGTCAGAGAAGGATGAAGTTATCACCGTTGAGAAGGTTTGGAATTGCAAAAGGATGCTTTTGAGCGAAAGCAGGAGACCGGGATGGCCGACTCAAAGATTTGTGCCTGTCTTTTTCGCTCTTCCAGTTCATCTGCCTGAGATTCGCTGGCTACTCATTACCCCGAGAAGCTTACAAGAAGTTATGGCAGTTAATTGAACATGTGCTTTTTGAAGAGGATGGTTATGAGCGAGTTTTCAGAGTCATCGAAGTAGAACTTGAATTTCTTTTCGATTTATTATTCACCAAATACCCGGTAAATCTTAACCCACATCGTTCCAAGTATAGACTGCTTCAACTCGCCATTGTGGTTGGTGCTGCTCTGATTTTATTCTACTACCTTGAGAGTCCTTCAACTCGCGGATGTGGTTGCTTCAACTCGCCTTTGATCCAGGGAGCAAACCTTTCGGTTCCTGCTTTGGCAACTGTCTTGTTGACGATGTCAATCCTCCTTGTTGAGCTTGCACAGTTTGTCATCATGATTTTCTCAGAATGGGCAAAGGTGAAATACATATGCAAGTATGTGCGAGATGAGTGGTGCAGAAAGAACAGATATGCTGAGAAGTTGATTGAGATAATGTGCAGGGTTCAGTTATTGAAGCCTTGGGGAAGACAACTCCATCAAACTCCTCCTCAAATCATATAACTATTCTCCATGGAATTGTATAAATAATATACTCACCGCTGCTTATGTCGACCCTAAAAGGAATGGTAAGGATCAAATTGCTCCCACCAATTTGTCTGAGCAAGTGATAAAGGCGATTGCTCAGTCTCTAATGATGAATGGTACCAGCAATTTAAAGAAGGGGCAAGCATCTTTGAGACTCAACGACATGTTTAATCAGCTCCTCATGGGCCTGTCGTCATGAGACAACCACTCATGTTATAATGGTCTGGCACATAGCAACCATTTTCTGTGAGCATGAAGCACCTCTAAGAGGGACTCAACTTTCAAAAGAACTGGAAGAACACATTGGCATCAAAAGAACATGAAGCATCTCTAAGAGGGACTCAACTTTCAAAAGAACCGGGAGAACACTTGCTTATTTGGTCACTTTCCCCCTAGGTTGCTCCCTGATCACCCCTACAGGACCCAATCCATATTTCGTTCTGCTGTCAGCGAAGCCAGGGGTTTATTCAAGGAATCGTCGGTTTTAATGGATAAGAGGACTGAAATGCTAAAGGGCATTGATGTCGAACAATGCCAGGAAAAAATCGTTCTTCAAGGCGCAAAGCTAGGAAGGCAATTTGCTAGTGTTGCGGCAAATGAGGAGCAAATTTGGAAGGTCTTGGCTGACTTCTGGGTGGAAATGATGTTGTATGTTGCCCTGTTGAATGATGCAGCGGCTCATGCTAACTACCTACCCACTGGGGGCGAGTTTGTGACTCATGTTTGGGTTTTGGTCTGTCAGGCAGACATCACAAGAGAGCCACACGCGGAGAGAGAGCCACACGATGGTGAGCGACATGATGATTCAGAGAGAAACTGAACTTGGCCTTATGATGTTATGCCTAATCAGCTGTTTAAAATGTCTATACGGTTGGGAATATATGTAGCAGTTTCTTTATCTTGCATCAATCCCTGGTCAGGCTCTAGAAAACTTTCTCTTGTATGATGTATGGTGTCTTCTTTTATGTGTGTGTAATCTGTTGCTTGATCCAGAATATTTTATAAAAGACTCGAGTTGGTTGTGCATTTCTGAGATTGTTTTGTGTTGAACATGGACGATATGCAATGACTTTCTATTTCTGTTCACACTTTGCATGTTAGAGTATATTCATTGAAGGAGTACACATTTACCAGAGCAACTAGCAAAGTAGATGACCATATCGGGTATGTCACGAAGCAGAATGGAGCGCTTTGAAAGAGACCAAAAGTGTAGGTGACAGCAGGGGCAAAAATGGCGGAAGCCGCGAGCGCCATGAGCCCAAAAGCTCCATTACTGCAACATCGCTTCATCGCCCCAAGGACACAAAGAAAGATGCACAGACAAGGCTAGGGAGGTCAATAAAGCCTTAATCTGGAAATCGTATCGATACCTTTGAGCTTATGCCGGTAAAATTGCATGAATCATGCATTTTCTAACTTCGAATCTCACGCTTGGTGTTCTTCTTCTGTCAAGCTTGTTCAAAGCAAGGACTCTAGAGGATTCTTATTGGATATTGTTGGAATTCATGTCAGTGGAAGACGACTTACCTAATTTCGATGCGCAAACAGCAATTAGCCCCGGAACAAATGTTGAATTGCCGATGAAACACGAACAACACTTCCTCACGTTAGTTTGGATGCAATCACGAGGAAAACACTCGATTTCCACAGCGTAAATGCCTATTGTTCTTGCAAAACTGAAATGGAATGCCTTCTTTTTTTATGGAAAGGGAGAGAGAATTTTTGGTGCGAATGATCTGCCAACCGGTCCAATGGTTGTGTTCGGGAGGTTTATATACGTCTCCATGACACCCCTACAAATGTTGTCCTTCCATTGTATCGTATCAAGTCCAAATGGTGCGGTTCAATCGCATCCCATCATGGACGTACTAGCTAACTAGCTAAAGTACAACATCTCCCACTCGGACATGATGGGCTTGATAGCTCTCTATCAAGAATATAAGGTATTCAACATTCATCAATTTTACAAAACAATTCATACTGGCAAATAAGCCGTGCGACCAGTGAGTACACCTGCACTTGGGAGCTCAAATTATGCACCTGTTAGGGATGACTACAACCCTGAAAAGAAATAAACAATGGATGTCTCACAGTGCCCCAGACATATTTTGTTACATCAGTCCAAAGTATACCTATCCCTTAAAGGCTATACTTGACTATTATCAAAAAACACCATATATTTACAATTACATCCGCAATCTGTGGCATCCCAGAAATTCAAAGCCAAGCCTTAAGGTGTGTTAAAGTCTTTAATTAGGTGGTAGAATTTTCATGACTTATGTTTTAGCCATTAGTCCTTTAATTTGATAATTTGTGCTTTTGATTGTGGAAATTTAAATTTAATAGATTAATGCTTGGCCATATGATTAAATTTCAATAAATAAAATGTCATAAGACTTTGGCCATGTGGAAAATTTAAAGTTTAAAATATTTAAAAGGTCAATTTTTAGGTTGGGCCTTAGGCCCATTGGCCTAAGCCTTTAATGGGCCAAGACGGCCGGCCCAATAGGGCCCAAGAGAAGGCCCAAGCCCGGCCCATTGTCGCATGGAGGGGTAGCCGCATGGCTACCAAGTGTCTTTGGCAAGAGAGACACTTGTCTCCTTCTTAAGGACAAGTGTCCCCCATGCAAGAGAAGGAAGCATGCAAGTATAAAAGCATCCAAAAAGAGAGAGAGAGAGGGAGAGAGAGAGAAAGTGGTCGGTCTAGGTGCCGAGAGAGAGGAGAGAAAGAGAGAAAGAGAGGAAGAGAGGAAGGAAGGAGCTCGTCCGTCGCCGGTGTGCCGCCGCTCGTGAGGTGTAGAGGCAAGTTGGGAATCCACTTTCTACTCTTGCACCACTGTTTTCGCATGAACTGGTTGGAGTCAGAAACTTGTTTGAGCTTGCATGTGTGTTTAGAGTCCGAATTTGGCTTCGATGTCTTCATGAAAGTTGTAGCTAACATCTTGAACTACAACATACTAAAATTTCGTGAAAAATTATGGATATTTGCGGGGTCAAACCCTCATCCTACGGAGATGCTAGATCTGGAATATTTTCGTATGAACTGTTCGAGTCAGAATGTTGTGAGGGCTTGCATGCATGTTTAGAGTTCGATTTTGGCTTCGATGTCTTCATGAAAATTGTAGCTAACATCTTGAACTACTACAAAATACTAAAATTTCGTGAAAAATTATGGATATTTGCGGGGTCAAACTCTCATCTTACGGAGGTGTCAGATCTGGAATGTTTTCGCATGAATCTGCTCGAGTCAGAATGTTGTGAGAACTTGCATGTGTGTTTGGAGTGCGATTTTGGCTTCGGTGTCTTCATGAAAGTTGAAGCTAACATCTTGTAGTATGACATAGTGAAATTTCGTAGAAAACGATGAAGATTTGATGGGTCAAAAGTTCTATTTCACGGAGACTTCAGATCTGCGAATTTCTTACTGACCTCTTGTTGATTTCGTGGTTGCATGTTGATTTCTGTTGGAGATCTCACTTTGTTGTCTTCACGAAAGTTGTAGGTAACATCTCAAACTATAACATACTCAAATTTGAAGAGAAATGAACCAGTATATCCTAGTAAATCGTCTAGATCTTGGAGACAACGGTTCTGGTGGTGTGTTCCGAGACACCCGAGACTTCAAGGACCTAAATGGTGACCATACCTTGGTTATTTGACCTAGATCTCTTCATAAAACTTGTAAAGGACACCTTGATACATAACATATCCAAATTTCAGAGGAAACGAAAGAGAATAGATGGGTGAAATCTTGATATTTCGGAGATGTGCATTCTGGACGACGCGGTAGAGTTTCCAGAAGCTTCATGAGGATGTATAAATTAATCCATAGAAAATATGACTTAGAGTTCTTCATGAAAGATGTGCGAAAATGTCTTGGCTATCACCCTGTAAAATTTGGTAATTTTTGGAGGCCATATGTGTATTTTAATCGAAATTATTTTGAAACTGTGCAATCTGGCCATTATCCGAATATTATGTTCTAAATTGTGGAATTATGTGAAAAATCAATTTGGCCATGAATTTTATATGAATTTGTCATCCTATTGGTTGTTTAATGATTATTTGAATATTGTGATTTTGGGAAAAATCATAAATATGGAATTTAATATTTATTTATGAAAATAAATAAATATAATAAAATAATATTAAAATAATAAAAAAATAATAATGGATTATTTTATTAGTCATAAATCCCATTGAATTTATTATGCATTGTTGCATGTATGACATGACATTGGTGTATGAATGATCATGAATTGTGATGCATGTGCGAGTCATATGCCATGTGATAATGAGATTAAAAAGGATGATGAATGTGATTTGAGATGCAAGTGTGATTTGTTTGATGCCATGCCAATTGCCATGTTAAATTGAGATTTAAAATACTGGTGAACATGGATAATGGTAAAATGAGGAGATGGTTGTGGTGGGTGATGATATCGGTGGCCTAGTGGCATAATTCCGGAGATTCCCCGGGAGTGTCGGGATGCCCGGTGGTATACGGTACGTAATTCCAGGGGAGGCTTGGTGGTATGTCGGTACATAATTCCGGAAGCCCTGTCGGAGGTCTTTGCCCGAAGGGAATGCCTCGCGATGCCAGGATTTGGGTGCGAGATGCCTGGCTAGAAGGGTAAAGGCCGGAAGCCCTGTCGGAGGTTTCTGCCCGAAGGGAATGCCTCGTGATGCTAGTTGGGATGCGAGATGCCTGGAATGTGGGGGGCCGGATGCCCGGTTGTATCTTGGATACATGCCCAGAGGTTTTTCTCGCATGTGATGCGAGTGTAAAATATGAGATGAAATTGATGAATCAAGGAAGGGTGATGTGTTGATCAAATTTAAAGATAAAGATGAGAATTAACCCATGGTATGATATGCATGATGATATGCATGATGATGATGATGATATGTGATGTGATATGATAATTACCCATGGTATAATATGCATGATGATATGCATGATGATGATGATATGTGATGTGATATGATAATCACCCATGATATAATATGCATGATGATATGCATGATGATGATGATATGTGATGTGATATGATAATCACCCATGGTATAATATGCATGATGATGTCATGATGATGACATGTGTGATATGATGATGTCATGATGATGATGACATGTGTGATAGGATGATGTCATGATGATGATGATGTGTGTATGGTATGATGGTGTCATGTACATGATGATGATGACATGTGTGTGATATAATAGTGTCATGATGACGATGATATGAGTATGACATGATAATACACATGTATGTGTTATGATTGTGGTGATGATGCATGATAGTATATGCATGGCTGCAAGGTAAGTTACGCCT
This sequence comes from Eucalyptus decipiens, assembly GCA_014182575.1. Taxonomy (NCBI): domain Eukaryota; kingdom Viridiplantae; phylum Streptophyta; class Magnoliopsida; order Myrtales; family Myrtaceae; genus Eucalyptus; species Eucalyptus decipiens. Next base: position 4,989,681 of record CM024612.1, read on the forward strand.
GCAATGCATGTATGATTTGTATGATGCATTGAGTTGTTATTGGATTCTTTACCCTCCGAGTGGTTGTACTCACCCCTTTTGGGGACCAACATTTCAGATTAGTAGATGGATTGAGCGGTTGGATATGACTGCAAGGAGAAGGATAGCAAAGGAGGGAACTTTTGGATGCCGACACGGGTCGATGGACCTTAAGCATACGATTGTGGGAGGAGATGTCGGTCATCTTTTGAAGTGTAGCCGAGTATAGAAAACTACGGCATTTTGATGTACCGACTAAAGATGTCCATCTGCTCTATGTAAATAAACGTGTTCGGTTTTAACTTATATAAAATGTTTAGTAGGTGTGCATCGATTTCTGAATGTAGGGAAGGGAATTGTTGGATATGCTTCCGTTATGTAAATTGCGCAAGGGACCGTTAAAAAAAAAAAATGTAAACCCCCAAGTCGTGTGGACCCACTGCAACTAAAAAAAAATGGTATCAGAGTGACTTGTTATTGGGAAAGAAAAAGGAAAAGCGAGCTGTGGCGACCCGGAACGGATCGGGGGCCATCGAGGGGTGTCACACAACGACATAGGGCGATATAATTGGTCGACCAATAAATATATGTGATAGATGTAAAACAACAATAGTCTTCCTTCGCACTCATGTCTCTCTCAATTTCAGAATAACTGCTTTCCTAGACACGTCCCATTGGCCATATCCATTCATGACCGCCCGTAACATGCTAAAGTAGCAACATTGATCTTTCACTTTGAGAACATAGTCAGAAGTAACATAGGCAACAAAATTGAGGTAAAATACAAATTACCTCAAGGGCTCACACGATGAGTAAATAGGAATAATTTTACTCATCTTCCCTTATTGGTCGTACAATGCACATGTAGTATGAATTACATGCTATAATGGATTACTCTTTCTATAAGAGCGTATGTCAATCATCAAATATATCCACCATACAGATCTTAGCCTAAACATAGTCACGTGCTTCTCACGTACTCATGTTTAGCCCGAGTGTTATATCAGCTCGCTTTCTATAGCGCCCAATTAAGTACTCGTATCTGGCATCTTATAGGCATACATGATTGTGGGACTATCATGTTCGGTCTTGTTATAAACCAATCACAGACCTCATCTTGACTCCAATCAATGCGACATATTTTATGTACCAAACTTGCTCTTCAGCACTTATTTGTACATAACGTCTCATCTCAACGTGCTAACTATAGCACTTGAGGCGATTGCTTGTGTGAGTGAGCCAATCATTGCCTGCTGACATACTTTTCAATAATATGTGTGTTTGTGCTAGTCTCATAGTGGATTTGTACTTATTGATAAAACATCAAATCACTAATAAACAAACAAGTACAATACATCTGTCCACAAATACATAAACCAATGATCCTCTACAATAACAGATATCACATTCTACGCAATCCTAGTGACATCCTATGGGTCAAGAACATGTCTCTAGGAATAGCCTTCGTAAATGGATCAGCAACCATTCTATTGGTTGAAATGTATTGCAGGATCACTTCTTTCTGTGCTATAATATCTCTGATGAAGTTATTCTTTATGTCAATGTGCTTTGTCCTTCCATGATATTTGGGATCTTTCACATAGGCAATGGCAGCTTGACTATCGTAATAAACTGTCACCGATCTTGGAACTTCAGTGACATTGGCTAAATTTTCCAAGAAACATTTTAGTCATACTACTTCTTGCACTGTGGCAAAACATGCAATAAATTCTGCCTCCATTGTAGACAAGGCCGTGCATGTATGTTTCTTGCTATTTCAAGAAATCGCACCTCCATTAAGCAAGAACGCATATCCAGAAGTCGATTTACGCTCATCCAGGTCTCCACCCCAATCGGTATCTGAATAACCTAATAGGCGTAAATCATTCCCTTGGTAACAATGTTGATAGTCCACGGTGCCCTTCAAGTATCTCAGAATCCTCTTCACTGCTTTCCAGTGTGCTTGACCAGGATTTGATTGATATCGGCTCACCAATCCTACGGCATAGCATATGTCGGGTCTAGTACACATAATAGCATACATCAAACTTCCGACGACACTAGCGTAAGGAACAGTTTCCATCACTTTGATTTCTTCTGGACTCTTAGGACATATCTCAGTACTTAGGCCTTCACCTTGCATGACAGGGGTATCAATGGGATTACAATGCTGCATATTGAAACGCTCAAGAATCTTCATAATATAAGACTCTTGTGATAAAGTAAGGAGTTTCCTTGATCAATCTCTTTTGATCTTAACTCCTAATATATAAGCAGCTTCTCCCATGTCCCTCATCTCAAAATTGGAGGACAATCATTCTTTTATGGTGATAACCAAAACCTTGTCATTTCCAGCCAACAAAATATCGTCCACATAAAGTGATAAAATCACAAATTTATCTTTGGACCGTTTGACATATATACAGTGATTTTCTTTGATCATCGTGAAACCAAAAGTTATTATTGCTCGATGAAAACGAAGATACCATTGTCTAGATGATTGCTTAAGGCCATATATTGAGCGATGAAGCTTGCAAACTTTATGTTCTTGACCTTTAGCTATGAAACCTATTGGTTGTTTCATATAGATTTCATCATCTAATTCTCCATTGAGAAATGCCGTCTTTACATCCATTTGATGTACTTCAAGGTCCAAATGTGCAACGATGGCTAGAATAAGGCGTATTGAGGCAAACCTTACAATTGGTGAAAAAGTTTCCTCATAGTCTATACCCTCTTGTTGAGTATAACCTTCTGCCATACGCTTAATCTTGAAGACTCATTTGTTTCCAATGGCCTTACGATTGGGTGGTAGATCAACCAAGTTCCATACATGGTTTGCGCTCATTGACTCAATCTCATCTTCCAAAGCTTTTCTCCATTTTTCCTTATTAAAGGATGAGAGAGCCTCTTGAATAGTCTTAGGCTCGGCATCGTCCTTTTGAGCAATCATAAATGCTTCCCCTTCAATCTCAAAACGATGACGGGGAATACTTTTACGATTACTTTTATGTAATTGAATTTCTCTTGAATTCAATTCATCAGGCGATGCAACACTCCCACTAGGTCTTGTATGTTGAGGTAAATCTTCATTTCCCTCTACAACATCAGTGGGTGTGTTATCAGGATCTTCCATCTCATATAATTGGAAGTCCTTATCAATCTCACCTCTATTAGGAAAATCGTTCTCCAAGAACGTGACATCTCGTGACTCCATTTCGGTCACACTTCCATCAGCTTGTTCACCTATGAACACGTACCCTTTGGAGTGTTCGAAATATCTTATGAAGATACATTTCTTCCCTCTATGACCTAATTTTCCATGTTTATGGGAAGAATCATGAACATAAGCTGCACATCCCCTTGGACGTAGACTACTCAAGTCTGGTTTCTTACCAGTCCATTATTCATAAGGGGTGGAAGTGACCGATTTTGAGGGCACACAGTTAAGTATATAGGCAGCAGTCAATAACGCATCTCCTGAATAGGAGATAGGTAAATTTGCTTGCGCCATCATAGACCTAACTATTTCCAATAAGGTTCTATTCCGTCTCTCAGCTACCCCATTTTGTTGTGGAGTACTAGGAATAGTCAATTGTCGTACAATTCCCTTTTCATCACAAAGAGCCTTGAATTGCTTCGATAGATACTCACGTCCACGATCGGTTCTCAATGCCTTTATTGTTTTGTTTAACTGATTCTCTACCATCGCTATATATTGTCTAAAGCAGTCTAATGCTTCTGACTTATGGGAGATCAGAAAGACATAACCGAAACGTGTGAAGTCATCTATGAAAGTGATGAAATATGAGGCTCCATGCCTCGCCCTTATGTTCAAAGGACCACAAATGTCAGAATGTATGAGATGCAATGAAAATTCAGCTCTAGTCCCTTTACCGAATGGTTTTCTAATTGTCTTTCCCACCAGACAATATTCACATACGGATAGACTAACATTAGTGAGTGACCCTAAAAGGCCTTCTCTAGCTAATCTTTGCATTCTTTGCAATCCAATATGACATAATCTAGCATGCCAAATACTTGCATCAATCTCAACGTTATTAGAAGATGCAATTAAAGAAAAACAACCATCAACATTAACATTGTACTGATCATAGTCAATGTCTAACACCATAAAACCATTCGATACATGACCTGAACCATAATAAACTGTTCCATACAAAATGTCAACACAATCACCATGGAAATTCAATACATAACTTAAGCTAAGAAGAACAACTACAGTGACCAAGTTTCGTCGAATATCTAGAGCATAAAGGACATTATGCAGGAACAGGTTTCGACCACCACGTAAGATTAATTTATATGTGCCGATACCCTTCACTTCAACTCATGAGTTATCCCAACATATATCCATCTTCTTCCAGGCGGTATCCGACAATACTCCACAAATGCTTCTCGGTCTCTAACTACAGTCCACATTGGATGAGATTCAGCAAGCATTACAGTATTAGAAACAAAAGCATTACTCAAAGTAATGGAGTAATAGGGTACATTTTTCGGCTCAGTGCATTCACGAGCAAAGTGACCCATCTTGCCACAATTGTGGCACTCCATCTTGGCCTTGTGCTTCTTCCCACCACGCTTCTTGCGTCGGAAGGTTTTAGCCCTCTTAGGTCCCTGATCAGTCATCTTCCCTTTATTGTTGAATTGAAGATTCCTTTTGCGCTTGTAGCCCGAAACCTTTCGCGAACTCGATTCAGCAACATAAGCATGGGTAGAGGATCTTGCAGCCTCTAGGCGCTCATCCTCTAATTCCAAATGATGGGCAATATCATCAAAAGTGACAATATTCTCATTATGCGTCGTATCGATCTTCACATGCTCCCAATTATCAGGAAGAGACCTTATAACAGCCTGAACTTGCTGTTCATCAGTAAGGTAGTGACCTGCCGACTTCAGCTCACGAATCATGTTTGACATCTCCCGAAGATGCTACCTCATCGTTACATTTGGGTGCTTTCGAAATGTGTCAAACTTGATGGTGAGTCTCTTCAGCTTAGTGGCAGATGTACCCCCAAACTTATATTTCAAGGCAACCCACATAACTTGAGCTTTGTCATAACTCTCAAACTCACACATGAGATCATCTTGCATACAGCTCAAAGCAACGTGATGCGAGCAATGCTATTTTTCTTTTCCAAGCTTGATAAGCTTTCAGATCTCTCCTGTGTTGAGCTGAAGTTCCATGCTCAGGTTCATCCATGGTATGGTTGAGGTTTTCCAAAACCTCTTGCTCCTCGAGGATGTACTGAACCTTTTGGTGCCAAATATCATAATTGTCACCGTTCAACTTCTCACCCTTATTGAGGTCATCCACAATGGTCTTGGATGCCGAAACCATAATCAATTGCTATAACACATTGACATAATAAACACATAATCAATACTAGCACACTATATAGAGTAACACACATATTTAATTTGCAGTAAAGACAAACTAAATTAATGATAATTCAACAAAAGACATAGAGGCAAAAGTTCACTATGTTCCCAATCAACTTCTATGTACAATTGTTTTATTATCATTAATTAGTTTAATTTGCACAAATTTTAAGTTCTAGGTGAGAACTCCTTTTAATTCTACCAACCTACGAACTCCCACTAGGAAAAATAATTACATGACCTTATGTAATTTCTACATTTTTCCTTAACACAAAAAACATTGCATGATAATAACCAACATATAAACAATAATCATACTTCAACTATAATTAAAATTACAATTCAACATGTAATGGATTTCCTACCATTGTTATAATTTTCTAGCAACTAGAAAATTGCAAGTATATTAAAATATATACATCATATCATTAAACCAAGCTTTACACAGCATATATAACATCATTTGCACACAAGCTAGCTACTATATTTCCCTAATCACAAGAAAATACTAGCCACAAATGAATAAATTGCATTAAACCCCAAAAAAATACGTGTACCTAGGGTTTCCTATGTATTTTCATACATTTATAAAATTCAAAAATATAAAATAATTATATCACAGTGTAGAGCACATCCATACAAACCAAACGCCACCGACCACGCTCCAATCGGAGCTTGCACGCGCCCCCACGCACCGCCTGAGTGCGCGGCGGGTGTGGCGCATGCACCAGCGAGCCAAACGGCTCTTGGCCGGTCCGACTAGTCCAACCGGTGAACGGTCCGACCGGTCTGATCGGGTCGGGTCGGGTCGGGTCGTCGGCTGGGGACTGGCCGGCCAACTATCGCCGGCGCTGACTTCATCGATGACGTCATCCCGGCGGTTACCGACCGTTGTGTGACGTCACGATGACGTCACCACGCACCGGTTTGTCGGCTAGCGCACGTCGCGCACTCGCTGGTTCGCCGACCGGCGCGTGTGGCGCACGGGCTGGCTTCGCCAGCACTTCAGGCGTGTGGCGCCCACGCGCAGCGGCTTCTAGCCGAGTGTGTGGGTGCATCCGGCGGCGCTCGACCGACCGTCGGACTCGTCTCAATGAGCTCTTTCACCCTGTATATTCAAAAATTAATTTTGACCAAAAAATCATTTCGAAAAATGGCCAATACCTCACGGATCACGCGACCCCGAACCCGTTCTTTGCTCCGGTTCAATTTCAAGTTTTTCATATGGCAATTCTGACTATCAGAGAACCAAATAGTATAGGATACTATCTCTTGATCTCAATATCAAATGGTAAATGAGAAAACTTGATGAAAAACAATGCAGAAATCATGATCGGGCTTTGATACCAATGTTGGAATTCATGTCGGCAGAAGACGACTTATCTGATTCCGATGCGCAAACAGCAATTAGTCCCGGAACAAACGTTGAATTGCCGATGAAACACGAACAACAGTTCCTCACGTTAGTCCGGATGCAATCACGAGGAAAACACCCGATTTCCACAGCATAAATGCCTATTGTTTTTGCAAAACTAAAATGGAATGCCTTCTTCTTTGATGGAAAGGGAGAGAGAATTTTTAGTGCGAATGATCTGCCAACCAGTCCAACGGTTGTGTTCGGGAGGTTTATATACGTCTCCATGACACCCCTACAAATGGTGTCCTTCCATCGTACCGTATCAAGTCCAAATGGTGCGGTCCAATCGCACCCCATCATGGACGTACTAGCTAACTAGCTAAAGTACAACAGATATAGATTCGGACGAGTAATTTCCGTGTTCTTTTTTATATTCTTTTGTCCTGTTCCTTATTTTCCTCGACAATCTAACATTTTTTTTTTGTTTCCATCAAAAGGCAACATGTATAGTTAACGATTGTAGCTACTTTTTCAAAGTGTAATTCGAAGAGATTTTTGTTATTATTATTATTTTTTTAATATTTTGTGAACGGCAAAGCGTAGTGCTATGAGAATAATTACTAGGAGCCAAAGCTAAAGCACATGAATCCTCCGGTGGCAAAGTCCTACGTACCTCCAATCTCATCCCATCTTTGATACTAATATTTATCATGATAACTGCAGATAGTACAGTAGTTTTTACACATATCAATGATTCCTGTATATCAACAAGGACAATAAACTAGGTTGTGACTATTAAAGTGAACAAGCAATAACATGAGTGGTATCCTGTGACAACTTGAAGTGACCTATGCCAAGCTAGTGTTCTTGGATGTTTTTAGTTACTGATAAAAGTGAAAGGATCATTGATTTCATCATCATGTATCATTTTGTTGGTATTGTCACTGGAGATCGTCAATCAGCTCGCTCACATTCTACACTTGACGATAATGAGTTTTGAATCATGTTATTGAGGGGTCAATACTAATGATGGTGGTATGCTACGAAATTTATAAATTCCTTAATGGAATTTATATTCAATGATCGTGCATATTTTGGTAATAGATCTTTTAAAAAAAATGTTAGACCTACATACATATATACACACACACCCATAGACATTTTGAATTTCAATGGAAGAGCACCCACAGTGGCCGCACACAAGCAGAGGGTACAGGTTTGTGGTGTGGATACAAACGTGGAAAGGTAATGGGAGAAGTGTACTACGATGGTCATGTCAACAAGGTAGAAATTATTGACTTGGATGAGATTTTCCTCTCACGAGCTTGTCACATTGGCATATCATCATTGATCCTTAATGAGACCAAAACTGATTTTCATTTTGTATAATATTTTTTTTATTTTGATTAGGACGGGGAGCAATGGACAAATCCTTGTATATGAAGATTCGATTCATCGTGAGTTGAATGAATCTCAATCACTATCTATCCCATTTATTTATTTGGGTCTAACTTGAAACATATATCTTTCGATAGCTATAATCACATATTCACATTTCCTCTTCAATCATTCATTTTTTATGTCAAATCAATGGTTTGTGTTTCCTCTTTGAGTATTGATTCGGGATGTCAAAATGTCATTTTAGTTCCCCCTCAATTTTTTTTTAACAATATTAAAAAAGGTGTTGAAATTCTTAACTCCATTTGTTTGAGTGTTGAAAAGGCCAAACATCAACAAAATGTGACCTCAACAATTATTTTCCACATATAAAATGCATAGGCATTTCAAATAGAGTCTATATATACATAAAAATTATTCTCAAACTTTTTGTCAAAATATGTTAAAGATTTTTTTATCAAAATATGCAAGATTATATATTTTTTTCTTGTGCACTTTTGGAGGGTACTATTATAACATGCATGAAATTAGAGATGCGGAATAAGAGATTCGCAAGGATGGATTAAAAATCTGTTAAAGTAAAAATCAAAGATAGCTTACCCTGTAAAGCCGACATGTGAATCTTTTCGACCAAAAATAAAAATAAAAAAGTAAAGCTGACACGTGAACCTCTCTTATGACTCAATTTTATGCAACCTTTACATTAGTGCGCTTGCAGATGTGATTCAACAATCAAACATGTTGTTGAATCCTTTTTTATTTTTTTACTCATCCCACATTTAACACAATTGATATTAGTGAAATCAATTTTAGTATATAATTGACTGCTCATTTCAATAACGAGAGACACGCATATTTTATTTTTGGGTCTATTTGAAGGTATGTTACACACTTGGTCTACTTATATATTTTGGGGCCACTTAAAGGATCAACAATCAAAGAGGAAACATGAATGGATGACCTGACAATCCAAGATCAATAATTAAGGAGGAAACACAAACTTCTATGATTATAGCTATTGGGTGTAGGACTCAAATGAATAAGAGGGATGGATAACGATTGAGATTTATTTTCATTCAAGTCCAGATAAGTCAAATTATTATAAATTCCTTTTCACATGATTAAGACGCATGTTCATTGAGGCCAATCGTGCCTAATAAAATTACATTAGAACTCACAAAATCTCTTAACTGAAATTAATTCTTGTTCTTTTTTCTTTCCTTGGAGCAGCTAAATGGAGGATCCGAGGATAGGAACAAGAGATTCGAGTGATGGGACGAGCAAAATGTAAAAGGGATTGCCAGCTCATGGGTCTGACGTGTCACTGGGTGGGCAACCGAGCAATGTATATTACTTGGCCGTGCTACTGGCCATCAATTCACTGAAAATCCCGCATTTTAGATCCAATATTTTGGGGCCACTTAAGGGATCAATGATCGAAGAGGTATGTGAATTAACTCCTAGACCAAAAGGTAAATCCATTATTGGAGCTAAATGGGTTTTCAGGAAAAAATTGGATGAAAAAGGAAAAGTGATCAGGATCAAAGCAAGACTCGTGGCCAAAGGATATACACGCAAGAAGAATGGATAGATTATGATGAAACCTACGCACCGGTAGCTAGGTTAGAAGCAACTAGATTATTACTTGCTTTTACCTATTATAAAAATTTCAGGTTATTCCAAATGGACGTCAAGAGTGCATTCTTAAATGGATTTATCCAAAAAGAAGTTTATGTGGAACAACCTCCTGGATTTGAAGATCCAAAGAGACTAGACTCGGTTTTTAGATTGAAAAGGGCTCGTTATGGTTTAAAGCAAGCACCTCGAGCATGGTACGACAGGTTAAGTAATTTTTTAATGCAGAATGGTTTCGTCAAAGGAGAAGTGGATACTACCTTGTTTATTAAAAGGGAAGGTAAAAACTTTCTACTTGTTCAAATTTATGTTGATGATATTATATTTAGATCACGTAACGAAAATCTGTGCAAGAAATTTTCTAAGTCTATGCAAGATGAATTTGAGATGAGCATGATGGGTGAACTATCCTTCTTTCTCGGTTTACAAGTAAAACAATTGAAGGAAGGAATTTTTATTCACTAAGAAAAATATGCGAAAGAACTTGTTAAAAAGTTCAGATTGGAGAATTGCAAAAGGACTGAGATACCAATGTCTAGTTCTTTGAAGCTGGATAAAGATGAAGGAGGAAAGAAAGTTGACCAGAAGCTTTACAAGAATATTGTTGGTTCATTTCTTTATCTTACTGCTTCTAGACCTGATATTTTCTTTAGTGTTTGCATTTGTGCTAGATTTCAATCTGATCCAAAAGAGTCTCATCTAAGTGCTGCAAAACGCATCATTAAATACATTGCAAGTACTTCAAATTTAGGTCTGTGGTATCCCAAAGAAGGAGACTTTACTCTCCTTAGATATTCAGATGCAGACTTAGTAGGTTGCAGAGTTGATAGAAATAGTACATCTGGTACATGCCAATTGCTGGGAAACAGGACAGTATCTTGGTTCTCAAGGAAGCAAAGTACTGTAGCTCTTTCAATAGCAGAAACAGAGTATGTGGCTTTTGGAAGTTGCTGTTCTCAAATCTTATGGATAAAACAACAACTGAGAGACTTTGGAATCAAAGACTCATGCACTAGATCAAATGTGACAACACCAGCGCAATTAACCTCACAAAGAATCCAATTCTTCATTCAAGAGCAAAGCATATAGAGATTCGACATCACTTTATTAGAAATCATGTTCAAAATGGAGAAGTTATGATTCAATTAATTGACTCAAAGAATCAACTAGCGGACATATTTACAAAGCCTCTGGAGAAAAGCCTATTTGAGTCTATTCGCATCAGACTGAACATCATATCTCTTATCCAGTAAAGTCTGGATGTGCTCAAGACTCAAAGGTAAAGTCTAAAGTTGTTCGGACTCAGAAGACCAAGAGTTACGACTGTAAGTTATTTTTATTCCAGCATTTTAAAAAGGTACGGTTACTTATTAATTGCTAATTGTTTGAAATTATCTTTCCAAGTTTTTTTTTTTCAAAAAGGCAGTTGTCAATTTTGAAAAGATAGTTATTTTCTAAAAGGAAGTTATTTTTTCGAAAAGGTATTTTTTATTTTTCCTTTTATGTCGTTTCGGTTACCTCGCTTCACTTGCTTTATATACGGTTGAGATTCGTCTTCTTTGTTTTTACACTAAAACCCTGGAATACAAAATTCCCACTTGCTTTCACTTTCACTCTCGATTTGTTCAAAAGTTTTCACCTTTTTCGAGCAAGCTTGAGAATCTCTCCCTTGAAGCGACAATGTCTTCAAGAAAGTCTTCAAGGATTGCAAGCGGGGGACCACGACATATGCCCGAGGATCCTACGCATTTTGACTTGATCGAGGAAGAAGATTCTTCTCCACCACTGCGTCTGAGTCAGCAACAACCATCTTAGCAACGTCAGTCTTCCCCACTGACTCAACCAGACGAAGAAGTTATTAGAGAGGCTGAACCTGTAAGAATGCTAACTTCCAAGGTTGCTTTCAAACTTTACTCTGATTTGAAGAAATGAGGAACACTGATGTCTTTGATCGATGAATTTTTAAGAGATAGAGGATACAAGAATGAAACTTTGTTCTTGCGGGAGTTGAAAATGTTAGGAGTTGTAGAGAGAGGGATAGCTGAAAGGACTTTCGCAAAATTTCCCAGTGACCCTTTCTATGGTACTGCAAATCAACCTCAAAGTCTGGATGATGATGAACGGATGTTTACCCATTTTCAGCCTAGAACGGGAGTGGCTGCTAATATTACTGATGGTTCCAATTTGTTTAGATCAAAGAATCACAAGAGGGTTTATTCGAATCTGCTGAAGAGAGTGGTTATGCACCCTAGGAACGTTGATTTTGATTTCCTTGATTCGGTAAAAGTCAATCTGCGAGAGAAGCTCGCTCTACTGCAATTAGAGCACTTTTGTTCTGAATCCACTGTGGCTTATCCTGAACTCACAGCCTAGTTTTACTCGAACTTATCTTTTGTGGATGCAAATAGCTTATCTTTCATAGTAAGAGATAAAGAGTTCTTTGTGAATATGGACAGTTTGGCTGACATAATTAGGGTGGAAAGAAGAAGTTTCCAGCCAATTAGTGATATAGCTAGTGCTAGTACCTAGAGGGGGGTGAATAGGTATATAATCGATTTTTCTTTGATAGACGCACAATACTTAGACAGTTAAGTAATTGCAACAAATAAAAATCAATCGTAAGACTAAGTGAATGAAAGAGAGAATTAAACACGCGGTTTATAGTGGTTCGGCTTGATTCAAGCCTACGTCCACTCTTCTGCACTGACAGCCAATCGGCTGGATTCCACTATGAACAAAGAGATGTTACAGCGTTGATCTTCCTTGATTTCTGGGTGTAGATGAACTACCACACTTACTCAAGGTGTCACCAAGTATAGACACTCTCTGTGTATACAATTTCGCTCAGACTGTATCGACTAATAATCAAGGTGCTTCAGACTCTGGAATTTCTCTATCGATCACACTTCTAAAACAACTGGAACGTCTTCCTTTTATACTCCTTTATGCCATCATACCCGTTGGCACTTACCAAAGGAATTCCTCCAATCTACCCGTTGGACGGAATCAATCAAGAAGATCATTCGAGCTATTAAAGGAATCTGACGATAGCTCATCAATCCTGTTCGCCCATACAATCAGGATCTTGGTTTCCATGAATAGAACCTTCCAAGAATACTTCATCGATTATCGGATCTTCAATTGATCTAGATACGAATCAAAGAATCCGTTATATTTATCCAGCCAAAAGATCTTCTCCAGAGATCAAGATGAAATCCTTAATCATAATCCTCAGATTTGGATTTCTTTCGACAACTGGATCGAATAGATTTGTCAATGAGAATAATTTTGAGTCTTAAGTCTTGAGTCTTGAATCTTGAGTCTTGAGTTCGAGTCTTGAGTGCGAGTCGGTGGTCGAAAGTCTTCAGACGCAAATAACCAGACTAGACTGATGGAAACGTTTTGTCAACTTCAAAATCTTCTAGAGCGATTTCTCCAACAATTAGCGTGTCTATTGCTCATGCTACTATGTCGTTGGTGAAAGATAGGGATGTTGAAGGCAAGATTTCCTACTCAAGGATGAATGCCTCTAATATCTTGCTGCACAAGATCGTAATCAACTGCATTCGTCCCAAGTCGACATCCAAGACTGATGTCTCTCGATCTGAAGCGAAATTGATGTATGCCATCAATGCTGGATTTAAATTCTCTATGCCTCACACCATATTGTTTCACATGTACCAAACAGTGGTGAAAGATAAGGGACAACTCCCTTATTATGCTCTTATCACGCGTCTCTTTAGACATTTTAAAATTCACATCTCTGCACCTTTATGTTCGCCAATTATTTCCCCAATGGTGATTGCCTTTAAAATGGTCACAAAGATGTGTTTGAAAGAGTTGAACAAGGTGTTGGAGCGTATGAAGGAGAAGTCTCCTATCAAAGCAAAACAAGATTCTGCTACAGTGAAGAGGAAAGGTAAGGAGCCCATGGCTGCTTCAATAAAGAAGAAAAGAATTCTCATCTTGCAGGATGAAGAGGATGAGGATGAAATGACTTTTTCAGCCTTAAGAAATTTGAAGAGTTCTGTTAGCTTTCAAGAGACTCAAGAAGAGCCAGTAGAAGGAGAAACAGAGAGAGAAGAGACAGAGAAGGAAGCTGAAGAACAAAGGAGGACAGAGGAAAGAAGAGAAGAAGAGGAAGAAGAGGAAAGAAGAGGAGAGGAAGAAGAAGCATGAAGAAGAGAGAGAGGACAAGAAGAAGAGAGAGATCGGGGTCAAGATGACTCTTTTAAGCCAACTTTGGCTGTCTCCTTGTCTAGTGAATCTGAAATGGCTGAAACAGGATTCTTTGGAGCACGACACAACTAAACATCACTCTGAAGTTGAAGCTGCAGTTGAAGAAGTTGTTTCTACTCCTCTTAAAAGCAAACAAATAGGGGGAGCTATTGAACAAAAAGGTACTTCTTCACCTTTATTTACTAGTGATGTAAGTCGCTCCGCTGCAGATCCAGAAGATGTATATGCATCACATTACCCAGATGATAGTCATGGTGGACAATCTGCTGAAGTTCCATCCATTCTCAAAATCCCTAGAATTGACTCAGCTGGTCCTAGTGCTGCGACAGATCATACTGTAGACTTTTTGAGATTGTTAGAGATTTTATTGGATGTAAGGAAGTAGCAGTATGTTATGGAATATGAGATGCAAGATCTCAAAATTGCTTTCATGGCTGCTTTAGTGTCTTTGCACGATCAGTTGAATGCCCTGAAGAATCAAGTGCAATCTACAGTGCAGGGTGCAGATTTCCAGTCACTGAAGTAGAGTTTTGAAAGGCTTGAGCATACAATGAATTATATGGTAGAGTTCGAGCTTGTTCGCCTTCCAAAACAGCCATGATTTTGACTCTATTTTCAACCAACTTTTTTGTTTGTTCTCCACTTTTTGCTGTTGACAAAAATAGGGAGATGTTGATGCAGATTTGATTTTGATTTTGGATTTTTGGATTTATCTTTTGTTTGGATGTGGCGTGGACTGGATCGGACTGATGATGCTTGCAAGTAACTTAAGCTATGTTATTGATTATGGTAAAGATAGTTGCTTTTACAGGAATAACACGTTTTCTATGGTTGTAGAATCGCTACTATCCTTATCCTAATCTCTACTTTTTCTTTTATAAGAAATCTTGGTTTGCTTAAGTGTTGTTTTGCAGGTCAAAGTGTCCAAATCTGCGGAAAATTTTTGTCACCATAAAAAAGGGGGAGATTGTTGGAGAAAACTTCCTTATCTGTTTTGAAATTGACAAAACGTTTCCATCAGTCTAGTCTAAAGATTTGCAGACTCTATCGTCAAAGTCTGAAGATCTCTAGACTCAAGATTTAAAGTATACCCTCACTGATAGTTTCCAGACCGACAAAGGAAAGATTTATCCGATTAAGAAGACTTATCCAAATGCAAGTATATCTTTAAAGATTTGGTTCGTACGGTTGAAGGAGATCTCACGGCTATCAATTATTCTTATAGAAATAAATTTGAATAATTAGATCTGTTGATTGGCGAAGTATACTTGGAAGGTTCTACTTATGAAAACCTAGATCCTGATTGTATGGGCGAGCAAGATTGGTGGGCTATCATCACATTTCTTAAATAACTCGAGATCTTCCTAATTGATTCTGTCCAATGAGTAGATTGGAAGAACTCCTTTGGAAGGTGCCAACGGTTATAATGGCATGGAGGAACATATAAGGAGGACGCTCAAGTTATTCGAGTATGTGGCGTAAAAGAAAAATTCCAAAGTCTGAAACTCTTAGTTCTTTATTGTTTCAATTTATCAAGCTTAAACTGTACTCAAAAGAGAGATCAAATACTTGTGAGACCTTGAGGAAGTGTAGTAAAGTCTCTACACTGTGGAATCAATGAGGTGAGACTATAAAATCTCTTTTGGTTCTTAGTGGAATCCAGCTAGTGGGCTGTCAGTGCGGGAGAGTGGACGTAGGCTTGGTCTAAGCCGAACCACTATAAACCTTGTGTTTCAATTCTCTTTCGCTAAACTCTTTACTTTAATTCACAGTCTTATATAACTGTTTAGAGTCTTTTACATCTTCAGTCTATTGTTTTCATAAAGGTCATATTAAGTTGTTAAGTCTTGCAAAAGTTTCTTTAATACCTATTCACCCCCTCTAGGTGTTCATACTAGCATTATCAAATTGGACCTAGGGTGGCTCTAGGCTCTCGAAACTCAAAACCGAACTGGTTCTCCCTTGATCCGACCTTGAACTTGTCAGTCCAAGCCAAATTCGATTCCATTTGAGGGTTAAAACTATCACACCACAAATCCTGTAAGAATAGGGAGATGACATAGCCATCTTTCCACCCAAAGAACACTGCCTTAAACACAAACTAATATTAAAATGTCTATATCCAATTATTTCAACTCAAGTCATATTCGAAAAGCAATTACCAAAAGCTCATTGCCAATAACACTCTCAACTCGATTATTGCTAGCTAAACAACTTGAAAAAGATTTTAAAGGAATGGGATAAGCAACCTAGCTCTTTAAGTGGTGTATATTTCTTTTGAGCAAATCAAATACCTATTAAAATCCATGGTATAGCATATCTACGAAATCAAAAATAAGATTCTTCTTTTTAACATAACTTTTTACATATTAGAAATACTCATATCATTAGAAATGTCAAAGATTCAGTACATTAATCAATCTCATCAATTCACATATCATTGGTCTATTCTATTGATTAATCTCATACCACATATCAATAGTCTACTCCATCAATGCATCTCATCAAATCACACATTAATCATCCATTCCATTGACCAATCTATTGCACAACATCAAACTATGGTCTAGACAACACTTGGACACAAGGAGGACAAGATTCCGCCCTTGGCAAGATCTCCATCTATTATCAATCGGTGGCTCGGCCTAAAAAGATTTCCTGAAACCAATATGCATCAAAGAAACCCCTAACCAGGTTCACAGTAATAATATGTATCAAATTATTCTCCAACATCAGAATGCCAATCCATAATCAATCTCATAATCAAAATACATTTTTATAAACCAAAACATATATCCTTTAACAAATCAATGCTTTCCAAAAAACCAATCTAGAATCAATATCATAAATAGTTTTCACTATACCAAACATATAACCTTTCACAACATAATGCATTTCATAAATGAGGTACATAAATCAATACATATAATGATTTTGTAATCCCTTTTATGAACCTTGCCCTAGCCTAGTGAGGCTTCGGTGAGGTTGCCAGACCTTGCCTAGCCAATCATCGGCCATTGTTGTGACGGCGACCGGCTAGAGAAGAAGAGAGAAGGAAAATGAAAAAAAAAGAAGAAGAGAAAAATATAATAAAAGTATAAAAAAATTATAAGAAATTCTAAATCACCAAAAAAAAAATAAATAAATAAAGGTCACACCAAACGTATTTCTATTTTAGGAATAGAAATTTTGGATAGTTACCAAACGCCTTAAAATGCTCAAAAATTCATCAAGGGAACAAAATAAAAAATAACCATTTCTGAGCAAAAATTATTCTTAGAGACAGAATGGTTACTAAATGCACCTTAAACATCAAAATGCTCTAGAAAATGCTTGGATAAGCTCGTCCACTATACAACTAATATGGAGTTATCATAAAAAAGTAGTAATAATGGGTAGTTTTTTATGCCTCAGATGATGAAAATGAGAATTCAGTTTGACTAATCCATTACCGAAGTTGTGTTTGACCTGCTTATTCAGAGTGAGATATCTCAATAAAAAGCAAAGTTAGTGGGAAATGGTTCTTTAAAACTTATTCCTCCCTCGACCATTTTGTAGATAGGAACATGAGAGCTGACCTGAGCAAAGTGTGTGGACAGCGATTGTTCTCCATCGACTCCCGATCAAGTTTGGTAGTTGACTGATCAGATATCTATTTACCTAAGCGATGAAATAATTCCTCTATTCTAGTAACTTCTTGGAGGAGCATGAGAATTAAATAAGAATGTCATTTGATGTCATCGATGAGGAGACTTATTCAAAACTTTGATCTTGACTCGGTCTTAGTATTCAACTATTTGACTTCGGCTCGATTTCTCTATGAGAAGTGAGAGATAGTCGAGTCACGTTTCATGCCAAGTTCGGCTCAAACTTTGATGAGTATTACGTCAACTTCGAATAATGTAGGGTGCTTTTATGTTAAGAATCAAGAACTTACGAGGGTTTCACTATATCATAATCGCATCGAAGCCATTACATCTATCCATTATAAGACTTGCGTGAAATTTTTAATATACATGCACAAATTTGAGATTTCAAATCAAACGGTTCTAGATTAAAAATGTCAAGTACCCGACTCTAGGTTTTATTTTGTCTCGACTCTGGCCCTCTCCTCTCGTCTCGTGTCTCCTCTTGGTCGGCTTGGAGGTGCAACGGCGACGGCGGCAGGGACAACGACTGCAACGGCGACGGCGGTAGGGATGGCGACTGCGACGGCGACGGCAACCGATTGAGGGACAGAGCCCCTCTTCCTTCTGCGACGGCGCGCGCTCTGCTTTGGACTGGGGGGCGGCCAAAGTCCCTCCTTCGTCACTTTACACGCTGTTTGGCTAAGACCAAACAAAAATCTCCTCCTCCTCGTCTTCTGCTACCTTGGGAAACCGCAGCGCAACCCCCCCCTCTCTCTTTCTCTTGTAAAGGTGACTGCTTTTCTCTCGAATCTTGGTTGATGGTGATTCTCGCGTGCAATTCGTGCGCATCGGGTGTGTCAGATTGATGAATTTTGTGGGTGGAGTTCAGCTTGACATTCAGCTGGACTGATCGGATGAACTGGGCTCTACTTTCGTTTTGTAAAAATTGCTTTTTGTCCCCTAGGCGGGGAGTTGATTTTGGAATTATGGGATTTGAGTATGCTGGCTATGCTTGTGGTTTCATCTGGTGTCGATCTCTTGCTTGGTCGATTCTAGTGTTGGAAGCGAAAAGGGTTGGTTTTTCCCGTTATTGATGTCAGGGTAGTGTATGATGTCTGTAAATTGAGTTGCTGAGCGAAACTTCAGTTGGGTTTTGCTTGTTTTATTTATTACGGTCATTGAAACTCGTCTTCAAAGTTGCATTGTTGGTTCTCCTCTAAATTTGGTAATGATGGCAGGGTTTTTTCAAGCTGCTCTGTCCACTTTATTGCAGACTTATGTGCTAAAGTCCCCTACAGATTAAAGAGTTTAGGGAAACTAATGCCTCTGGGGCCTTGAGGACATTGTGGATGCTTCAGGACTTAAACTCACTCTTTGGGCTTGTTAATAAAACCGACTATTATCAAACAGTGAAAGGTTAGGCAGTGTTATCCACTAAGAAGTCCTATAACTTCATAAGATTTTAACTTGAATATAGGAGCTTACGCCTGATTCTTTTCATCTGTTTTTCTTTTTCCCTTTGTCTCTTTATCTCGTGTTTGGCTTAAACAATTATTCTTTTTCACAAAAGTATCAAGTTCGACAATTGGAAAGGGGTTCCAACTTCTCATTGTAGATTCTTGACTCTTTTTGTCTGTTTTCCTATTTCTTTTCTATACGAACTTGAATTCTACCATCTTCCATAGATAGCATCTAATGTAGCTAAAAGTTTTGGGCCCTGGATCTGTCTCTGTTATGTGTCCTTGCCTTCTTCAGAGGGAATTTATCTATAATTATGCATCTTATGTAAAAATGGTTGCTCCTTTGAGGTTTATAAATATATTAATGTTCCTTTATATTGTGTCATTGAAGCTCTCAAGGTGGATAGTTTGCAGAAACTTTGCTCATCATTGGAGCCCATACTTCGGCGTGTGGTAAGATAAATTTGGCAGCCGCATGCTATTCATTTATTGTGTTTCCATGTTCTTTTCTCTTGGTTAATGGAAGAGTAGTAAAATTGGTTGATGAAGAAACTAGAGAATAGTGGTTATCATGATTTTTGGGAGTGAGTGATATTCTGATTCTATATGTATCACTGTCTCCTTAAATTGGCTTGACGCTCTGAGTTGTGAATTTGGTTTGCTTGAGAAGATACTCATTAGCTTTGTAGCTGGAAACATGTTTATTTATTTATATGGTTGACCTTGCTTAGTGGGATAAAGCTTAGTTGTTGTTGTTGTTGTTTTTTGTTTGTTTGCTTCTTTGTTTATTCATACTTGACTATACAAGTTATTGCAAACAATTTGTTATTGCGTCATTAGTAGAGAATTCCCAGGATTCTTATAATAGTTAACCATCATTACATAAGACTTGGGGTAAACATGAATTGGGTAATGCATATTTCATGCTTTGTTTCAAAATAATAACGGTAGGAGAGCAAGCTCTAGAATTTAAATTTTGTTTTTATATATTCTCATGGCTTTTCTTAATCTAATTTATTGATGACCTTAGACAACTTTTCAAACTTGTGAATTTAAAAAGGGTTTCTTTCTACTCAGGATAAGCCATTTGTAGATCTCCCCATCAAGGCGATAACATCATTTGCAAAGCCAAATATACAATGAGCGAATCTTTAGTAAGTGAATCTAGCGGTACAAATAAAAGGAGGCAGAGATCTGCTGTATGGGAACACTTCAAAAGGATAGAAAATAGCCAAGATAAAGCCGAATGTCTATATTGTGGGGCTATTATTGGTTGTTCTACTACTCAAGGGACTAGTGGGATGCATAATCATTTAAGTAGATGTAAGAATTATCCATATGCGAACGTGGAGAAAAGGCAAAGAAGTGCCTCGAATGAATCTGTTGGGGTTAGTAGTTCTATTTCAGCCGGTTCTTGGAAATTTGATCAAGATGCTAGTCGAAAAGATTTAGCGGCAATGTTTATTATTGGTGAACTACCTTTCAAGTTTGTGGAACTTGAGGCATTTCGGAAATTCGTGAGTAGAATCCAGCCAAAGTTTCTAATCCCTTCAATAAACACATTAAGAGAGGACTGTTATAAGTTATACTTGGAGGAAAGAAGCAAATTGAAAAAATATTTTTCCGATACTTCTCCAAGGGTTTGTCTTACGACTGACACGTGGACTTCATGTCAAAATCTAAGTTACATGTGTCTTACTACTCACTTTGTAGATGCTGATTGGAAGTTGCAAAAGAAAATTTTGAATTTTTGTCAAATCCCAGGACATTCGGCTGAGATTATAGGGAAAGGAGTTGAGAAATGCTTAACTAGTTGGGGGATCAAAGGCATTTTTTCTATCACTGTTGATAATGCTAGTTCCAATGACTCGGGAGTTCAATACTTGAAGAAAAGACTTAACTCTTGGAATGCTTTGATATTATCAGGTGAGTTACTTCATGTGAGATGTTGTGCTCATATTTTCAGTTTGATTGTGAGAGAAGGTTTGAAAGATATAGATGATTCTATTATTAGAATACGCTCGGCTGTACGTTATGTGAGATCTTCTCCGTCGAGATTGCAACGGTTTAAGGAGTGTATTCTGTTGGAAAATATTGATTCCAATAATCTTGTATGTTTGGATGTGGAGACTCGGTGGAATTCAACATACCTGATGTTGGAAGTGGCTTTAAAGTTTCGAAATGCCTTCATCTCATTAGATATTCAAGATAGAAGATTTGCCGAAGAGCTTTCCAAGGTGAGAGGGTTGCCTACGATGATGATTGGGATTATGCCCGTCGATTTCTTCCTTTCTTGAAGTTGTTTTATGATGCAACTTTAAAAGTATCGGGCTCTTCTTACGTCACTTGCAATGATATGGCAAAAGATGTCTATGGGATTTATATGATGATTGATAAATATTGTGGGGATGAGGATAGGAGTTTGCAAGAAACAGCCAAGAGAATGAAGATCAAGTTCAATAATTATTTTGGGAATGTGAACAACATAAATCTCACATGGTTCATTGCATGTATACTTGACCCTCGACATAAGATGGAGTATGTGAAATGGATGATTAATAAAGTGTATGACGGCAACCGGGCAGAAACTTTGCGAGATAGAGTAACAAAATCTTTGACGTTATTATTTGAGCAATATCGCACCGGTACATGCCCCCAAAGCAACATGAGATTAAAGGGGACAAGGACAGTGAACGTTTCAATGTCTCCTGTGGTTGGTGCGGACATTATGACTGCAACGTATCTTAGCCAAACGGGACAAGAATATGTGGAAGAAAAATATGAATTAGATAAGTATTTAGAAGAAGGATGTGAACGGTATAGCTCCACCTTCGATATATTAAATTGGTGGAAAGTCAATTCTTCTAGATATCCTATCTTATCTTCTATTGCTCGAGATATTTTGGCCGTGCCCATCTCCACTGTAGCATCAGAGTTTGCATTCAGCACCGGGGGTCGAGTACTTGATGTATTTCGTAGCTCTTTGACCCCATTGATGGTAGAAGCTCTTATATGTACTCAAGATTGGCTACGATCCGCACCACTTTCACAATCGATCGAGGAGAACTTAGAAGAACTTGAAAATTTTGAGTCAGGTGAGAAAAAAATAACCATGGAATATTTATATTTTTCAATATTACAATTGATATTTCAATTCTTGTTTTCATTGTGAATTTAATGTAGAGTTGTCATCTACGACCATGGACCTGAATTCAATAGCAATTTCTCTTGATGATTGAATGTCATCTTTAAGCTCGAAGAAAGCTCGAAGAGGTAATTTGTCTTGATGTTTTGATGTCCAAATTGGGTTAAAACCATAATGATTTGATTGAACTTGAGAATCTAGTCTGGGTTTGAGCAATTTGGATTTTATTTTGTTCCTATGGTGATGTACCCCTTTCTTCACCTTTGAGGTGGAACTACTTATTTCCCTCTCTTCTTAGATATGTTGAGCTTAAAACAATCCTGCATGTTCATAGAGAGTGACTTTCTTCCTTTTCAAGCAATGATGTAAATAGAAAACACAGAAGCAAAAAGTATATTGTGACATCAAATTCCTAAGTTGAAATCACTAATTTTATTTCAATTGTTTTGGTCAGGGTATACAAAAGAAAGGAGCAGCATTGTGGTTATTGGGCTTAGCGTGCACACAACTCTTGTGGAGATGCGTGAGAAACTTGCCATTCCCAAGGCAGAATGGCCTTGAGCCATTGGAGAACTCTATAGTTTGAATCATATAGAAGAAGCGGTTGTAATATAATGGAGATATATGTTGTCGCTTTGTCTTAGCATCGTGGGGTTAAAGAAGTGACTGAATGGATGTCTAATGTGATTTACTTTTGCTCCTTGCCATGACTATAATTTGGATTCTTGCAATAATTAATTGCCCTATGATACTTGTTTTATGGATGAAAAGCACTAGTTTCCTTTGAGTTCTTGTTAATCCGGGATTCTTTCTTCTTCTTTTTCTCTTCTTCTTTGGTGAACAGAATCCCTGTTTCAGAGCTTTGTCAACACCAATTTTTGTTGTACAATGGGAATGCTACACAGCATCTTTTTGAAGTCTCAGCAGGTCTTGATTCTCTTGTCCTTGGAGAAGGACAATTTCCTAGACTAAATGGGTATACTTGGTGAGTGAAATGTGATGTGAGGCATAAAGACTATAGTAGAACATTCAGATGAGAAGATAAGTTATTAGCATACTTTATCACGATTTCATATGCTTATGGCTGTATTTACAAATCACTAGTGTAAAAAAAAAAAAACACTTAAAATCGCTACACTACATGTAAGACCAAATATTTCTTCTGGGAACAAATTAAGATTGGAAAAGCTAAAAGCAGGGCAGTTTTTGATCTAGACCAGTTGCCCATGAAACCCAAAAAGTCAAAAGTTAAGCTTTCGCTTCCTTTTGAAACCCAACTAGATTGGAAGCAATGCAAAACTCGAGCCATTTCCAGGCTCAACTGGGACAAGCCCACAAAAGAAACCACATCTCGGGACGCCATCCTCCTTCCAAAGAATTCTCACACAACATTCCGAGCTCCCGTCCTCATCATCGCTTCTTATCCTCCCTGGTTTCTTCTTGCTTGACTTCTCTTCGAAGAGAAGTCATCTCGCTTCTCATGATGTGATAATTTCGGGGAGAGTGAAAGGGTCAGTAACAAGGGAAGAAGGAAGAGATCTAGCTCAAAGACATAGTTGTTCGTTTCTTGAATATAGCACAAAAACTAGAGAGAACATCAATCAATGCTTCAAGGAGCTTATATAGAAGGTAAGCCGTCCTGAAAAAAAAAAAAAAAAAAAAAAAAAAAAAAAAAAAAAAAACTGAAAACCGAAAACCGAAAACCGAAACCCAAAATTTGAAAACCGAAAAACCGAACCGAACCGAACCGAACGGTTCGGTTCGGTTCGGACTTATTCGGTTCGGTTCGGTTCGGTTTTCAAAAACCGGCCCGAACCGAACCGTTTACACCCCTATAGGTGCTACTTCATGACTCAAACTTTGATCCAGCGTGTATAGATGAAAATATTAAAGTATGTAATTTCGCTCATCTCCTTTATTATCAGGAAAATAAATTTTATACAGATTACATTTTATCTCCTTGGACTTTCAGAGTTGGTGCACTCACGACACTAGAAATTGCATCGAATGTGGAATACATTAGTCGTTATGTATTATTTTATAGTATGTCATATTTAATAGTAATGTTTAAATATAAAAAGAGTGCATCGAATGTAGAATACATTATTGGTTATGTATATAATTTTTTTTTTGGAACAGGAAGTTATGTATATAATTGAAGGGCAAGATAAAAATGAGAAAATTACAGAAAAAAAAAAAGCAATACTATCATTGTCCCAGAATTTGAATTAATACAATGACAACGTTGACCATTGCCGTCCTGAAAAAAAAAAAAAAAAAAAAAAAAAAAAAAAAAAAAACCGAAAACCGAAACCCAAAATTTGAAAACCGAAAAACCGAACCGAACCGAACCGAACCGAACGGTTCGGTTCGGTTCGGGACTTATTCGGTTCGGTTCGGTTCGGTTTTTCAAAAAAACCGAACTGAACCGAACCGTTTACACCCCTATTAATAGGTGCTACTTCATGACTCAAACTTTGATCCAGCGTGTATAGATGAAAATATTAAAGTATGTAATTTCGCTCATCTCCTTTATTATCAAGAAAATAAATTTTATACAGATTACATTTTATCTCCTTGGACTTTCAGAGTTGGTGCACTCACGACACTAGAAATTGCATCGAATGTGGAATACATTAGTCGTTATGTATTTTTTTATAGTATGTCATATTTAATAGTAATGTTTAAATATAAAAAGAGTGCATCGAATGTATAATACATTATTGGTTATGTATATAATTTTTTTTTTGGAAAAGGAAGTTATGTATATAATTGAAGGGCAAGATAAAAATGAGAAAATTACAGAAAAAAAAAAGCAATACTATCATTGTCCCAGAATTTGAATTAATACAATGACAACGTTGACCATTTTCACATCGTTCACAAACTATTTTGAACACGTGCAATCAATAAATTAAAAACTTGGGGCCACATTACACAAAATAAATTACAAGTTTAAGAATTACATTACACATTGAGTTAAAGTTAATGGACTATTTGTGTCGGTATTCTTTACATTTACAAAAAGAAAGAGCATATCTATAAAAACGTCTAGTGAATCTAGTGATATTGGCTTGTTCCCAACCCGAGGTAAAGCTTCTCAATCTTTTCTAAACACGACCAACGTCGGGTACACAATGTGCACCCAGAACGCAGTGGCTGGTAAATTACAGGATTGAAAGATTCAACTTCATACGTCAATTTGTACATGCAGAGATCATCAGTCAATTAATTGTAGGAAAACGACACAAGATTTTGCAGTCGATTCTTATAATCTGTCGGTCCAGTTGAACCACGTGCGAGGAAAATAAAATCGCATTCGCCTCCATCTACAGATTTGGAAAAAGAAAAATTGAAACTATACATCTCAGCTCAGTTCTTCTCTTGGGCATATATAACAGGGCAAACTGCCTCTACCTTTGAATTTATGCTATTTAAATGGTTGAGACCATCGATCCAAGCCCGACTCGACCCGAATAAACTCTTGACAGAATGGCAAATTGGCTGTAATTTGAGCTAGGAGAAAATGTGGAGCCAACGAGGAAAAAGCTAGGCAAAATGTGGATGCAAGAACAGCATCCTGTTTCCTGGTGTTTGGGGTTTAAAAACCAATGTGTTGGATCCCATTATAGAGCTGAATAATGATCTATTTGCGGTAAATTCCATGCGCGATCACTAAACTTTAATGGATCTTGCAATCGTGTCATTAAACTTTCGATTGAATCATCCAGTGGAGTGAATTTTGGTTTTTATGCGATTGATACACTTTCACTTAGAAATCCTATTAAGGACTTGTTAGGTAACCAACTAAATAGTATCCAATCCTATTCTTTTATCCCAAAAAAAAAAAAAAAAAAAACAGAAATCTATTTGATAACTTTTTTGTTCTTTCGAACAAATTTATTTTCTTAAATAAATTTGGAATAGAATCAAGAATAAAAAAAAAAAAAAATTACTTCTTTGTTCTTGGGAACAACTCCAAAATCGAGTCTTTTTTTTTTTTTTTCTTTTCTTTTCTTCCCTTTTCCTTTGCTTTGCTTCTTCCTCTTTCTCTTGCCAATGGTTGGCGAGGACAAGCCTTGTCGATGGCTGGCCGAGGCTTGGCCTCGCCTTGGTTGGGCGAGGCCAGCAACTAGCCAAACGAGGGTCGGTGACCTCACCAATGATTGGCCAAGGCTCAACCTTGCTAGGCCACCGCGAGGTTAGCGTCGTTTGGCCATGGCTTGGCCTTGCCTTGGCTGGGCAAGGCCAGCAACTAGCTAAACGAGGGTAGGTGACCTCACCAATGATTGGCCGAGGCTCAACCTTGCTAGGCCACCGTGAGGTTAGTGTCGCTCAGCCATGGTGAGGCCAACCTTGTGATGCTTGGGCGAGCGAGATCTAGGCAAGGCCAAGCTTGCCTAGCCAAGGCAAGGTCACCAACCCTCATCTGGCCATTCCATCGGCTATGGCTGAGGCTAATGACCAGCTTAAGAAGAAGAAAAGAAAAAGAAGAGAAAAAAATTCGATAAAACATGTTAAAAATTAAAAGAAATTCTAAGTCACAAAAGAATTTAAGGTCATACCAAATTCATTTCTCTTCCAGGAATAGAAATTTTGAATGGTTACCAAACGCTCGAAATACTCAGAAACTCGTCTAGAGAATAGAATTGAAAAAAAAAAAAAAAAAAAACCATTTCTGATCAAATTTGTTATTAGAATAGAATTCTTACCAAACTTACCCAAATGTCCAGCGAAGCTCCCGCTAGGTAGACAGTGTGGCATCTAGCAAATTGGCCACGTATTTGCCGCATCAACGTTTGTAAAAAAACAGGCCATATTCTGTTCAAAGTCCATCAATTGCACCCAAAAAAAAAAAAGGAAATTTAGTTTGTTAACTGATAGAAATCAAAATTTAATAGCTCGCTTATAAATCTACTGAAGTTCAGCGACCGCCCATTAAGGTATTTTGTGCAACTGCGGAGAATAATACTTTGTCGTTGACCGTGACCGCATGCGAAGCCTTTGTGGTCACGCTTTGTTATAATGTCCAATTGTACTAAAAGCTTCCAAGTTCATTCGCAGCTACGAAACTGTTGTTAAATGTCTAGGAATCTGATTTAGCAGCGCCGTTACGGTGACCTGGGGTGCAGTATTTGAACCCAGTCGAGTTAAATAGGAAAGGAACAGCTCGAGGTTTTCGTTTGAACCGATCCGCTACTCCTTCCACGCTGCTACGACAGATACAAACGACTACTTTAAGCAGACAACAACCAAATTGTCGCAGTCTGACACTATTTGAGCGAACTGACTGGAAAGCTATTCCCGTCGCAGCGGAATCATATTTGTAGACTGGCCTACACTTAATTCACATTTTATTCCTGGTCATCTTAATTAAAGCCATGAAGGTGCCACACAGACCAGGAAATACTATAGTCTATAACTTCTCCCGTCAGCAGAACCAAAATATTTCTTGCCGTCATTCGACAAGTTGAGCTGTATTATACAGATCTAATGAGCGCCTGAAGAGGACCCTGCATTGACGGCCGGCTCATTAACCTGCGCACCCAGAGCTTGGCCTCCGATTAGTGTTTCCCTGGTGAAAATGTATCAGATTATAAATTGAGCTTCCTCGGAAAGTGGTCTCTCCATCCACCAGAACAAAACCAAGGCAAGACTATTAGGTCGTACGTGTACCTTTCAAGAAATCAAGATTAAACAAGCCCTCTTCTACTAGCTTATTGGCGGCATGTAGGTGGTGGCAGCCAGTCAAATGACCGCGGCCGATGCGAAGGGGTACAGTTTACCCAGAAGCAAAATTTCATAACTCGAAGTGGGCATTATTGCCCAGAAAAGACATGATGTCATCTCATAAAAGAATTATTCGCCATAAAGAAAAATGGTTCAAGCTGACCAATTCTGCTTACTTCGCCATACTAGAAAGTAAGGGAAATATTGTTACAGGCGCTTCCTTTCCGGCCAAAACATATGCATGTGACACCCTTGTTGACCACGCCTCGTTCCACAAAAGTCGAGATAAGATATTCATTTATAAAGGAATGAAGGAGTTTTGGTTCCCTTTTTTTATAGACGCCTTTGATTCAGCTTGATTGTGATCCCTTTTGCGTTGAACATCAATTTGTTTAATGGGAAATGCTAACACTACAGAACCATTCTTTCGCCTATTCCGTCCCCTTTACTCTCAGCTCTCACACACACTTTCAAAGCCTAATGCTCTATATAACACATTCCAGTTTTTAAAATTCAAGCATCACCCAACTTTTCAGAGAATGAGAATTTTCTCTTCGATGGCCACAACCACTTTGTCTTCCTCCCTCTCCAAGAAGTTAATCAAGTCCTATGTTCTTATCATGGTCTTCTTTAGCTGTTTATTACAGCTATCCGAGGCAACGAACATTCTTGTGCCTGGTTAGGACTTGAGAGACAACAAGACTTTGGTCTCATCCAATGAAGTGTTTGAGCTAGGATTCTTTAGGAATGGTCGGTCTTGCTCCAGCAACTACTACCTGGGCATTTGGTTCAAGGATGATCCTTACAAGAAACAGCTCTAGGTGGCAAATCAAGAATACCTGCTTCTTGATTCTTCTGGTGTTCTCTACCTCAGATATGATGGGAACTTGGTGATTTCTAATAGAGGGCAGATTCAATATTTAGTCAATTCTGTGATGTTATTTGCTAGTAGAAGTAGTAGCACAAGCGCCATGTTGCTTGATTCTGGCAATTTTGTTCTGATGGAAGGCAATAGCCCGGTTTGAGAAAGCTTTTACTATCCATCAAACACATTCCTACTTGGCATGAAACTTGGGTTTTTCAATGGAGGCATCGATGAAGGGAAGAAGTACACTCCAAGTGCCAAAACTTGGCACGAAGGAATACTTAAGTGTCAAAAGTTAGGAAAGTAATACTTAAGTACTAAAATCGGAGCAAAATGGATAACTTAAGTGCCACTTTGGCCAAAATGCCGATGTGGCGATTTTCCAATGAAATAAGTGCAAAACGACGTCGTTTTGCACGCTCATGTAGCTAGACAATACAAAAACGACGTCGTTTTGGTGCTGATATGGTAAAAAAATTAATATAAAAATTAATTAAATTAAATTTATTTAAAAAATCTAAAAATAAAGTAAAAATATTTAAAAAATTATAAATTATAAATTAAAAAAAAGAAAAGGCAGGCGGGCCGAGGGCGAGCCCTTGCCGTTGCCGCCTCCTTGTCGCCACCGCCGAAGGGCCGGTGATGGAAGGGGAGGGTTGGTTAGGGTCATCGGGGCCGGCCAAGGGCGAGCAACCCCGGCCGACTAGCGGCGAGGGCCCGCAAGCCCTCGCCCAGATCCGGTGAGGATTAGCGACCCTCACGGCTCCGGCGAGGGTCGGCGGCCCTTGCCCGGATTTGGGGCAAGTGCTCGCGGGCCCTCGCCAACCCTCCCCCTCCGTCGCCGGCCCTTTTGGCGACGAGGGCTTAGCCCTCGGCCCACCGCCTCTTTTTTTATATAATTTATAATTTATAATTTTTTAAAATAATTTTACTTTATTTTTAAATGTTTTAAATAAATTTAATTTAATTAATTTTCATATTAATTTTTTTTTACCACGTTAGCACCAAAACAACGTCGTTTTGTACTTATTTCACCGGAAAATTGCCACGTCGGCATTTTTGCCGAATTTACAGCTATAGTGGCACTTAAGTGGTCAATTTTACTCCGATTTTGGCACTTAAGTGTCACTTTCCTAACTTTTGGCACTTAAGTGTTCCTCCATGCCAAGTTTTGACACTTGAGGTGTATTTTGCCCTTGATGAAGTGAGGGAATAGTTCCTTGTTTCGTGGCAGAGTCCATCTATTCCGTCCACTGTTTCCTTCGTGTTCCACTAGTTCCTTCATGTTCTCTCTATCTGGTAAGAATAAGACCCAACTTAGGGTGTGGCACCGTGACGAGGTTTCGAGACTGTTTAGGTACTATGATTGTGACATCCTGATTTTTCAGGTTCTGATTTCGATTGGACAAGTTGGGCCTTTAATCAGCGTGACTATAGTGGTTTTATTTGAGATGGCCACTTACAAGATAACTAGCCTGTTAGGTGAAGCTGTTAAAGATTTTAATGCAATAGACTTGAGAATTCGACCAAGAATCGAATGCTCGACCGTGCTAGTCTACAAGGGTCATTACGGCATAATTAAAAATCGATTCGACTGAGATGTGTGATCAAAGTATGTGTGATTCCATCTGATTGCAAAAGTCTCGTCGATCGGCACTAGACCGATTTTTTATCGTTTTGGGTACCCTGTACTCGTATTTGAAATCTCGAGATTTTCACGAACACTGAGAGTCACCAATGTGTCGAAAAGGTACATGTGGCTCGAAGAAATTTGACCATAGGTCAATTGCACCAAAAATTCATAAAAGCTATCTGGTAGGTTAGGTTACGCTAAAATAGCGTCTGATTGAAATTAACCGCGGATTTGAACCTGATTTCAAAAATTGGAAGTTTTGTCATGTCACGAGTCATTTTAGGAACATCGACTCATCTTTCGAGGAATTTTTGGCGAGTTCGAGATTTTTTCAGAAAATCGATTCGGACAATTCGAAAAATGAACGGAAATTCGGATTAGCCAATTTGAAGGGATTTTTGGCCTCTGTGTGAGCTACTTGGTGAAAGAAAATTGTGTGAGCTTTTTTTTCAACAAAATTGGACATTAATCAGAGAGATTTGTTAAGAAATTGGATTTTGGGAAAAATGAAATAGAATTCGGAATTGAGGGAAATGACAAATTTTGCCGTTCAATGTTGGTTATTTGGGGAAAGTATGGTGCAAGAAAGCAAGTGAGAATCAAGCATTTTAGCATGGGGATTTTTGGGGACCAAATTGAATTGAATGGAAGTCCAATTTGTGAAATTCGTGGGCTGGTATGATAGTTGTAACAAATGGACCTCAACTTAGTTATTTGTGGCATTTTATGTGCATAATGGCTTAGAGAACCAAAGGGTTTTGTAGGGAAGATGTGGGACCAAGACTTGTTGAGTATAAGATGTTTTACTTAAATTTTCTTCTCCCCTCCTTCGGACTATTTCTCTCGCATGTCTCTCTCTCCAGCCGATCGCCCCTCCGCTGTAGACTTCGCTTCTGCTTTTGCTTCTTTGACCGTTGACCCCCTCCTTATCCATCCACATCTCCATCTCTCTCTCTGCCGAACAGCCCTTATCCCCCACGCCCACATTTCTCCCTCTCGCTCTCTCTTTAGCCGCACGTTTCTTTGTTTGTTTCCTTCCCCATCTCAGCCGACAATCCCCTGCCCCCTTTATCCCTTCCTCTCTCCTCCCTTTTTCTTCTTCGAGCACCCCCCCCATCGAGTCTTCTACTTCTTTAATTTTCATTTTCCCCGCACGTTTTTGCCCCCACAAACTGCACCGTTTCTCCTTCCACTCACGCGTCCCCGCCAGCAGCACATCCGCGTACCCCACTGAGTCAACCGCCCATCGAAGCCCTGGCGTTGACCCCGCAGCTCCACGTCCGAAGCGGCCCACAATTTCAGCCTTGTCCGGTTGGTTGTTCGGCCCAGCTCATCCATCCGGTGCCCACGAGCTCAACAGCTTGTCTCTCTCTGAGTTCAGCCACTAGCTTCGTGTCTCAGCCCAGCCGCAGCCTCGTGTCCAACCATTAACTCCCGAACCAGTAAAAGGCAGAATCGAAGCAGCCCATTCAGCTCAATTGTGAGCATTGCGAGGCCATTTTCGGGCTTGTCCCGGCCCCGCTTGGTGCTGCCGCCTTGGAGTTTTTGGACCGTCTCCTCTCCGCCGTCGTTTTGGTTCAATTGGATCGTTAATCAAGTGAGTTTACTCACTAATCCCTGCTTAGGAAGTTAATTATGCTTAAGGGTTGATTAGTTTAAGTTAAGCTTGGATTAGGTGGTTAGTTAGAATGGATTAGTGAATTAGTTAATCGATATTGCATGTTAGATGGTTAGTTTAGGGCAATTAGCAACTAGATAAGCTCTAGTATTTATTTAAACGGGTTCGGAAATTTTCCAGTCCGTTTCGGTATTTAATTAGGCTTTTCTGGCATAAGTTGCAATTTTTTGTATTTAATAATTAATTTTCGAAATTATTTCATTAATTATTTATTTTCCGGAAATTAGACCGATAGCCGGTGATCGGAATTTTATGTTGATTGCAATGGTGTAATTTGTTTATTTAATTGACTGTCATTTTGTGCAAATTGGGAGTTGTTTGTAATTTTGGTATTTATTCCAAAAATTTATTAATTTCAGTAATTAATTAGAAAGTTACCGAGCGTTGGTTTATAGCGCCAAAAATGTTTTTAGTCACTATAATAAATAGTGAGATTTTCAAGTGAGAAAAAATTGTATTTTGGCTAAGGCCGACCGTGTACCCACACATGATTATTTTTATCGGAAATGATAAAAATGGTGGCATTTTCAGTTGGTGAGAACAAGTATACTATATCAACCTACAGGCTTTGATATATCAGCTTTGGGTGAGCAGTATACTTTATCAGCTTAGGGTGAGCATCGTGGGTATACTATATCAGTCTACGGGCTTCGATATGTCAGCTTTGGGTGAGCAATATACCAGTATATTATATCAACCTACAGGCTTTGATATATCAGCTTTGGGTGAGCAATATACCTTATTAGCTTTGGGAGAGCATTGTGAGTATACTATATCCGCCTGCGGGCCTTGAATGTGTCAGCTTTGGGTGAGTAGTATACTCTATTATTAGCTTTGGGTGAGCTATATTATCTATCTTCAGCTTAGGGTGAGCAGTTCTTGATACGATCGAACTGGATATATAGTATTGATTGAGTAGACCGAGAGATGGTCTTGATGACATAAAATGGACTGAGTCGATTAATCGATGATTCGATCCGCTGTGATGACTTGAATTGTTGATGTGATTCGATAAAATTGTGAATTGTACTGACTTGCATGAAGGAAAGGAGGTAAAGGTAAGTCCTCTGACTCATGATTGTGCTTAGACAGCCCTTGTGGCGTATTTTCTTCCTAATCTGGTCTTAGTGAGTGAACTTGTTGAGACGTCGTCTCACCCCGTTGTGGGATAACATTTCCAGGTTCTTCGATGGCAAATCCCCTTAGGCGTCATGGTCGCCCCATGAGGGTTACTAAGTGGGTTTCTAGATTCCCTGATCCCGGAAGTTTTTAGGTTTATGAGCTAGTTGTAACCATTGTCTGGGTCGAAGAGGTTCCACATCAGGAGATACCTAATCGATTCTGATCATGGTTCCGCTATGCTCCCAATGGGGTTAGGCTAGGTCCCCGTAGGACTTTCGATATCCCCCCTGCGGTGATTGGTGCTGTTTTGGACGAGGATCCAATTGACCCTCCGAATGGCATAGTGGAGAACCCGCCGTCTCGCCCGGCTCTTGTGGACATTGAAGAATCGGCAAATGAGTCGGACTAGCTGGTTTTGGAGATTAGACCTTTCTGTAGACCGTGTAAATATTCGCTAGGAACGTATATGAATTAGTCTGATATGTATAAAGGTATGATGTGATTTCCGGTTTGAAAAAAATTATGGGCCTACTTTTGTATCCCACCTTGTTGTTGTCTGCGGATTAATTATTCGCTTCTGCATGTGCATTAAAATGAATGGGTTGGCGATGCGTCCTGAGACGTCTCTATTTAATCGACCAATGAGGGATGGGCATGCTCTCGAAGGATCGGGGCATGACATCCCTGTTTAGTGGTATTAGAGCAAGTCTGTGTTTGGAGTGATAAGATGTGATGAGTCATGGGATAGTTAGTAGGAATGGCCTTTATTTCATGCCAGTGTCGTAATTGATAGCTGATTGGTAGCTTGTTCGGGTGGGTCACTTAAATTCTAATATGGTATTGGAATTAAAAAACAAGTTTCTATAAAGTTCTTGTAGTATGAGTGATCAGGAGCTGAGGACTCCTAGTAAGAGGGTAGTAGCCTCTGTGACTCAGGGGAAAACACCGACAAGAGTTGGTACCCGAGATGGTCGAGGTAGAGTGCTGGCTCAGGCTAGCGTGAGTGTAAGAGTGCCACTACATGTCGGTACTAAAAGTGTAGCCGCACCGAGCGATCCTAGGTTCGACGGGATCGTTCAGGTGCTAGTGTTCCTTGGAATTTGTTGAGCCAGCAAGCTTAGAACCAAGTCACCGTTGTTGCCTCTGTTACTATCGCTGCTAGTGCCATAACCACTGTTGTTGCCACACCTGTTGAGGTCCAGCATGGAGATATGATCTAGGAGCGAGCCGTTGCATTTGAGTCGAGGTTCAAATCTAGTAGAGATGGAAACCGGTTTGGGGAGGAACCTATGACTAGAGAAAGGTATTCTATTCT
This sequence comes from Eucalyptus decipiens, assembly GCA_014182575.1. NCBI lineage: Eukaryota > Viridiplantae > Streptophyta > Magnoliopsida > Myrtales > Myrtaceae > Eucalyptus > Eucalyptus decipiens. The sequence continues at coordinate 5,024,311 of CM024612.1, forward strand.
GCCCAATAGGAAGAGTGGAATTGTAAAGTCAGCACCGAACCAAAATGTCGTGTGTCGCTTCTGCAGAAGGCGGTAGGGATAAGCCCCGTGCCATTTTAGGACGGGTGTTTTTTTTGAGTGTGGCCAATAGGGTCACCTGATTAGAAAACTGTCCCAGAAGGCTGATGGGACAGAACATAGGGAATACATTGCAAGACAGGCAGTGGAGTGCTTAGAACAGGTCTCCAGTGCAAGGAAGGATGCATACTGTGAACCGACAGGAAACAGAGGACTCATCAAACAAGTGCCGAGTTTGTGGAAGGTGTCATGGACCGACCCCATGTCCCGGTATGACTAGGATGTGCTTTGAATGTGACCAGCCTTGCCATCGGGTGAGGAACTGTCCTCGTAGGTCCAAGGGAGCACAAGCATCGCTACTGCAGGTAGGACACCACTAGGATGGCGAGAAAAACTGGAGTGGACCGACCATGCACTAACCAGAGGAAGAATGTTTGGGGTGATTTTATCAGAGTAGCACAGCATGGTTTTGGGTTAAGTTGGTGGAATTTCGGTTTGTTGTAATAAAGTCATAGAAATGAGAGTCACTGACTAGAGTTATACTTGACTAGTTCGTTGATGTATAACTTTAACGTTAGGTGTGAAAAGAGTTGGCTCAAGGAGCATCTTGTGGTAATCAATTATTATCATGGGATAACCCAGCTTAATCCGTTAGCATGTAGAAGTTTCGAGTTCATGGGAAGTCAAGAAGGACACTCGATTTCCTTAATCTCGTCGCTCAAAGCAAATTGTTTGTTAGATGGGAGTTGCCAAGGTTACTTGAAGATTGTTATAGATAAGACAGTTGAGGAATTGAAAATTGAGGACATCGTAGCAATTCAAGGATTTCTGGATGTGTTTCCACAAGAATTGTGAAGCCCGTGGTCAGAGAAAGAGATAGAATTTGTGATTGAATTATCACCCAGGACAAAGCCACTCTCTAAGGCTTTTTATCAGATGTCATGTCTAAATTGAAAGAACTGAAGGGCAGATGCGAGAATTTCTAGATAAGGGATTTATACATACCGGTGCATCACCTTGGGGTGCACCGGTTACGTTCGTGAAAAGAAAGATGGTCCGTTGCGCCTGTGCATTGACTATCATCAACTCAATCAGGTAACGATCATGTTCAGGTATCTACTTCCGAGGATCGACAATTTGTTTAACCAGCTAAGAGGAGCGTCAATATATTCAAGGATCGACTTGTAGACAGGGCATTATCAGCTAAGAATCAAAAAGGACATACCGAAGTCAATGTTTAATACTCAAGATGACTATTATGAGTATACTATAATGCCATTTCGTCTGACGACCGCTCTAGCTGCTGTCATGGATTTGACGAACCGAGTGTTCAAAAAATATCTAGATCGGTTTGTGATCGTGTCTATCAATGATATTCTCGGTGTATTCGAGGAGTGCTGAGGAATATGAGAGTCATCTAAGAATGGCATTTCAGACCCTTAGGATTCCTCAATTGTACGCTAAGTTCAGTAAGTGCGAGTTTTGGTTGACTCGTGTAGCGTTCATAGGTCATGTGACCTCAGGCGAAGAAATCTCCATGAACCCGACCAAGATTAAAGTAGTTATCAGTGGACCAAGACTGACAATGGTATCAGAGATCAGAAGCCGTTTGGGTTGGACAAGTTACTACAGATGGTTCAGGAAAGGATTTTCAGCAGTTAGTGGATGTAGTTGTAAATATCAGTGATAGATTAAAGACTGCCTAGAGCCACCATAAAAGTTGTACTCTTAAACGTCGAAGGCCCTTAGAGTTCCAAATTGGTGATTGCATATTTCTAAAGGTGTCACCAATGAGGGGTATCTTGCATTTTAGCAAGAAGGGGAGGCTGAGGCCGAGGTACGTAGGTCCCCTTGAGATTCTGGAAGGAATCGAGATCTTAGCATATCGTATTGCCTTGTTGCCAAGGTTAGCGCAAGTGCATGACGTCTTTCACATATCAATGTTGATGACATATGAGTCTAACCCGACCCACGTGCTAAGTCTTGAAGAGTCAGACGTGGACGACAGAGCGTCGTACGTGGAAAGCCTAGTTTAGATTGTGGATCTGACAGAGCAGATTCTATGTACCAAGATGGTCCCTTTCGTCAAAGTGGTTTGACAACACCACGGGACTAAAGAAGCAACCAAGGAAAGTAAAGACTCGATGAGACGACGATAACCCCCACCTTTTATTAAGATTGGTAAAGGTTTAAACTTCGAGGACGAAATTTTTATAAGAGGGGAAGAGTTGTGACATCCTAATTTTTCAGGTTCTGATTTCGATTAGATAAGTTGGGCCTTTTATCGAATTGATTATAGTGTTTTTCTCTGAGATGGCCACTCATGAAATAACTAGCTTATCAGGTAAAGCTGTTAAGGATTTTAATGCAATACACTTGAGAATTCGACGAGAAATCGATCAAATCGATCAAAGACCGGAGATAGGTCGATTCGATTGAGATGTGTGATCAAAGTGTGAGTGATTCCATCTAATTGCAAAAGTCTCATCGATTGATACAATACCAATTTTCTATCTTTTTGGGTACCTTGTGCCCGTATTTGAAGCCTCAAGATTTTCACGAATACCAAGAGTTGCCAATGTGTCGAAAAGGTATGTGTGGCTTGAAGAAAATTAACCACGGGTCAATTGCACCAAAAATTTCTAAAAGCTACCCGGTATGTTAGGTCACGCTAAAATAGCGTCTGATTAAAATTAACTGCGAATTTGAACGCGATTTCAGAAATTCAAAGTTCTGTCATGTCACGAGTCATTTTATGAACGTTGACTCATCTTTCGAGAAATTTTCGGTGAGTTCGGGATTTTTTTGGAAAATCGATTCGGATAATTCAGAAAACGAACGAAAATTCGGATTGGTCAATTTGAAGGGATTTTTGGCCTCCTGTGTGAGCAACTTGGTGAAAGGAAATTGTGTGGGCTTTTTCTTCAATAAAATTGGACAACAATCGGAGAGATTTGTTAAGAAATCGGATTTCGGGAAAAATGAAATAGAATTCGGAATTGAGGGAAATGATCAATTTTGCCGTCCAATGTTGGTTATTTAGGGAAAGTATGGTGCAAGAAAGCAAGTGAAGATAAAGTATTTTAGCATGGGGATTTTTGGGGACCAAATTGGATTGAATGGAAGTCCAATTTGTGAAATTTGTGGGCCGGTATTGTGGCTGCAACAAATGGACCTCAACTTAGTTATTTGTGGTATTTTATGTGCATAATGGCTTAGAGGACCAAAGGGTTTTGTAGGGAAGTTGTGGGACCAAGACTTGTTGAATATAAGATGTTTTACTTAAATTTTTCCTCTCCCACCTTCAGACTATTTCTCTCGCATGTCTCTCTCTCCACCCAATCGCCCCTCCGCTGCAGACTTTGCTTCTGCTTTTGCTTCTTTGACCGTTGATCCCCCTCCTTATCCATCCACATCTCCCTCTCTCTCTCTCTCTATCGAACAACCCTTATCCCCCACGCTCACGTTTCTCCCTCTCTCTCTCTCTTTAGTCATGCGTTTCTTTTCTTTTTTTCCTTCTCCCTCTCAGCTGACAATCCCCTGCCCCCTTATCCCTTCCTCTCTCCTCCCTTTTTCTTCTTCAAGCACCTCTCCCCCACTGAGTCTTCTGCTTCTTCTTTAATTTTCATTTTCCCCCGCATGTTTCTGCCCCTACAAACTCCACGGATTCTCCTTCCATTCACGCGTCCGCGCCAGCAGCGCATCTGCATACCCCACAGAGTCAACTGCCCATTGAAGCCCTGACGTTGACCCCACAGCTCCACGTCCGAAGCGGCCCACGATTTTAGCCCCGTTCGGTTGGTTGTTTGACCTAGCTTAGCCATCCGGCGCCAATGAGCTCAACCAGCTCATGTCTCTCTGAGTTTCAGCCGCCAGCTTCACATCTCAGCCTAGCCGCAGCCCCGTGTCCTACCATCAACCCCCGAACTAGTAAAGGGCAGAACCAAAGCAACCCATTCAGCTTAACTGTGAGCTTTACGAGGCCCTTTTTGGACTCATCCCGGCCCCGCTTAGTGCCACCGCCGCCTTAGAGTTTTTGGGCCGTCTCCTCTCCGCCGTCGTCGTGGTTCAATCGGATCGTTAATCAAGTGAGTTTACTCACTAATCCTTGCTTAGGAAGTTAATTATCCTTAAGGGTTGATTAATTTAAGTTAAGCTTAGATTAGGTAGTTAGTTAGAATAGATTAGTGAATTAATGAATCGATATTGCATATTAGGTGGTTAGTTTAGGGCAATTAGCAACTAGATAAGCTCTAGTGTTTATTTAAACAGGCTCGGAAATTTTCCAAGCCCGTTTCGGTATTTAATTAGGCTTTTCCAGCCTAAGTTGCAATTTTTGTATTTAATAATTAAATTTAGAAATTATTATATTAATTATTTATTTTTCGGAAATTCGATTGAGATAACCGATGACCGAAATTTTATGCCGATTGCAGTGGTGTGATCTGTTTATTTAATTGACTGTTATTTTGTACAAATTGGGTGTTGTTTGTAATTAATTAGAAAATTATTAGGTGTTAGTTTACAGTGCCAAAAATGTTTTTAGGCACTATAATAAATAGTGGGATTTTCAAGTGGGGGAAAATTGTATTTTGGCTAAGGCCGATCGTGTACCCACACACAATTATTTTCATCGGGAATGATAAAAATGATGGCATTCTCAGTTGGTGAGAACTAGTATACTATATCAGCATGCGGGCTTTGATATATCAACTTTGGGTAGGCAGTATACTTTATCAGCTTAGGGTGAGCATCATGGGTACTCTATATCAGCCTACGGGCTTCGATATGTCAGCTTTGTGTGAGTAGTATACCGGTATACTATATCAGCCTATGGGCTTTGATATATCAGTTTTGGGTGAGCAAGTATATCTTGTCGGCTTTGGGTGAACATTATGAGTATACTATATCCGCCTACTGGGCCTTGGATATGTTAGCTTTGGGTGAGCAAGTATACTCTATTATTAGCTTTGGGTAAGCTATATTATCTATCTTCAGCTTAGGGTGAGCAGTTCTTGATATGATCGAACTGGATAGATAGTATTGATTGAGTAGACCGAGAGATGGTCTTGATGACATGAAATCAACTGAGTCGATTAATCGATGATTCAATCCGATGTGATGACTTGAATTGTTGATGTGATTCGATAAAATTGTGAATTATACTGACTTGCTGGAAGAAAATGAGGCAAAGGTTAGTCCTCTGACTCATGATTGTGCTTAGACAGCCCTTGTGGCTTGTTTTCTTCTTAGTCGGGTCGTAGGGAGTGAACTTGCTAAGATGTCGTCTCACCCCGTTGTGAGATAACATTTTCAGGTTCTTCGATGGCAAATCCCCCTGGGCGTCATGGTCGCCCTATGAGGGTTATTGAGCAAGTTTCTAGATTCCTTGATTCTGGAAGTTTTTGGGTCTATGAGCTAATTGTAACAACTGTTTGGGTCGAAGAGGTTCCACATCAGGAGATACCTAATCGATTCAGAGCATGGTTCCGCTATGCTCCCAACGGGATTAGGCTAGGTCCCCTTAGGACTTTCGATATCCCCCCTATGGTGATTGATGCTACTCTGGACGAGGATCCAGTTGACCCTCCTGATGGCGTAGTGGAGAACTCGCCGTCTCACTTGGTTCCTGTGGACAGCTGACCCTCCTGATGGCAAATGAGTCGGACTAGCTGGTCATATGACAACTGGTTTTAGAGAGTATGCCTTTTTGTAGACCGTGTAAATATCGGCTAGGAATGTATATGAATTAGTCTGATATGTATAATGGTATGATGTGATTTACAGTTTGAAAAATTATGGCTCTACTTTTCTATCCCACCTTGTTGTTGTTTAGGATTAATTATTTGCTTCCGAATGTGCATTAAAATGAATGGGTCGGCGATGCATCCTAGGACGTCGCTATTTAATTGACCAATGAGGGATGGGCATGTGCTCGGAGGATCGGGGCGTGACAATGATGGTTGGAGATTCAGGTTCTTGTTTAATAGCTCACTTGATGACTATAAGTTCACTTTTATGTCTAGCACTATTAAGATTTACTTTACTTTTGCTACCAAGGAAATTGACAGTTTTTGTTCGTTCATTATGGCCCTATTAGGGGAAATTCAGGCTTTCACAATGATTGGGAAGGAAATTTCAGTTGTGTATAGTCCGATATGTGCAAATACTTCATCTAGCAATGCAGCTAACGGTTATATCAAGAACCCACTCTTATGTGTATACGGTAGTAACTTTCCAAGGGTAGAAAGAAATTTGCCAAATCCTTATGCTTTCAATAAATCCGATGGTCTGGGCATAGGTGACTGTGAAATAATATGCCAAAGTAATTGCTCCTACATTGCTTTTGCTTCGTATCATGATGACCACACTGGATGTAAGTTTTACTACGGAGATATAGAGTTCGCTGTGGGTAAATCCAGCCATCGAAACACCACCATGTTTATTCATGGGAATTTCACTAAAATGGCTTATCAACTTCCAAGGAATTCTGGTAGGTTCGATAACTTACTTCATAATGTCGGTCTGCGTGGTTTTTTGTATTTTGTCATAAATTTTAAGTAGCTATGTGAACTTCTAAAACAAGAAATACAGGATCATTATATGGAATTTTGTTGAATAGCTTGGCCTAAATAAGTAAATGAATGATGAAATACTAATGCTTACATCCTGTATTCTTGGCCTCCGTTAGTCACATTTATCTATCAAAATTCATGACTAAATTGATCTACCAATTGTAATGGAATTGAAGTTTTAAAACAAAAGAACGTTTGATTATAGTATGTTTATGGACTTTGCCTTGAACATGTAATGAATAAGTTTCATTTTCAGGTCATTGGAAAAAGAGGCTGCTCTGGCTGATAATTGTTGGAGAAAACTCCTGCTAGGTATTGAAATTGACAAAACTTATCTAGTTCTATTATGAAGAATGTAAGACTTCTGTGAAATTCTGTCAAAGTTAATCTTACATCAAAAGTCTGCCCACTCTGACGAAGACTCAGACTGAATGCAAGAGAAGAATGAAGACTTAATCAGACTTAAGATTATTTCTCTTCTTTCAGTATGTACGGGATATATCAGGCTTTCGGTTGGAAATATCACTTACCATATTGATTATCTTAATTGAAATCAATTTCGAAAAAAAGCAAATCATTTCGGAAGGCAAGCTTATTTAGAAATAATCAACTTATGGAAACCAAGATCCTAATTGTATGGGCGATCGGGATTGACGGACTTTCATCTCAATCTTCAAAAGGCTCGAGATCTCCTTGATTGATTATGTCTAATGGATTGATTGGAAGAATTCCTCTAGAAAGTGCCAACGATCGAAAAGGCATAAAGGAGTATTTAAGGAGGTTCTTCAAGTCATTCAACAGAGAGTGTGAAAATAGAATTTCAAAGTCTGAAGCTTCCAAAATCACTTGTCCTTCATCATTTAGTGCTTAAACTTGCATTCAAAAGAGAGAAACTCCAGAAAGTGACTTTGTGAAAGCAATAGAATCACCTCACTGAAAAGTCGAGATTATAGGACTGTAACATTCTCTTTGGATTCATAGTGGAAACCAGCTGAAAGGCTATTAGCATGGGAGAGTGGACGTAGGTTTGATCTAAGCCAAACCACTATAAATTATGTGTTCTTTTTCTCTTCCCTAAGCTCCTTTACTTTATTTGTTGTGATATCTTTTTGTGTTTTGAGATAGTTTTTGAAGTCTGAATCATTCCGCAAAATCTGTAGTTCATCAGACTCAATTTAAAAGTAAAGTATTTTGCTGCATTTCGAAAAATTTGTTTTCATACATGTTCACCCCCTCTAGGTATTTATACTAGTCATTTCAATTGATATTAGAGCTCGTGTGCTTACTTTGTTGAAGTGTTTTTACTTCTAAAGCTAAAGATCTTCTATGGCTAGTATTCTGACTCCATGATTGGTTGAGGTGCAAAGCAACACCAGACCTCCTTATTTTGATGGGAATGAGTATAATGTGTGGAAAAACAAGATGAAGGCATTTCTCAAATCCAGAGATCCCCTAGAGTGGGATGTTGTTGAAAAAGGAATCAATCTTAAAGCAACATTAGCTTTAGACAAAGGGAAAGAAGTGATTGATGCTGATTAACACAAGCTGAAATTACCAAGAGACAGGCTCTTGATGCAAAAGCAATTTATTCTTTATATTGTGCTTTGTCTCCCACAGAATATAACCGAATTTCTTCTTGTGAAACAGCAAAAGAAGTTTGGGATAGACTTCATGTTACCTATGAGAGGACTGACCTTGTGAAGGAAACAAAAATAAACATCTGCTTGGACAATATGAAGCTTTCAAAATGAAGCCTGGAGAATAGAGGGAGAAGTACACTATCAGTGCCATAACTTGTGTATGACACTCACTTTGGTGCCAAAAGTTTCCGTCGGATCACTTAAGTGCCGAATCGGAGAAAAAACGATCACTTTGATGCCATCGGCGAAAGATTACGGCCAAAATGATTACGTGGCTTTTATATTTAAAAAAAAGAATCGACAATTCTTAAGACTTCCATGGTGGATGGCATAAAACGACACCGTTTTCCTTTCTTCATAAGAAACGACGTTGTTTTACCATTCCATGTGGATCACTTACAAAACGATTGTCGTTTTGTAAAATAGAGGAGTGGATTCACTACGGCCAAAAACGGTGTTCGTATACGATTCATGCTCGACGCCGCCTGCTGTAGCTCGCTCACCCACCGTCATTTGCTCACCTGCCGTCGCTCAGCCACCGCTGTAATTGCACCGTCGTTCACGCTTGTTTGCTAGCTGCGTCCTCAACTCTTGGTCACTCAAGTTTGTCATGTTCTCTACGTGGGTCAATTTAGTGAAAAATTTAGGGTTCCGACGGGCAAGTTAGGGAGTGGAGGGCAAATTGAGGGCTTGGCTCAGGGGGAAAATGGTGGGAAAAGTGGTGGAAAGTGGTGGGGACCGAATAGAAAATTCAGGGTCCCGTCGTTCGTTCGCTTTCTTTTGTGGGGACCGAATAGAAAAATAGGGCACATCGGGGAAAATGGGGCTCGACTCGGAGGGAAACAGTGGTGGGACCGAATTTGTTTAATTAATTGGACTACTTTTGTTGGGGAAACAATGGGGGACCGAATGTGATTGAATTGAAAAATGGGTGGTGGGGACCTCGCTTTGTTTATTCAATTCGGTTTCTTTTGTTTCGTGAAGGCACCGAATTCGCATTTGTTTCTTGACAACAAAACAACAAGGACCTGCATGTGAAGTTGTTGATTTTGTCATGTGATCCCAATAATTAATGACTTTTTTTTTTTTTTTCATTGGGTGCAGTATCGACATGGACGCGAATTAGATAAATGTCATTGTTTGCTTTGGTGGAGAGTTTCTTATTGGCACAGAAGATTGTGAATATACTGGTGGAAATGAATGTACTATCTATGTCAATGTTCGGAAACGATCATATATTGATTTTCTGAGGGATTTGGCATATTTTTTTACGATGCAAAGTGCTAAAACTACATTACTGTGTTCCTGGGAAGGAATTGACGGATGGCTTGAGATTTTTTAATGACGATAGTGGTATTAAGGATATCATTTACCATTATCTTCACGACGAAGAAGCTACGGTATATGTTGAGTATTATAGTGATGGTGAGAATAAGGATATGGATGAGCAGACCACCACTGAAGAAGTAAGGGATCCTATTTAAGCGAGTAATTAGGTCGGGGATGAGTTTAGGTTAGATGAAGGGCAAAATGAGAGGGAGAGAAGTCATATTGATAGAGATGAACAAATAGAAAGATGTCTTGAAATCTTAGGTGAAGATTTGGGTAAAGATGTGGGCGATGAAGACTTCATTGGATTAGAATGGGAAATTGCTTTATTCAGTGAATTGGAAGATGAATATTTGACTTCAGTAAATTTTCCAAGTGACGAAGATGATGATGAACTCGCACAGTCAAGACAAAAAGCAAAGGGAATTTTTGAGGAAAAAATTTGCAGCTTCAGCAAAGAGGCCGAGCCAGTAAATAGGGATGGAACTCTAGCTGAAGGTAATAAAAGTGAAGATGAAGAAAGCTACGGCGATGAAGTTGCTAGTTTGGAGAATGAGCTTGACAATGATGATGAAGAACTTGCTCGTGGAAGAAAAAGTAAGTACCCTTACTATGATTCGACTGTTGATAAACCTGTTTTGTCGTGGCATGAGATTTGACGATGCCAAACAGTTCAAGGAAGCTATTGTGAAGAACTCCATTGGTGAACAGAGGAGCGTTCAATTCATTAGAAACACGAAGGAATTTGTGAGAGCTAGGTGCTCACAACCCAATTGTTCATAGAAGCTCTATGGCGCGCTGATTAAGAAGGGGTCATTCTAGATTAGGTCCTTCCAAGAGGAGCATACTTGTCCAATTATCTTTAATAATAAAAGGGTAACAAGTATGTGGCTATCGAAGCATTTTTTCAACACTATCAAAGCAATGCCAAAGATCAAGAGTCATCAATTTCAACAGTTAGTAAATGAGCAAGTAGGGGTTGATGTGTCAATGAATCAATGCAAGAGAGTTAAGATGAGGGTGATGAAAATATTGATGGGTGGGTTTAAGAAAGAATATGCGCAAGTATGTGATTATGCTGGCGAATGCATGTTTCAAAACCCATCTAGTAGGGTATATGTAGAGGTGTTGAGAGGCCACTCCCTAATCTTGGGCCTAGATTTGATAAATTTTATGTCTGTTTTGATGGATGCTTTCTAAAGGGTTTATGCAAGGGAAATTGTTGGCTGCTATGGGGAGAGATGCCAATAATTAAATGTTTCCGATAGCTTAGGTGGTGGTGAAGATAGAGAACAAGGATATTTGGTCCTGGTTCCTCAAAAATTTAATGGCTAACCTTGCGATAACCGATGGGGAGGATGGGCATTCATGTGCGACCAAAAGAAGGTAATTTCATTGTCAATTAATTCACTCACTTTTAATGTTAATCACTTGCATATTTTCCCTGACTTGTATTTGTTGGTTTGAATTTTTATAGGGACTTATTCCTACATTGGCTGAGTTGATGCCACATGCTGAGCATAGAATGTGTGCAAGGCACATATATGTAAACTGGTCAAGGAACTTCAAAGGAAATAAGCTGCAGAAGCAGTTCTGGCAGATAGCAAAGAGTACCAACATGGCTGATTTCATATTAGCCAAATAAGGATTGTTGTAGCTGACAAAGGAAGGTTTTGATGCACTCTTCCAAATAGAAGCTAAGCACTAGTGTCTGGCCTTCTTTAGCGAAGAGTTCAAATGCGATATCATTGATATCAATCTCAGTAAAGCTTTCAATGGCAGAATTTTAGAGGCCAAGTGCAAACCAATCATCAGCATGCTTAATGATATTCAAGTTATGGTAATGACTAGACTGTATAGGCAAAGAGATGAGGCTACGAAATGAACTAGAGACTGTGGCCCTAGGATTGTGAAGAGATTAGATACAAACATTGCTGCTAGTAGGTTCTGCCATCTGGTTTGGAATGGAGATAATGGATATGAGATTATTCAAAATTAGGATAAGTATGTTGTCAACTTGGGTAGAAGAAAGTGTTCATGCCGAGCTTGGCAACTGAATGGAATTCCCTGTACCCATGCCATTTGTGCTATTCAGATGAAGCAAAAAAACCCAGATGATTACCTACATGATCGGTACAAAAAAAAAAACTTATACTTTGCTTCATACCAATTCATGATGCAGCCTATCATAAGCAACAAATTTTGGGAGCCAACAAATCATGAAAGCCCTCTACCTTTGCCATTGAAGAAGTAAATAAGAAGACCAAAAAGGAGACGAATAATGTAGCAGGAAGAGGCATCAAATCAGAGGATGAGTATGACTGGGGCAAAGATAAAATGCTCCTATTACCGCAAGGAATGACACACTAGGAAAGGTTGTGAGCTGAAAAGGCAGCATCAACAGCAAGCTGATTTAGTGCCAGCGACAGGACCTACTGAAGAGCTTCTTCTTAAGCCTATTGAACATAGGACAGAAGGCCCTACTGTAATGCCTACTGAAGGGCAAACAGAAAGCCTTACTGTAAGGTAAGTATCCTCTTTGCCTCAATAGGTTTTCAGTTCATATTCGATAGAGTTTGATGGTTGACCAAATGTACTGGCTTCTCTTGTGCTTTTCCTCTATCATGCATTTGTAATTTGAGAAGTTTTCTCCATTTGTTTCCCACCATGAAAATGAGTATACGTCTAATTATTCAAATCATTGTAGTTGTTCATAATCCCGATACAGTACATTGTTGTAAGGCTTACTAAAAGATAAGAAATAGACCCTGTTGTAGGCTCAAGTGCAAGAACAGGGACTAGAACGGGTAGGACAGCCACAACAACAACTGAGTCCACTGTTGAGAAAATGAGAAAAAAATATCCTGTAAGTTGTATATCGCTGTATTTGTCTTTTATGGGCTGATTTTAAATTTGTTATGTGTTTCTCGGTGTGAGAAGACAAGCAACTGCACAAGTTGCAAGGTTGCTCCCCAAGTTGCTGCTGAAAATGATGCACCACAGCGAACAAGAGGGGCTCTTGGAAAAAGATTAAGGCAATATAGTTATGGGATTTACACAGATGAACGTACTGGAATGACTATTTTGAATGTAAGATTTGTAAGCCTTAAGCATTTAATTTTTGTACTTCAATTCATTTGGTTGACAATATCGCTATGTTCTTGTAGCCTGGTAGAATTTCGGAGGTACTTCTCTCTCAAGGTGGGTCAACTCAAGAATCAATGGTGCAGCCAAAGAAGAGTGCTCCAAAGAAGAAAACAGCGGGTATAGCTGCAAAATAGCCATCCAAAAAGAACTCAGCACCAGGTCCAACTCAACCAACGATTGGGAGCAATAGTGATGATATGAACCAACACATGACACGTGCTAGAACAAAAATAGCCGCTGTCAAGAACAGGGAAAAGGAGGTGATAGAAAGCCCAGTTAAAGAAACTGCACATCCAGTTCGAAAGAGTGCTCGGATTATGAATCAATTCAAAGCTCCAAGACAAAAAGGAGATCGAAGTGTTGTCCATATTGATTGATGAGAGGGTGCTGGACATGGTCTCTTCTTATGTGATGCTGTGGACATGGTCTCTCTTTTTATGTTTTCTTTTTTTAGGAGGGTGCTGGATATTATATCATTGATGGTAGTTGCTACCTACATATTGTCATTGTTTTTTTTTAAGAGGGCGCTAAACCTTCAGTGATTGGGGCGCAAAGTTAGACATGTTTTTCTTTTCTTTTGTAAACAATCAATTAATGTCAATGACAATAGTTGTTTCCGTTATTTTCTCTTGGCTTGGTTTCGACTAGTAATGCTAGCAAGACAGTTATCAGTTATGCTGTATATTTTTTTGCTATTGGTGCAATGTTCTTATGAGGTTGATATTATTTTTAGATTTAGATGTGTGCATATAGTGTTGCTGGTTGAAGTTGTGGATGTTATTTGTGGGGTTCTGGTTGTATGTGCTAGTGCAAGAACAAGATGCAATTTTGGGTGCTGGTGCATCTTGTTGCATCAACACTTGTATGGGCTGATGCAAGAAGATACGCTAGCAACCCAACTGGTGCAAGAATAAGATGCCCTAGTGCAACAAGATGCAAGATGCACCACGACCGGTGCAAGTTTGAAACTTAGCACTCAAGCGATCATTATTTACAACTTGTGCAATAGAAGTGATCACTTTGTAATCGTGACTGACACTTAAATGATCACTTTTATAAAAACTTGGCACTCAAGCGATCATCTATTTACAACTTTTGGCACTGAAATGGTCAACTGTGAATTTGTCACCATCTCTTAATTTCGCCATGGTTTGCAGTTGCAGCAAACAAGCAAACTAGCAAATCATTACAACGATAAAAATATAGTAACCATTCTATTTGAAGCAAAAACTAACTAAAATAAACATTGATAATACACAACTAAACAATAAAACTTCTAAGTGCTCAGAACTAATGCATTCTAACTCCAACCTTCCATTTCGCCATGGTTTGCAGTTGCAGCAAACCAGCAAACCAGCAAACCATTCTCAAATAAAAAATGTAGCTAGCAAATCATTATATCTGAAGTAAAAACTAACCAAAACAAATATTGACAATACACAACTAAACAATAGAACTTTTAAGTGCTCATAACTAATGCATTCCAACTCCAACCTTGCATTTCTACCATAGATTACAACAAAACCTTCTGCTTCATACAAAAATTGGAGCAAACCAAAAATACATCTTACTTATAAGTAATCCAATATAAGTGCATATTTCACGTCTTCGACTATGGTAGACATACGAACTTCTTCTCATTACTCACTTCACATTTGAATAAACTATCCAAGAGAATAAGAACACAATTAATGCTCGATAAAAGTTTCTTTCAATTTTCAGCCTTAAAACCTCCCTTTTCAAATGGTCGACCAAAGATGTTAAACCCTTCATTTGAGCTTGCATTGAATCGACATCCTCTAACTTGTCCATTAACGCAGGCAGAAGTTGATTTCGGCCTTCAAGTAACTCCAGGATTACCTCTGTCGTTTGATCAGAGAATTTCTTATCAACCCATTTGAAATATTTACACTTCAAGCCTTCTCTATATCTGCTGCACCCATGGAATCTTCTCCCGGGATTCAACCGAGTCCAAGATGTTCTTCTCGGACTCGGTAATCCACAATAACAGTAACACTCACCATCTAATTCGCTTTTTTTTTTATAGGAATATGAGCCACTGTTGAAGCTTCTACTCTCCATTTGCAAGAGCGAGCTGATAACTATGGGAGAAAATCGAAGTATGCACTCGAATTGGTCGACTTGGATCGAATTAGGGATTTAGGGTTTCTTATTTGGGGGAAAAGACACTAAACAGCGTCGTTTTGTTATTTGCATGCTGATTGTATTCTCCGGCGATCCACGTCGGCTTCAAATATTAATAAAAAACTGCCACGTTGGATTTCCGGCCAACTAGATCGGCGTTAGCACTGAAATGAGCGTTTTTCAAAATTTTTGGCACTTAAGTGATCCCATGGAAAATTTTGGCATCAAAGTGAACGCCGTACACAAGTCATGGCACGATAGTGTACTTCTCCGGAGAATCTATTACTGATATGTTTAGTCGTTTTACAGAAATTGTGAATAGCTTGGCTTATTAAGGTCAACCAATTTCTAGACTAATGAAAGTCAACAAACTACTGCGTGGACTTTCAAAGGATTGGAATCATGTGCAGACTTCAATCAGAGAAATTCTAAGGATTATGCCTCTACCAGTTAATGAACTAATAGGCACGCTTCAGTCGTACGAAGTGGAGTGAATCAATGATGAGGAAGATCCAAAATGTAAGAAATTGATTGCATTAAAGTCTAACATTGATTTTGATGATACAAATTCATATGATGATATGGATGATGAGGAGCTGGCCCTTATGATAAAGAAATTTAGAAGAGTAAACAGAAAATATAGAAGGTTTAGTTGGAAAAAGCAAGGCTCGCAAAATTCCCACAAGAAACGTACAGAAGAAGCTAAAACTGGCAGGGATGTAATATGCTTCGAGTGTAAGAAAAATGGGCATATAAGACCAAACTGTCCCTTGTTAAAAAAGAAGAAAGGGAAGATTGAGAAGTACAAAAAAGGCTCTTAAAGCAGAAAACCTAGAGTGACACTTTGAATGTGAAGAAAGCGAAGAAGAATTCGCAAATATATGTCTAATGACTCACTCAGAGTCAGACTCAGAATCAGAAACAGACGCTGATTCAAACTCTGACAAAGAAATTGAGGTTAGTAACTCTGAAATTCCTGTTAAAGTCTCAATGTATATAGATGAACTCTACCTTAATTTCAAATCTTCTCTTAAAAGGATCTCCGAACTAAAAAAAGGAGAATTCAAAGCTCGGGCAATAGGAAGTTTCTTGGAAACAAAATTTTGAAAGTTTGAAAGTTTGAAAACAAGTTTCGACGATTTGAAAGAAAATTCAGATTCTCTTTCAAAAGAAAATTTTGTTTTGAAAAAGAGAGTTATCGAGATATTTCCAAAAGGTTTTCAAAAGGATAAGAAAAATTATAGAAAATTCTTACAGCTCAAATACCCAATTTTAACAAGTATGGTCTGGGTATGAATAATGAGACTATTTCTTTAATTGATTTTTCTAAAGTAAAAGAAAGACTTAGGCAAAGACCTACAAAGACATTTTACAAAAATCATTTTCAGAAAGTGTTTGTAAAACCTATTGGTCGAAGTATTCTCAGATGTTTTAAGTGTAACAGCTCAGAATATTTTGAGAAGGATTGTCCTAAGGTTTAGAGACCGGTTAAGAAAGATTGGGCAAGAACTGTTTTTAACATTAACACCCCTAGACCCAAGAAAATATAGGTACCAAAGAAAGTTTAAGTTTTTCTTCTAATTGCGGGTCACCATTAAAAAGAAAAATCAAATGGTACTTGGATAGTGGATGTTCTAGGCACATGACAAGATACTCAAGCTGTTTCGTAAAGCTCGAGACTAAAAGAAGGATAAGTTTCTTTTGGTGGCAAATGACAAAGGAAGATTATAGGATGCGGAACTGTGAAAATTGGAAGTTTAATTATCAACAATGTTTCCCTAGTGAAAGGTCTAAATTATAATATCTTAAGTATAAGTCAGCTTTGTGACACAGGTTTCAGAATAAACTTTCAAGAAGGCATTTGTTCTTGAATAAGTCAAGACTTCTCTCAATTCTTTACCAGGCGAAGGCATGGCAATATATACCTTCTAGATGTCAATCCAGATGATACACAATGTCTTATTTCTATTCAAGATTAAGCGAGTCTCTGGCATCGAAAGCTCGGTCATGTGAATACGAAGCAAATTGCAAACATTTCTTATAAGAAGCTGGTTTGAGGACTTCCTAATTTGGCGTATCAGAAGACTGAGTTATGCACTCCCTATGTCTTGGGAAAGCAAGTTAGAAGTTCTTTTAAACCAATAAATTAGGTTTCTACCAGTCGAGTATTGCAGCTTCTCCATATGGATCTTTTTGAGCCAACAAGAAGTCAGAGTCTTGGTGGAAAGAAATATTGTCTAATAATCGTGGATGATTATTCTCGTTTCTCTTGGATATTCTTTTTATCAAACAAATCTGAGACTTTTGCATACTTCTCAAACTTTGCCAAGAAAGTTTAGAATGAGAAAGGATATTTTATTTCGAGCATAAGAACAAATCATGGAAGTGAATTTGAGAATCAGGATTTTACAGACTTCTATAATGAATCTGGTTTTCAGCATGTTTTCTCCTCTCCATATACTCCAGAACAAAATGGGGTTGTGGAAAAGAAAAACATATCTTTATAGGAGATTTTCAGAGACAAAGAAGAGGTGATCAATAAATAATCAAAGGAGACAAGCAAGAGTAAACTTTTTCCGAGATAATCCCAAGCCATATGTGCCGCCAATTCCATTTCTCGGCAACTCCAGCAAAGCACAAAATAGATAAATAATTTTCTAAATTTCTTGATGTATTTAAAAAAATTGCACATTAACATCATTTTGCAGATGCCTTAGCGTAAATGCCTAGTTATGCAAAAATTTTAAGGAGATTTTGGCAAACAAAAGGAAACTGGAGGATTATGAAACTGTGAAGTTAAATGAGAAGTGTTCAGCCATCCTACAAAACAAATTGCCTCCGAAATTTAAAGATCCAAAGAGTTTTACTATTCCTTGCACTATTAGGGATTCTCATTATGAAAAAGTATTATGTGATTTAGGTGCAAGTATTAATCTGATGCCTTATTCAATTTTCAAGAAATTAGGATTGGGGGAGGTAAAAGTAACCATGGTGTCACTTCAACTAGCTGATCGATCAATTAAATATACAAGAGGTATCATGGAAGATGTTTTGGTAAAAGTTGACAAATTTATCTTTCATGCAGATTTCATAGTTCTTGACATGGATGAAGATTTTGAGGTACCACTTATCTTAGGTCGACATTCTCTAGCAATAGGAAGAGCTCTTATTGATGTATAACAAGGGAAGTTGATTCTTAGAGTTCAAGATGATCTTATTTCATTTAATGTTTTTAAAGCAATGAAATATCCATCTAATGATAATTCTTGTTTTAGAATTGAGGTTGACAAGTTGGTAAATAAGGTATTTTAGGAAAATATTTTTAAAGATCCACTTGAAGCATGTACGATTCAACCAAGAGACAAAGATATTCAGAATGAGGAGATAAAGGAGTACGCAAATTTCATTGAGGCAATTCCACCATATTCAAGGCAAAAGGCAATTAAATTTGAGGAGTTGGGACAACACATTACAAGGCCTAAACTATCAATTGAAGAGCCTCCAATTCTTGAACTTAAACCCTTACCTTCTCATTTGAAATATGCTTATTTAGATGGAGTTTCTTCTTTACTGGTAATTATATCTTCTTCTTTGACAGATTTGATGGAGGAGAAACTGCTCAGAGTATTAAGAGAGCATAAGGGTGCAATTGGATGGAAAATAGCTGATATCTAGAGAATTAGTACTTCAATTTGCATGCACAAAACTTTGATGGAGGAACAATATAAACCCATTATCCAACCTCAAAGGCATTTGAACCCGAAGATGCAAGAAGTAGTGAAAGCTGAGGTAATTAAGCTATTTGATGCAGGTATCATCTATCCTATCTCTGATAGTTCTTGGGTAAGTCCAGTACAAGTTGTGCCAAAGAAAGACGGTATGATTGTTCTGAAAAACGATAACAATGAATTGATTCCAACTAAAACAGTTACTAGGTGGTGGGTGTGTATGGATTACAAAAAATTGAATGATGCCACTACAAAAGATCACTTTCTTTTACCATTTATTGATCATATGTTCGAAAGACTTGCAAGGCATGAATTTTATTACTTTCTTGATAGATATTTGGGGTATAATTAGATTCCTATTGCACCAAAAAGATCTAGAGAAAACTACTTTCACTTGTCCCTATGGTACTTTTGCTTTTAGAAGAATGCCCTTGGTCTTTGTAATGCACTAGCTACTTTTCAGAGATGCATGATGGCTATTTTGTCTGATATGGTTGAAAAATATATTGAGATTTTCATGGATGATTTTTCCATTTTTGGTTTTCTATTTGATTCTTGTTTAAATAATTTGGCTTTGGTCTTACAAAGATGTGAGGAGACTAACCTTGTTTTGAATTAGGAGAAGTGTCACTTTATGGTGCGGGGAAGGAATAGTGCTCGGCATAAAACTTTTCAAAACGGAATAGAAGTCGATCGGGCCAAAGTGGAGGTCATTGCAAAATTGTCTACGCCAACATTTATGAAACTTGTCGGAGGATTTTTGGGGCATGTAGGATTTTACAGGCGAATTATAAATGATTTTTCAAAAATTGCTAAATCTCTTTCTAATCTTTTGGAAAAAAATGCTCCTTTTAATTTTTTTGTTGAATGCATTCAGGCTTTTAACACTTTAAAAGAGAAGTTAATGTCAGCACCAATTATGGTAACACCAAATTGGGATTTACCTTTTGAACTAATGTGTGATGCTAACAATTCTGCAGTAGGAGTTGTTTTGGGACAAAGGAAGAATAAAATTTTTTGAACCATATACTATGCCATTCGAACTTTGTCAGGTGCACAGTTGAATTATTCAACAACGTAAAAGGAACTTTTGGTGATAGTTTTTGCTTTTGATAAATTTTGTTCTTATTTAATTTTTTTCAAAACTTATAGTTTATTCTAACCACATTACTCTTAAGTATCTACTTGAAAAGAAAGAATGAAAATCCCAGTTGATCATTACCCAAAAAAAAAAAAAAATCCCAGTTGATCAGGTGGATTCTAGTACTACAAGAATTTGATTTGGAAATCGAAGATAGGAAGAGGACTGAAAATCTAATTGCATACCCATTTATTAAGAATTCCAAATTCAAAGAAAGATGTAAGATCAATTTTGGAAGAGTTCCCTGAAGAGAAAATTTTTTTCCATTAGTCCACAAAAATTCCTTAGTACGCCGACTTTGTAAAATATTTAGTAAGTAATGTTCTTCCTCTTGAATTATCACATCAACATAAGAAAAAATTCTTTTTTGATGTTAAAATTTATTTTTGGGAAGAACATTTCTTGTTTAAAGTATGTGTAGACCAAGTTATAAGGAGATATGTTCCAGATAAGAAGAAGACAAACATTCTATATCATTGTCATGATGGAGAGGTAGGTGACCATTTTGGTGCCACCAAAACTGCATCGTAGGTGAAGAAAGATTACCGAATGAATGAATTTGAGGAATTTTGCAATGAGGCCTATGAAATCTAAGTTGTACAAGGGGAGTAAAAAAAGATGCCATGACAAGCACATATTCATAAGAGAGTTTAAAATTACTCAAAAAGTCTTACTTTATAACTCTCATCTTAAACTTTCCAGAAAAATTGTGGTCTTGATGGTCTAGTCCTTTTACGGTTACACAAGTATTCTCATATCGAACCGTTGAAGTTGCACATAACACGAGGGCACGTTCAAAGTGAACGGTCAATGTTTAAAGCACTACTTTGAAGGTGGTTACAACAAGCAGAAGACTACCATTGAACTTTATTATCTAGAATAGTGACATCTCGAGATCGTTTGGCTAAAAACTATAAAACAAGTGCTTATTGGGAGGCAACCCAAGCATTTTAATTATGTTTTTTTTATATTTATTGTTATGTTTATCTTTTACAAAAAAAAGAAAAAGAAGATTAACTTTTCTCTGTTATATCCAAGTTAATTTTTAGGGATCACATTTCAAGAGTTTAATCAGCAAGGTCATCTATGAACTTATCCTACAATTAGGGGAGTTTTCTTTTACCTATTTATATTATTTGCGTTGAGGACACTACTTCATTAATGTTTGGGGGATGGGAGACAAAAATTTTGGCCAAATCTTTTTTTTTTTTTTTAATCATGATTACATTCCTAGTTGTGAATTTTTACAATTCTCGGGATAATTGAAATTTTATTTAAACTTGCAATTGATGTGTGAGTTAATTTTAATTCTGATTATGTTGATCCACTTACTAAGCACTAAAAGTCCTTAATTTTTAAATTGTGTGTAAATCTAGAGAACATTCATGTGAAGTATGTAATTTTCTTAGATTTCACCAAAATCTTAGAATTTGTTTGATTTTCTCTTGAGGCGAAATCCTAAGCTAAATCTAAATGAGAAAATGATTTAGGCAATTTTCGGATTGATTGAGCCTTTCAAGCTAACCCTGTTTATTTATTCCTAGTCACTCCATTGGGCCTTAATTATTACCAATTTTTCATTGACATCCATATATGTTTAGCCTAGCCGTTATCAAATTATATCATTGTCCCATGCCCTAAGAACACATTCATTTTCTTTTTTGGATAAAAAAATTATTTGAGCTTAATAGAAATTTGAGAGGAAGGATGGAGTATGAAAAAGAAAAATAAAATGACTGCATGGTTGTTTAGGGTGTATTATAAATATATATATATATATATATATATATATATATATTGCTTTTATGGTTCTCTATCCAACTTTCAATTGAGTGAGCTTTTTGGATACTCAATGGGTTGGAAATTTTCATGTTATATTAGGAGGGACTTTGGGAGAAACTCCACCATAAAGCAATTCAAAAAAAAGAAAAAAAAGAATGATGAGATATGGTGGTAGAAAAATTATCTTGAATGAGTGAAATTAGACAGTGATATTGACTCTAATTAAATCCTAGAAATCAAGGTGTTGATGGGTGATTTGAGTTTAAAATTACCATTATCTCGCCTTTAGCCCAGCCTTACATTATAAATCGAGAAAAGTCCTATTCGTTTTTGGTTGGATAATTAGCTTACATTAGTGAAGAGAGGAATGAAAAGCAAACCTATGAGATTTGGTCATAATTATTGAGAATTTTTTAGAGGTTGCATATCAATGTGAATTTATCGGATTGCATATAATTCAAAAAAGATGAGGACTCTCACACACACAATTGGATCACATAGTTAGAATTGGTCTTAACTTATGAATCAATTTCAATGTTTGGATGAAATTTGTGTTTTTCTTTGAATTGTGAATTTGAGCAATTATGGAAAGATGTCATGGAGGAGGTTCCTAGCTTGAGTATGTGTTATCTTGATTTTGCTCAAGGAATAGCAAAATGTTAAGTTTGGGGATTTGATAACTCTATAAAAATAGAGTTATTTTACCTATTTTAGGCAACAATTAATGTAATATCTATGAAAAAATATTTGGATTTCATTTTGATTATTTGAATTTTCCTTATTTACGCAAAATAGTGAGATATGGAGAAGATAAGGAAAAAAATGGCAAAAATCAGGAATTCAAATCAAAAAGTAGTGGAAGATAAATATCAAATCAGGGAATCTTTGATTTTATTCCCTAATATTATCTACAAGCATTGGAAGATAGATATCTTAGATATATCCTATAAATAAGAGAACATTGAGAGCCTAAGAGGGCAGCTAGGTTTTTGTTAGATCATTTTTTCATAGTTCTGAGAGTTTTTCAAGTATTTTCAAGAGAAGATAAAAGTAGTGACAAAATTCTTATTCTTTGATTCAAGATGCTAAGTTTGATATATATTTTTATTTCTTCTTCTACTATGTTTTAATTTTCTTGTGTTAGGGCTACGATGTAGCCTAACCATGATGATGTGAATTTCATAATTTTTATGTTTTGCAATTGATTTCATTCATGTGAGTTATATATTATTGTGCATAATGTTTTTGAGTGACTAGCCATCACTTGAATGATTTGATGTGCATGTTTGAGACTGAGAAGTGATAATATGCAATTGCTCATTATAATATATAACCATGAATTAAACGTGAATAAAGATATACCGCGTTATTTATGTAGCTTTCGGTGATAAGGTGATCTAAAAAACTCATTGTAAACCGGGAATATTCATAGTTTTTAATACACTTATGTTTATTTTAATTCACATAGAGATATAGTGGATTAATAAACCAAAGAGGTTTGCTATACCTAGAGATATGATAGTAAATAGATTAGGAAATTCCGCTATCACATGTGTGATATCATTCTTGTACCCACAACAATTTAAAATTCATATCTAGTAGTTATGGTGAAATCGAATGCTCTAACATATTTATCTGATGGATTTACGGCATTAAGTCTCCAATTTTTGTTTTAAATTTATTCTAAATTATATTTTGATTTATTAGATAAATTTTAGAATTAATCTATTTAAGTATTTAATTAGTTTATTAATCATCGATCTCTGTGGGATAATACTCTTTCTTATCATTATATTACTTATTCGACAAGTTCACTTGCGTTTAGAATTTTACAAACAGTAAGCTAACACGTTTTAGATGGAGATAACATTGGAGAGGGTGTAGATAGTATTTAAGGGGACCTAGTTAAGAAATCTAATCTGTCTAATGCCTTTTATTTACAACCATATAAATCTGCCTTGCGTGTCGAAAAATCTCATCTTTAATAAAATTGACTTGACAAAGAAAAAGCAAGACCAAATTTATAAATAAGTACAAAAGGTGATCTCACACCTGCACCAATGCTACTCCATCCAATCACTTACCAAACGACCTCTTGCCCAGTATTTGGGTCCAACATGAAACATGTATCTTTCAACAGCTATAGTCATGTCTTCATGTTTTCTCTTTAGTCATTCATCTTGGATGTCAAATTGTAGGTTCATGTTTCCTCTTCAATTATTGATCCGGATGTCAAAGTGTCATTTTAGTCCTCCCTCAATTCTTTTAAACATTATATATAAAAAAAAAAAAAAAGGTGCCAAAATTCTTGTCGGGACTTACCCTCATGGGGCTGCCCTAAGGGAAATAGGTTCAAAAATTTTTACTTGAAAAATGAACCAAATTGACATCCTTAGAAGACGACTTGAACACATTATCACAATCATGTGTTCGTGTTTCCTCTTTAACCGTTAATCTTGGATGTCAAATCATAGGTTTGTGTTTTCCTCTTCAATTATCGATCCTAGATGTCAATATGTCATTTTATCCCTCCCTCATTTCTTTCAAACATTATAATAACAAGCATCAAAATTCTTGTCGCAACCTACCCTCAAGGGGTCGCCCTTGGAGGAATATATTTAAGGGTATTTACTTGAAAGATGGTCCAAACAAGCATCCTTAGAAGATGGCTTGAACACATCATCTAATAGGTAATCCAAGATGGTCCATCAATTTTAAGCGCGGCCTCTCCCAAGAGCATATCTCACGCGATATTAGATTTTTCATAATATGTTCAAATTAACCCTATCAAAATTCTATGTGAGGAGTCACCACTAACTAATTAAGGTCGGCTAGACATCAATTGAGACATTGGGAGTGTCGTCTCAAATTTTACGAAATCAAAGATTTTAGATTCGGGAACTTGATTGCACTAATCATCCAACTAGTGCCCTTTCAACACTTAAACTTGATTATATTGTCAACTAAAGTGTTTTTCATGCAGCCTTTTAATCTATTTTAAGGCTAAGCTGCTAAGTGTTCATACAGTGTTTTTATTCAAATACTAACCATGCTAAAAGTAAAAACAACTACTGCATGTAAATTACACAATCAAATATAATCGAATTGAAATGCACAAGTGATGACCTAAAATCGTCTCTAGAAAAAACTAACAAAACATATCCTTATTGTAAAGCTCTAGAGCTTACTCAATCGAGTTTCGAAATTTTTCAAGTATTTTCAAATTTTCTTCAACACTAGAGAAGTCTATTTAAAAGAAAATTCTAAAATTGATTCGGGACTAAAAATCTATTGGAATCAATTAAGTTGAATTTTTGAAACATTTTTTTTAATTTTTAATTTTATTTTTAATTTTCCATTTTTCCTAAATCTACTGATTTTTATTTCAAATTTCTCATTTTTATTTATTATTTTATTATTTTTATGATATTTTATTATTTTTATTTTTTATTCTAAGGATGGACTTCGGACCGGGCCAAGGAACCCGGCCCAACTCGCTAAATTGAACCCCGTAGATCTAGGATGGAGCTTGAAATTGGGCTGGGCTTTAGGCCCGGTCCAACTTTTCTAGAAATAACCTACGTTTGGATCCGGCCCCCAATCTATTAAAAGCATGATGTCAATCTTATGGGCTTGAGCCTTTGCAATAGCTCGAGCCCAACTCCTAAAAATCTAGCCTCTAATAAACCTGACCTAATCGGAGCTCAATATTTGCCCATATATTTAACCCTACCCAACTCAATTACTTTCAATATGACTCGACCATCCGACCCGACCCGACTAGACTAATTGGATCCGAAGCAATTCACCTTTATTCTAATCGAACCCTTTATTTTTATTTTCTGATTTTCTTTTTACTTTTACCTTTACCTTTTCTAATTTTCTATTATTTTAATTTTCTGTTTAATTTTCTTTTTTTATTCCTAATTTCTCTTCTTTCTACGACGTCTTCTTCTTCCCAAGCCTTCTCTGACCCTGCTTCTCCTTCACCAAAGCCAACTCCATCAGCAACAAGCACATCACCAGAGCTCAACTCTCTCAATTCTCCAAATAGCAGGGAAGAAGAGGGTGTTTGAAAAGAATGCATACTTGAATTGCTCAATGAGATGGAGTCACAGGAATCGGCACTAATGAAGCTCAAAAATGCTGTAAGAAATCCGTGGTCTTCTCTTTTCCGACGGCGAACCGTTATAGCCTATGAAGCACGGACACGTTGCGAGCTTCCGTGTTGTGTTTGACACATGTCGACGTATCCGACACGTTTGGACACGTGTCGACATGTCTGACACCCTCGGACACACGGTCAACATGTGTCGGATTTTCTGACACACGTGTCTAAGAGAGAGGATCGTTGAAGGAGACAATGGAGGGTGGAGGTGAGGCCGTGACGATGAGGGAGGGCCAGAGGAAGAGCATAGACTGAGGCGATCTAGAGGGCTGCGGTTGTGACGCCACGATGGAGGGCTGGTGGCGAGGCTGTAACTACAAAGAGGAAGAGCCAGAGGCCCTTCGGTGGCGACTGCGATGAGGCGACTAAAGAGAGTTGTACGACGAGGAGAAAGAAGAGGCCGTGATTAGGGTTTTAGCAAGAAGAGAGGGGGATGGTGGGGGATGATGGAAAGAAAGCTGGGCCGAAGAGGGAGGTGGCGTGACGATGGAAAGAAGCCGGGGCTGGAGAGGGGGTGGCGTGGGGTGGGGGAGAGATAAACCAAGGGGAGGGGAAGGGTGGGGGAAGAAACCGAGGGGTGGGGAGCAAGGGTGGGGGTGATTCATGGGGGTGGGAAGTAGGTGCTATCGTGGGGGAGGGGGAGAGAGAGAGCAGGAAGAAACTAAGGGGGGATTTTGGGGTGGCTTGGGGAGTGTGTGGGGGATAGGGGGAGAGAGAAATGGGGGAGAGAAATGAATTTTGGGGGATGAGAGTTTAGAGAGAAAAAAGAGAGGGAAATAATTTTTGGGAGGTTTTTGAGGGGGAATAACTTTTTGAGTGGCAAAGTTATTTTTGTTATAAAAATAAATAAATGAGTTAAAAAGTAATTTAAAAAAATAATAATATTGAATGTTAAATAATAATAAATTTTGATGATTATAGACGATCATAAATTTATTTAAATAAAGTTGATTTTATTTTTTGTTAGTCATTAATCTCATCCATAATTTTTGTTAAAGTTAAAAACATGTTCTCAAATATGGGTATGCATTAATTATAAATATGTCTTTCAAATTTTCTATGAATGGATTTATTAATATTATTAGCGTAAACTCATTGTAAGCTCTTATTATTTATTTATTTGTGAATTTGAATCAAATTAATTAAAAATAAAAATATTTATTTGATAATAACGTGTCCCAATGTGTCAAAATTATCTATTTTTGAGAAATGACGTGTCGGCGTATCGTATCGTATCGTATCGTGTCGTGTCACGCGTCCCGTGTCACGTGTCCGTGCTACCTCACCTTCCCCAATGGGCTATGACAAAGATCGGTGCCCTGCCGTGAGGAAATTATTATCCACGACCAAAAGGAAGCACTGAACTTCGAATAATCTCTGAAGAAAGCCAAGAAAGACAAGGGCCAACCCTCCATTCTTTTTACTTCATTAGGTGAAAAGGAAATAAAGGCGAGCCTAAGAGTTTGCTCATTTTGCAAAAAAAATATTTTTGAAAAAAACATTTTTTGGATATTTTGGTATTCATTTCACGGAAAATGAATTAGTTGGGAAAACAATTTCCATGAAGAAAAAACTCTTTTAAGATAGGAGAAAATGTTTTTCTTTTTTGAGAAAAAGGAAAACGTTTTCCCTACTCACTTTTTGTTATCTCACTCATGTTAATCTTTTTATCTTCCTTTTTTTCCTTTCATTTTTAAAAAAATTAAAATTTTTAATTCTTCTTCTTTTTCTATTTTCCTTTCTTCCTTTTTTTTTTTTTTTGTTTTGTCTTGGCCGGTCACAAGCGAGGACGACCATTGGCGGCGGCTAGGGGCACGCTCGAGGCTTGCCGCTTGCCTTATTGGCGGTGAGCGAGGCGAGCTTGAGGCTAGCCCCTCGCTCGATCGGTGGCAAGCCAAGCAAGCAGTGAGCTCGACCCCCAGTTCGCCGCTCGCCTGATTGATGGCAAACTAGGGCTCCAAGCTCACCCACCTAGTAAGCAGCGAGCTCAAGCCCTAGTTTGCCGCTTGCTTGATCAATGACAAACTAGGGCTCTAGGTTCACCACCCCGGAGCGGCAAGCTTGAGGTCTTGGTGAGCCATGCGAGCGGCGAGCTCCCAGCCTAGTTCGCCGCTCACCCCGAACGATGGCAAACTAGGGCTCAAGCTCAATGACCTAGCGAGCAGCGAGCTTGAGGCCTTGGCGAGCCAGGCGAGTGGCGAGCTCAAGCCCTAGTTCACTGCTCGCTCGATCGATGGCAAACTAAGGCTCCAGGTTCACTAACCTAGCGAGTAGTGAGCTCGAGGCCTTGGCGAGTCCACTCGCCTAGTTTGCTAATCTTGCAAGCTCGAGCTCGTTGCTCACCCGATCAATGGCAAACTAGGGCTTCATGCTCATTGACCTAGCAAGCGGCGAGCTCGAGGCCTTGGTGAGCTCGCTCGCCTAGCTCGCTAATCTTGGCAAGCTTAAGCTCACCGCTTGCTAGACCAGTGAGCCAAGCGAGCAGTGAGCTCGAGCTTGCCGAGATCGACGAGCACGAGCCTCTAGTGAGCGGTGAGCTCGAGCTCACTCGCTGGAGTCAAGCAAGCTCGAGCTCACCTTTGGCCGATCGCCGCCATCATCATGGACAGTGATTAGTCGAAGAAGAGGAAGGCAAAAACAAAGAAAATAAAAAGAAAAAGAAAAATATAAACTAATTAAAAATCAATTTTTAAATATAAAATAATTAAATATTATATTTTAAAAATAAAATAATAACAAAATATTGAAAATGAGTGCATGAAAAAAAAATTCCTTAACAAACAGCGAGAAACATTTTCTGCTTTTTTTTTTTCAGGTTTCGATCGAACATTAGAAAACAATTATATTTTCTGGAAAATGGCTTTTTGGAAAAAATATTTTCCAAATATGTTACATTTTTCGTGAAACGAACAAAGCCTAAAAGAAGAAGAAAGGCTGAACACCAGAAAATAATTATATTTTCCTAAAAGGGGCTTTCTAGAAAAATATTTTTAGAAGCGTCACATTTTCGCGAAATAAATAGAGCCTAAAAGCAAAAGAAAAGGTCAGGTTTATCATGGGCTAAATCGTGGACTCAAAGAAAGTTGGGCTTAGAAAGAAACAAAAGTGTTGGGAAAAGGAGAATAGCCGGGAACTTGGCTAAAATTTCTCTGCTCTTTTTATTCTTATGGCTCAATTTATCCATGCTCGTCTACTTTTATATTTTTGCCTCCCTTTATTATTTTTTTTTTTAATACTATATTTTTGTTGTTGTTTTTACCATTTTTATTTTTATTTGTTTTCTATTTAACAAAAAGTAAGGTGTCGACAGTTGTTTCTCTTCAAAAGAAAGCTCAAAGAGGTTTCTTTCAAGGACAATGCGACACCTAAATTTTGCTTACAAGTAATGAAAAAGCAAGTGTAAAGAGCATGATTAGGGGCATATCTATGAACATTTTTTTTTGGTTGAAAATTACGGTGAATAAGAATACTTACATGATATTTGCAAGAAAAATAAATGAGACTCCGGAGCTATGAAAGCTCGCCAGTGAAAGGGGCACTTCGGGCTGCAAAAGCTCATCATGCAAAGAAGAAACTCTGAGTTACGAAAGCTTGCCAAGTCAAAGCGGCGCTTTGATGCTGCGTTTGCACACCTAACGAAAATAGGGTCACTCCAAGCTATTGAAGCTTGTCATGTGAAGAAAGAGACCCTAGGCTATGATAGCTCGCCAAATTAATGGGGGTGCTCCAAGCTACAAAAGCTCATCATGCAAATAAAATGCCAAGGCTATGCTTGCACACCTAACAAAAATAGGTCATTTTGGGCTACTAAAGCTTGCTGTGTGAAGAAAAAATGGTTTAGGCTGCAAAAGGTTTGTTAGGGGCTAAAAATACAACCTAGATGATGGGTGAATATGTTGTTTTAGAAATTTTGACTATCTTTTGTAATAAAATAGCTTACATTTAAGTAAAGATCTAGTCAAAGTGATGTTTACAAAACTTCAGAGCATATTATATGCTTGGCTTGTGGAAGAAATAATAGAAAAGCAATAGCACACAATGATGTATAGTGGTTACGCTTAACTTCAAGGCTAAGTTCACTCTCGGACTAATAGCCACGAGGTCAAGCTAGATTACATTATTAACTGGCCATCAAGTTACAATCGGCAAGCATTTGTCCTTTTATATGATAGATCATACTACTGTGACTCGCTGATTCTGCTCTTACTCTTGCATAATTTAATCTTTAGCACAATTACTCAAATAACAAGAATATAACACCCAGAGAAACAAAGATTGAAAGAGAGTATTTTGTTGAGACACAGCGCGTATGGCAAGGTTTTCAATCTTTGTATTTGCATGTATCTCTTCTTTGGCTTCTAAGATCTTCTCTTTTATACCCATCTTTTAATCTATCCATTGGATGTGGATTAGCATAGCTAAAATAGTCATTGACGTTACCGTTGATGCTACCGTCCAAAGATAGAACCTGTCCATACAATCATTTTCTTGAACGTTTGTAAACTACCTAAAATAGCTTCGCTGCTACTATCCCGACATCGCAGCAACTTGAGATAGACCGGTTAGATAGCCTAGCTTCTCAATTTTTGTTATCATCTGGATTTTGCTGCTGCACATATCTTCCATAAT